>JAOANR010000001.1:67579801-68035657 GCA_030278955.1 Hygrophila difformis
AATGGAAACAAAGAGGGGTAACATTCCAATTAAAATAACTTTAGGTAGCTAAACATAAATATTCATGATTTCGAGGAGACGGTTGAAATTTCAAACTCACACCTCGCGGGGCGGGATTGTGGGGGTGTTCCGCATATATATAGTTCCGTTACTCAATTCATCGTAAAACGTATTCCCCAAAATTTAATTTGCTAGAAAACCCTAATTGGATCAATCTCGGACGATACTTCATCGACGAACATGTATCTTAATGGAATAATGCCGAAGATAAAGAGGAAGAAGAGCCCGCGCAAATCCCTGGACGTGTTTGAGTTCAGAGAAGAAGATGAACTAGTTGAAATTGGAGTAAAAAAGTCGTTCACCAAAACTGGGCGCCGTAACGTCACCGATAGTAAGTGTATTTCGAGTTTCGACGATCATCCTCGGTATTCATTGTCTGCGTTGCGAATTCTTCATATGGGAAGTTCGTTACATGTGATATTCATGATTGCGCTGAGAAATTTGTTTCCCGGACGTTTTTCCTTTCATTTATCACTTTACGTGATGACCGGCTTCTTCTCTGACAAGTTGCATTTGATTGTGGAAAATTTGATCGATTGTTTACGTGGTACACGATCATCTGTAAACAATACGGATATAAACAGATACATAGATCACCAAATAAGAAGGAGATGCTGGAAAGTTGACTGTTATTTGGTTACAGTAATGTGTATGGATTTACATATTTAGTGGAAAGATGCGCAGAAAGTCATGAAAGTTTGTGCCACTGTACTTAGTATCAGCTTGTTAGCTTGCTTTATTCATAAATAACTAGAAGATCAGCAAATTAAGAATGCCCTGTTGTTGTGTAAAATCATTGCAAGAATATGAGAGGGATTTTCATGTATATATGTACTGCTCGTGATTTATGATTGGCCTTTGGCCGTAAATTAGGAGGGGTAGCTTTGGATACCCTAATGCTAACTGTGTACACCCTGACATTGAATTTGCCTAACCGTTTAACCTTTTTACTTTTACTCTGTTTTAACTTGTAGTTGCTTTGTGCATTAAATTTAATGTTTGATTTTAGTTCTTGGTGTCTGTGTTTCAATTTGAATCTGGTTTCAAATTTCATTGGCTGAAAACAAATGTTGGAATACACTGTACAAACCACTGGATGACATAATTTTAAATCTGGGAAGTGAAATCTGAAAACTTCAAATCTCCAATTGAACCTCATATTGCCATCGTACTATCATGTTGTATTTGTGAGTTTAATCTTGTGCCTTTATTTTTAAGTGCACCATGAAGATTTCACCTTCTGTTTCTTTGTCAAGAATCTGAGTTCCTCAACAAGTTCTTGAACCTTCATGGACCGAATATAGCGGAACTCCTTTTCTGTTTCCTTGCTGCTTTTGAAGTATTATCAGAAAATCTGATACAGTTTTCGCTCCAACAAAATTTCAATCAGGATGTTTCTTAAACATGTGATATTATTGTAATATTTGTGATTCTCCTTCGACCTCTAAATCAAATAGTGGGCTTCCTTGGTCTTGAACTATACAAGGGCTGCAAGTTACTAGATTTCGAACTTCAGTCTCTTATTGCTTGTTTGACTGTATCTTCAAAGTTCCATGCAAATTGTCATAATTATGAATTATGTTTTATTTTATTTTTCCTTTGATCCTTGATAAACATTTTCATGTTGTTTACTTGTCTGTTCTAGTGTCGGGGATTGGTAATCAGTTCAAGGAGATTGAACCTGGAATATGCACTGGCACTAACGCTATTGACATTGAGACCAAAGATTTTAGTAAGACACCTTATTTGAGCCATGTTTTGCACAATGGGGTTAAAAGTCATGAACAAACAGCAGATAGCAAATCTGATGTCATCGATTCAAGATGTAATGTTGCTGGCATGGTATGTAGTTCAAGCCTGGTATTGTGGTCGCATACTTAGATCCCAAGTCAGATTATTCCTTTTCAACTTCACCTACTCTTGTTATTTTGAAAATTGCATGCTTTGCTGAAAAGTTTCTTGTTTTAGCTGGGTCAGCTCCTTTCAAATAATATGCAGGATACACCTGTTCACATAGCAACTGATGCTGGTGAAAGCATGAGTGAGAAATCTTCTTCTGCTATTGCAAGTAAAATAATGTCTTCACTTGCCAATTTTGTCTACTTCTTGCTTTACTTAGCAGTTCGTTCCTTGTTCTTTTGTTGTTTTGGAAAGGATGCTGTTTGGTTTTGATATTTCAGTCATGAAACCTTTGTTCTTATCATCTCTTGGTGTATTTGCCTCAGCTTCTTCTGATGGACTGTCATCTCATTACTGCTTCAGTGGCTGGGATCTGGTAAAAATCTTCACAACTTCTGCATTCCTCTGTACATTAGGAACCCTGAGAGTTTTTCTTTTTGTACCTTTTGCATAGCCTATTCTAGTTGATTTGGCTGTAGCTTAATTTTAATTGAAATATTGGTCACCCACATTATTCTATCTTATTGTTCACTTGTATTCTAACTTCTCAGGATGATGAACATTTGGGAATTGTTTTCTATACGGATTACCTAAAATACTGTGGCACCCATTATCTTGACTCTGTTGTGAGGTTTTCCAGAAGGTTTATTGAAGCTCAAAGTGAAACTATTTATGGAAAAGAAAGCATCTTTCATATTCGTTTAGAAGTGGAGGATGTTATCAAAATAGAATCCCAATGGTCTGCTAGGGTAATCAAAACAATCCACTATTTCAAATTTTGTGCTCTCCTTGTGTTATGAAGCTGAAATGCAACACTATCTTTGATTCCCTATTTTCAGTATAACACAGGCACCATAAACATCCATTTCATCCCAAAAGATGCAGAGGAAGAAGATATTATTCACAATGTTTCAGGTTGTCTTGGCCAGCTTGCTCTTAGTGGTTTCCCTCGTTTCATTGATCATAAATTCATAATGGTTGCTAAAGCATCTTTCCTGCATGTCCTAACTGCTCTATGTATGAATTTCTCTAACCATTTGTCTCAACTGCATCTCTTGGGTAATTGTTGCAAATTGACCATTTCACCAATTGGTACTTCTCCTAACACATATTGTACCTTGCTACAGCAGTAAGAAATCAAGCTCTTGTGCAGTTTCAAATTTCAAGAATGCAGTTTAATACTTAGCTTGTGAGTTTTGCATTACATGCTAACAAAAAACATTAAAGACGAGAGAGAATGGATGTGATTGATTTCGCGCAGGAAGATAGCAGATTGTTTATATATAGGGGCTCTAACGGGTGGGTTTGAACACAAAAAGGGTGTAACCCATTTCAATTTCACAACACAAAGATCCAAACATAGTGAACAAAATCTTGTAACATTAGCTTTCATAATTAATTAAAGTTAGTAACAATGCCATGAAACTTTTTACTAGTGTAGTTGACTGCTATGTTGGATTGGTTGCTTCTAATGAATGAGTAATTTTTCTTTCTTCCTGTTATTTGGTAAAGTTTCAGGAATTCAGGAGTTGAACTTTCCCGCAGTTGACTCTGATTGGCGCAAAAAGCAGGAAGCAATTGAATCTTTGGATGTGAGATATAAGGCACTATGGAATGTACTACTTGAGTGAGTCTTTACACATACCTATGTATTCCCATTATAATCCCTGGAAAATTTGTTATAAATTAAATATTCCTTTGTTTAGCCTTCAAACATGATTTGTAATGAAGGTTTATTGCATGGTTTTTTGGAGTTGATTCTGGATACTGTCATGGTTAAATGATTAAGCGCAACTTTATGGAAGGGGAATTTTGGGCATGCTGTGCGATGTAGTTAAGACTGTTAATTTGTCCAGTGAATGAAATGCTCGGAAAAAAAAAACGCATATCTTAATTCTATTTAGTTGGCTGTTTGGTGAAAAAAATTCTATTCTATTAAGAATCTTTCTACCAAGGAGATTTTATGTACAACCAACCCATTATTAAACATCTGGAAATTTTCTCTCACAAAATCGGAGGACTAAATGTATGTTGCCTTTATCCAGTGATGTTTGTTTAAGTTTGTTGAATGTCCCACATCGAATAAATTGTGGGATTTCCCCTGGTTATATGGATAGGATTGCTCCACCCATTGCCAATTGATTTTGGGTTGGAACCTCATATCCCATGTTCAACATGGTATCAGAGCCACAAGCACCTGTGATGGGTATGTTGTGTATCCTGAATGTGGATTCCATTTCGAGATGAATATCATCTTGAGGGTGTGTGTTGAGTCTCACAGCAATTGAATTGTGGGATTGCCCCTGTTTATATGATAGGAGCTACTCCACCCATTGCCAATTGGTTTTGGGTTGGAACCTCCAATCCCTTGTTCAAAAAAGTTTTATAATTGATACTTGTGGTTTGAATTTTGTTTTATTTCATTTGCTATGTAAGTCAACATCAACATGAGTGTCTCCACTCTCTAGTACTGCTTGGGATCACTTGAGAGTTGAGACTGGTTCGTCAAGTTTATAATTTTATCATTTGATATGATTCAGTGTCATTTCTTTTCTGTTTGACTTGGACTTATTTTTCCTGCCCTTATGAGTTGTATAATTTTCAGACACACACATACTTTGTACAACTCCAAGAATTTTAATTATTATTTTGTTGCATTATTTTGAAGCACCGGGGAGGAAACTTGTTCGGCGTTGCGCGAAGGGGAAGCAATGATTACAAGAAGCTATGTTCCCCAGTGAGTACAAATTTCTGGAATATTCTTATATTCGTTTTGGTTATGTAGCTCTGTTGATGCTATCATCTATTTTCATTGGATCTTTGTTCTTTGTTATTTTTCCACTTGGATTTTGGCATGTGTTCATCTTTCTCCATCTTATGTTTTGATCCATTATAAACCTCTGTTTTACTTGGATTTTTCTTACTGCATACACACATAGATATTCATATAAATTAGTATGAGAGGATTATATAAATAAGGAAAAAAGTTACTCCACCAACTGCCAATTGGTTTTGGGTTGGAACCTCATATCCATCATCATAGTACTCCCTCCGTCCCAACTGAAATGTCATACTTACTATTTTTGGATGTCCCATCACAAATGTTTCTTTCTATAAACAAAATAATGGGACAGAGGGAGTATTTATCAAACTCTTGTTCAACTAATTTATATATTTTTTCAGAACCAAACCTATTGAAAATGGAAAGCAAGAACTCTTCTGTACCTTTATTTCTCAAAGGTTTCCTCTTTTCTTTGTTCCTATCAAATCTTAAGCCACCCTTGCAAAAATTGGGGAATGCTTTCATAATTTGATATTTCACCCAACAACCATAAGCTTATAAAAACAAACATTTCTTTGTAGAGTGACTTTCCTTGTGTACTACGAAGATAGAAAGTTCATGGATAAAAAGTATAGTGGTCATCCTTGAAAGTCGGGTTGTATAGATGTGATGTACAGTGGAATTGTTAATTAGTCCTTAGTAAGAATATACACTTGAAATAAAATGTGTCAGGTCAGTTATTACTAAAATTGGTAACCGAACACACCAGTTTTGAATAAACCAAGTATGTTTTAGAGAACTTCTTTCAGATGCATCAAACTGTACAATACCATCAAAGCATTTTACCTCATTTAGCTAAGAAATTGCTCATATTTAGTTCTGACTTAGCTTAGATATGCAGCTAAATTTTGTTTTCTTTTTGTCTCTAAATGAATCTCTATACATCCTGTGTTTATGTTGTTTGTTTTACTAGGAGAGTCATGGTCCCCCTTCTGTTATTAGCAGTGTGGCACACAAAGTATTGTTATTCTGTAAAGGAATCTAAATTGCCATGCAACTTAGTGGAACTGTACAAGATAATGAAACATCATTGACATGCAGAACGGTTTTCTGTTTGTTTTGTTATTATGTGAATGAGCCCCTTTTAAATGTTGCAGTTTTAACGTGCCTTTTGAAGAATTGATTTATCCAAAAGGTGATCCTGATGCTGTTTCTTTAAGTAAGAGAGATGTAGATCTCCTACAGCCTGATACATTCATCAATGATACAATCATAGACTTCTACATCAAGTAAGTTTTCCTTTTGCCATGGATTCCTTCTTTCAAATATCAACCTTTTAGCTTCTATTACTGAGTAATGTGCCTATGATGGATGTCCTAGTTTTCATATGAGGAGTTTGTAATATATCCTCTGACCCAAACCTATTATGCGCTTGTATATTGTTGTGTACTCATTGTTGGCATGTCCCGCATTTGTCACTGTTTTTATTTACTCTTCTGAAATTGAAGGTTAACTTTACAACAGGTATTTGAAGGCTAGGACGACTGTGGAAGAGCAGAATAAGTTCCACTTTTTTAATAGTTTCTTCTTTCGAAAGCTTGCTGACATGGTTAAAGATTCATTCAGTGCATTTGATGGCACAGCAGCTTTTCAACGTGTTCATAAATGGACAAGGAAAGTAAACTTGCTTGAAAAGGATTTCATTTTTATTCCTGTCAACTACAAGTAAGTAGTTAACATGCTGGTCAAACAATTGTTTTGGTTGATTTTCTGAATACCAACCCCTGGTAACAAAAGAGATGCCAGTGGTGATTTACAATACAATGGTGTGACAGTTACCACTGGAGTCTTATTGTAATTTGTTACTTTGGAGAAGTTGCCAGCTATGAAGGCAAGTGGTTTTCAACCTGTGTACGATCTTTTAAAAGACTTTAGTCTGAGTTCTCATATTATTCTGCTATCCTGCTTATTTTAGATGCTGAAGACAAGAAGCCTGTGAGAGTTCCATGCATATTGCATATGGATTCTCTAAGAGGATATCATATTGGTCTCAAAGATCTTATGCAAAGGTATATTCTTGTTTAAATTCACTAGGAAAGACATCATAGATACATAAATGATAAATGTGCTTGAATATTTCTTGACTGTATCAGAGCATCTGCTAGTATTTAGTTAGTTGAAGAACTGAAGAATACATGATGTTGAAATCTGTTTGTCTTATATTTACAAGAGTTGGAAGAAATCAAGCAGCAAGAGGCTTGATTCCTTTTTTCTTGTGTCAAAAAGAGGATATATGAGTGTTCTCCACAGGAATGCAATTATTTTGCTTAATGTATGCCCAATTGAGAGACTACTCTTATACTGTTCACAGAAATTCTAGGCACTTAACTAGTACGAACCAATTAGATGTTCCTTTTGCTTGCATCTGAGGAATCTGCATCGAAAAATTATTTTGAGAACTTAGTTGATACTTCTTCAAGTTCAAAATCACTGAAGAATTTAGCTTATGGGAAATCCTGAGATACTAAAATGTCTCCTAAAGGTCCACTCTGGTGCCTGATTAGGGTTAAAATGGATTTCTATATGCATTTTCATTTCTACTTTCTTTTTCTTGTCTTTCCCCTTACCAAGTCTTATCCTTCGCTTGCTCACTGCTAATTTGGAATTTGTTAATGATAGTTATTTATGGGAAGAGTGGAAAGAAAGACAGAATGGAACATGTGAAGAACTATGTTCAAAATTCAAAAACTTGAAGTTCATACCTCTCGAGGTAAGTCTAAAAGGTCTGCAGGTACAGATACACAAGAGAGTTCATATGATTATAAGTGTCTCGAAGGACATTATGGGGCTTGTTATAGTTCTCTCTTGTAGACGCGGAAGATTTAATGCTTTTTATTATGTCTTTCCATGGCTGATCGTTATTAACTATGCATGCTTAAGCATATTTTTGTTGCAAACTAATGGAGTACTTGATAATGTTTGATTGTTGACCCTGCAGCTCCCCCAGCAGCAAAATTCGTACGATTGTGGCCTTTTTTTGCTTCACTATGTAGAGCTTTTTCTGGAGGATGTTCCTGCTAACTTTAATATTTACAAGATTGTGGCATCTTCCAAATTTGTAAGTAATTTTATTTGTCCTGTGTGAAATTTACAGATTTCTATTTTCTGCTTTTGTCAACTGGTCAGTACAGTGATGATATTTCTGGACAGTTCTTAAACTGCAATATATATATATATACACATATATGCGTGTATGAGAGTGTGTGTAAGTTGGAATAACAATGTACCGTTAATTGCCAATTTAGTCCATTAATTTTGCTAATTACTAAATTCATCCTCCAAGTACACTAACCCAATTGATTTTGTCATTTGTCTCCTTAATTAGTGTAACTAGTGTATTCATTAAGAGGCCAATGGACCAAATAGATTGGATTAGTATACTTGAAGGATAAATTTTGTAATTAACAAAATAATGGACTAAATTAACAATTAACAGTACATACTGGACAAAATGGGTTTTATTCCTAGTAAATTATGGGGATTTCTCAAATTTGGCAGGTTTCACATGAAGGTGATATGGTGTTCCTTTTTTATTGTGTTTTTTGAGATTAAATTTTAGGTGGATTTTTCATGTCCTTTTATCCTTTTGGATTTGTAGTAAATGGGTCGTGAATTTGTGATACAGCTATATTGTTCTGAGCTGTAACTTTGTAAGCATCTTGTTCTTTGTAGTTTGGTGACTCTTTCTCTGCAAGATTTGTTGTGTTATTTTCTCCGGATATTGAAGTATGGATATCATGAAGTTAAACTCTTAATCTACTGGTTTTTATTTAATTTTTTATATGTGTGTGTATTTTTTCATTAAATTATTGTTTTTGGGTTCGCAGTAGAACCTCATATTTGGGTCCAAGTATCACAGCATTGTTCTTATCTTAAAGATTTATATGATCTAATCTGCGTTGCAAGTTATTTATGCTAAATTATTTCCGTAAGCATTCCACTTGTAGGCGTAGCAGGGGAACTTGCCACCCTTTTCTCTTGGTAGTTCCAATTGGCTATTCCATATCACAGTTGTAATGTTATGATGACTCTGTTTCCAGCTTCAGGCAGATTGGTTTCCTCCTAATGAGGCTTCCATGAAGCGAGTTCTTATTGGAAGATTGATCAAAGATCTACTAGATACTCACTCTCAAGATTGTACTCCCTCTAGTGGGGGTGGCATGCAGTCTTCCCCTAAATACCCAAATGCTACTACCCATGGCTATGAGAATGGTGGTGAATTTTCAGTTGAACCTCCTCCTTTGCGGGGTTGTCATGAGAGATCACTATGTAATTCTGGGCAGGAAATTGAGATGATCTTTGGGCCAGGTTCATCTAAGAGAAGTACCTATTATACTAGGACTTCAGGATTTTATTCGAATAAATCGTTTGAGCAAGTATCTGCTGCGGATGCACCTTGGGAAGCCTTGGGGAACAAAGCAACTTCTGATGAACATAAATCCAAGGTACTTAAAACACCTTCAATCTTCCTTATTTGTTTAATTCGCTTTACACTAGGTTCAAGTGTTCGGGACTTAATCCTATGATTTAATTGATTAAATTTGAATTTTATCTACAGAATATTTGTCAAAATCAAGTGATATGTAATCAAATCATCTAATCAGAAGTATCCCGTATGTACTTTTTAATAAAGATAGTAGCTTATCTGTTTAGATTAACTCATACTTCAGATTTTGAATTCCAGAATCCCATTTTATTAAACATTAAACAAAACCTTAGATTGTAATTCCTTCATATCTTAATAAGAAGGTTGCCATGGAGAAGCTGTGGTTAGATATTGCCGACTGAATCAGGCAATGTACCTTCTTTTTGTACTCACTCCGTCCCACTCTGCATGACCACTTTTTTTTTTTTGGGTCACGATATTCTAGGTGGGGATAGATAGTATATAAACTGGGGGAAATTTGGAATTTTATATGACATAGCGATAATGAGGTCAATTTTAATTGATATTGGTTTGATATTATGGTTGTGATTGGTTTGGAATTTTAATTTATTTATTTATTTATGTTATATGATTTTGGTGGATTTGAATTTTTTGAGGACAAGATGTTTAAAGTTTGAATTTTTTACAAGAAGTGAAAAGTGACCAAGAATATTGAGACAATCGAAAGAAAGGTGGGCAAGAATAATGGGACGGAGGATGTAATACACCAGTTTATATTATTTTCAGGTTTGCCTTCCGTGACTCCAGTTTGTGATTGTAACGGTGAAGTTGATCACTTCACTGCAATGAGTAGTATACATTTGAAAAAGGCACGGACAGCTTAAAATCTTTCAGAATTTCAATGTTGGTTTGGTGCTATCAATCAATAGGATCTGTAATGGTGCTGAATTTGTTTGCTCCATTGTTTAGTGAAAAGTGAAAACCAAGACAGTTTGAAAATTGGGCTTTCAAATCGAGCAAATTTAGTATTGCCCTCCGATCATATTGATTGTCAATTACCAAATCAAAATTTGGCTTTATGCCGTATTTCCTTAGTGTTTACAATTTACAAATATACACTTCACCTCAAAGAACCTCTATGTTAAAAGGAATTCCCTAAATGTCCCTCGATTGTGCTCACACATTGTTATTACTGCATCCGTTTATGTGTGGAAACTCTTTCATGACTGCGTATATGTTATTATTTTTCAACAGGATGATAAGGTAGAAATCGACGCGCTCTTCACATCCTCAGCAGAACCCGCCTTCCATCATCTAGACGCCTCCCAAGTCACCCCAGAAACATATGCCTATGCATTACCATCCTCATGCGGAGATTTTGCACTAGAGATAATGGGGATTAGTGACCAATCTCCTGGTTCCTGTTTCTTGAGCAGTCCCAAACAAAACCAGCTGCGCGATACTCATACCTTTGCATTTGTCTCTGGCAACAAATCAGGTATTGCAGAGTCCGAGCGCCCTACTCATATATATATATGTTCACCTCCAGTGTGCCTTATCTCTACATTTGCCCCTTGCCCCATCCCCATGAGGGTAATAATTCCATTGACCATATATCATCCATAACAGGCCCAAGCGAGCAGTACCAAGCAAAAAGGATGCGAATGATGCCACATGATGACCTCGAGAGCTTGCAAGTCGTGTAGCATTCGAAGATGAAGATCTGCATTTTTGTGAAGTGGTACCCGCGGTTTTGTATATGTACTCTTGCTGTTGCTATTATTATAAGCGGGTGATGGTTTTACATTCTTATGGAATAAAGTATATAGTAGAAAGATTTCAGGGCTCATTGTATAGGATGCTTGAGCTAATTTTGTTGAAAATTATGCTTCAAACCACTTGAGCAGTTGAGGTCAAGTTGGGCTGGCGGAGCCAAACCTCATGCTCTACACGGCTACACGTTAGTAGCAAGGCCAAGGATAGAAGCAGGCCTTCTTGTTTAATTCAGGCCAATTGTTGAATTGTTTTTTTTTTTTTTAAAAAAAAAAGTCCAATCGATTTCTTATTGTTTAACTTTTACCAATTGGTTAGGAGGAGTTTCGGGATAGCTCGTTAATGTCTCGATCCTTGCTGCTGAGATAAATGGAATTTTGCAGGGGCTCCTCCTGGCTCGGTCAAAGGGTATTACAGAGATTGTTTGTTGCTGTGATTCCAGTGATGCTATTCGGCTGTTGCGAGGCTCTCCTGACCGCGACCATTGGCTTTCCCCGCATCTTCTTCGTATTGCGGAGCTTAGAAGAAGCTTTCAGACTTGCAGGTTCGAGCATCGACTTCGAGAAGGAAATGTTGTGGCAGACAGTTTAGCTAAAATTGGAGCTGATGATGAATATTTTTTCACCACTTGGGCGTTCCCCAGATCCTGTGCGTCCTCTGCTGGCACTTGGTTTCCTCGTAGCTAGAATTTTATTCTTTCTCTCTTTTCTTTTTTTTTTTCTTTTTTTTTCTAGCCTATGTTGGTTGTACCGCAAAAAAATAAAATAAAAATAATAATTATTGATCTAAATTTAACCAACAAAGCATACTGTTAGCACATGAAGGCCTACATTGTGAATATTGGATGAGGACTCAAACATGTGCTTCTAACAATTCAAAGTTTCAAACCAGTTCTTGACCAATATTGCAATATCTTTAGACAATTGAACAAAATAAATACTATTAAAATAATAAAAAATTTGGGCTACTATTAAATTACTGTTTTGAGTTGTGTGTACACAAAGCTCAAATAATTTCTTTAATTGTTTTTTCAACTATATCATAATTAATCTATATCATAATTAATTATATACATGCAACTACATAAATAGTTTATCGTATCCCGGAAATTCTCACATTATAAATTAGTAAAATGATTGGGTGGCCGGTGTTTTTTTTTAATCAAACTACAACCATAAGATTGGAAGTAAGAAGGAGCATGACCATTAGGTTAAGTTGTCATTCCCAGAGTGGCCGGTGTTAATTCTGTACAAATATTATTATTTTTTTAATTGTGTAAAGTTATTTAAAGAATAAAATTTAATATATTTAATAATTTTTATTATAAAAATATATGTGCTGCATAAATATGTGGTAGTAACTTTTAATTAAGTTTCTCACCCAAAAAAAAAACTTTTAATTAAGTTTTTTTTTTTTTTATAAACAACCGATACATACTAATTTTTAATTAAGTTGGATGATTACTTTTTCTGGAAGAAAGTTGGATGATTACTTAATTATTGCCCCGGTAAATTATACTCCCTCCATTCCTTATTAGTTGTCTCTTCCATCTCAATTTCAATAATTGATATGCATTAATTAACTCATAAATTTTCATGTTTACCCTTCAACTTGACAGTTATATAAGTGAAAGACAATATAATAAAAATATAGTATAACTACCTACAAGTGACAACTATTTTGAAACACTTTTTAGGCTCTAAAAGGACATCTTGGGAATAATACAAAAAAAAAAAAAATTCAAAACGATCCAGACTCCAGAGACCAAAACACCTCGACGGCTCTACGTCAGAATATGAACTGATGACAAAAAAAAAAAATGAAAAGGCGCACCTGCACCGGTGCACACCATAGCAAGAGCCTCCGTGTGTCTCTCCATTGCCCCACCAGCTCAACCATAATTACGCACACATCACGGATCGAAACCACCCGTTACTTCTTCTGGGTCCAGCCCGCCTTTCCCCCATTTTCCAGCACTCCCTACACTATTCCTCAACGTATCCCTTAATCTCCATCTTCACTGCCCACATTTCCGATCCGCGCCTCTCCCACCGTCAAAATTGAGTGCTCGCACCATTTCCGTGCTCGTTTCATCGACGTCATGGCGGGAGTTCATTGTATGGGGGAGATGGGTCCATGCAACGCCAATGCGATCAATTCGTAGGCAGGAAATTGGGGGAGAATCGGCGCCTTCATTTGAGTGAGAGATATGGGGTTCCTTCTCAGATTGTTCTTCGTGTCCATCGTCTCATGGATTATTATCTTGTACGTTTCCGTTAAAGATTGTTCCTTTTTATGTGTGTGTGTCTGTGTTTGCTGTTAGGTTGAGGCCGGGCGGACACAGATTTGTGTGGCTGGACGCAGGATATTATTCTAGGGAATCTTTTAGGATGGTTTTAGGAGGATGGTTTTAGGAAGCTACACCTACACCAACCAACGAACAAGTGACACTGTGCCAGTACGTTGTTAAACTACAGTGATATAAAGTAAGAGAAACATGCACAAAATTTAGGGGTAAGGTGTCAATAGAAATACTGAAGAAAATGCCTCGGCAACCTCCTTTGTCCAGCTGTACGGTGTGCTGGATCATGTTTATAATGTGGTTGTGTTACTCAATCAAAATAGTGCTGATTTATGTTTCACTGGGAAGTGATGCTTTACAGTTATGTTCACGGTCTTTGTTGCTCTACAGACTACAGTATAGGATAGCGAAAATGGGATGGCTTAAAGCCTTAAACCTATATTTGTTGCTTTTTGATTTGTTTTGCACTTACTTCAAATGGTCTTCCTCTGGTGGTCACTCCTTTGTGGAATTTAGTTATTACAAAGTGGAATGGACTCGAATCACACATGTTGTTACATGAAAATTATGAACTTTACGGAACTTGGATGTTGATTATTTGAGAGGTGGCTGGCTCTGGAGCAATGAATCTTCATTGAGTCACGGTGGGTGGCAAGTGGCGAGTGAAGCTTTTGATCAAAAATGATAACTAACATGGAAACTTACTGCGTTGAATTTTGAGTGAATAGTGCTCAGAAGAAGCTGAACAATCAGTAAATAATTAAGTCGAGGAAGTGAAAGTTCAAGGAGTCACACATTTTGTCATGTGGATTAGATGCTAATATTTTATTTTGTTGTCAGCGAACATTGCCCATAATCTAGGACAGCAGGATTGATCCAATTATGTCAAAGTAGATTGATATTGTTGTAAAATCAAATGATCTAGTTCTCCTATAAACTGAACAATGAACACTTTAGGTAGAGTGAGAATGTGCTAATAAATTAGAAATAAAAGTAAATTATTAAAAAACTAAATTTCTAATAAAAACTAATCTTTTGAAACATATCAATATACTAAATTTGAAATATATTGATTGGATATTATTGAGTATTATAAAATATCCTATTCTGGATGTAACCTTTCATTGCTCCCATCAACCTTAGCCTTAAAGAGATAAAAGTTTGAAAAAGGTTCAACTTGCAGAAAATACATCAAAGCATACCAAAACACAACATTCAAAAACCACATTATAGTTATAGAGCAGTGGCGCCAGATATGGCCAGAAATTCTTGAGAAAGAGCTCTACGTATTTGGGTGGAAAGTAGGCCTACAAGATCACAGAACAGGAAAGTATTGAAACAACCAAATTAAGCTACTAAGAGTTAATCGGCTGCGTGTGGTAACAATGTGTGGATCCGAGTTGCTCGACTAAGAGGGCTTGACACTGACAGTGCCAGCTGTGAGGTTGGACATTGGCTGAACAGCTGCCATTTGGTCTTCAAGACTCATCTGTGTGGTGACTCTCGTGGCGGCAATGCTTGGACAGTGGGCCGGTTTCGACATGGGGCAGACCAAGTCGATTCAGATTCTCTATTTGGCAACCATAGGATAGGGGAGAAATTTAGGGTTATGATCCCTTGTTGAAAAATTAATTACCTGGTTTCAGATGCTTTCAAAGAAAATAAAGGAAGTAGATTAACATGAACACCTAGTAGAACTGTGTAAGTGGGTAACAAGTTTGAAACAAATACATCTAACTTATGAATATTGACAAACTCAACGGAGAGTGTGGGGAAAACAATGCATAGTGTGTGCATGCATGTGTTGTAGATTGTGAAGTGTCCACAGAAAGTTTCAATTTACTCCATGTTTCCATGATTTGGTATCCGTGAGTGAAACCTGCTCTCATGCTTACCTCACCAAAATATCCTTATCAATTCACCATTCATCTTTTGCTAAAAATAAATAATCAAGTGGCTCGCTTCACGATCAGGTTACTAACCATTTGATTTCCTTTTATTCACACAGAATTCCAGTTCTCACTGTTTGTGATACTAATGCTCTGTTTTGTGTTCTGTGTTCAAAGTTCCTATGAAATAAAGGTTATCTAACTACCTATTATGATGCATCTTATTTCAGTTTTGTTTCCAAGGTGATTCTGTGGATCCTCACTCGAGTTATGGGGGCGTCATTTGGATTTCGGTTTGGTGGTTGTAACTGCTTGAGAGATGTTGTACTGAAGTTCAGTAAGGTGGTTTTTTTTTCCTTTGTTTCTTTCTTATAGTTTGTTAATATCTACTATAAGAATATGTAGTTGCATTGTGAAACTTGTTATTCTGTCTCTTCAATGCATCAAGTATTTGTGTTTGACTTTTGACACTTGATAAAAACGTCTGGGGGATAAAAGTTAAAAGATGAACTTAAATTTCTAGGTTTTGTTGGTTATTGTTCGTTTGGAAGCATGTCTACTATGTAAAGTACTTTTCCATTTATATTATATCCGTTGAGTAATGCATTATAAATTGTTCAAAGTACTTCATAAGTCATAATATTAATGAACATGTCAATGAATTGGATTTCACTTCATTCACTGAGCTAATAAAATAGACCAATTGGTTTTATTTCTTTGGTTTATGGTAGGAAAATGCTACATGCTGCCTATTGTTAGATGAATTATGATTATATATATATTTGGATTATAGACTTCTGAAAATATGGTGATGATATTTAAAATTTAATGTTTTTCAATAATAGAATACAAATTTTAGATTGAACTGGATCTTACATGGGATAATAATACTTCTTAACGAATGCATTGGGGTTATATCTTTTCATATGAGTTGCGGTGCATTTGAAGTTGTAGCTTATTATTTTGTAATACTATAGTTTCATACATTAGAGTTCTACTATTTCAAACTTGTTGGGACATATGAATGTGCAGTTTGACCTTAGAAATTTTCAGTGATCTCTTTTGCTTATGATGATCATGTATTCTGAAATTATTTAGCGGAAAATTAATTTGGCCACAGCTGGGCCACTTTATTCTTTGTGCTCTACTAGGTTTAAACTGTCATTGTTGCCTATTCACTTCATACATTATATGGCATTTTGGACATTATTTTTTCTTCTTAAAAAGGAAGTAGTAAAAGAGCACCTGCAAGTCTCTTCTTGGTTCCCAACTTCTCATCGATAGAGTATAATAGAAGTAAAAAAATGTACTTGAAATTTCAAATGTCAAATTATAATTTGGGTAGAAGTGAGGTATTATGTTTGGTCCCGAATTTGGAAACATTTTCAGCACATTTTAGCACTCAAGTTGCACATTTCATGTTTGGTTGATCTGATCATCACAGGGCAATATTGAATCCATATGTGTTGGTGAAATCAGACTGAGTTTGCGAAAGACCTTGGTTTCGCTTGGGGGTTGCTTGAGTTCCAGGGATCCAAAATTTCACATTGTAATAAGCAATCTTGAAGTTGTAACCAGGTCTTCAAAGAAAGGCACTCAGAAACCCAGAACAAAAAAATCTCGCAGCTCAAGCAAAGGGAAAGGAAAAGGAAAGTTAATGGTTGTTGCTAACATGGCAAGATTTTTGTCAATTTCTCTGATTGAATTTGTGTTGAAGGTAAGACAGTCTTCTTTTAGTACTATTCACTCTAAGTTTTCTTCTGCATTAGTGCTGTTTCAAAGCTTATTCCATGAGCATAGTGGGTATATTTTACATAAAAAGCTTATGACGAGGATGATATGATTAATGGTTTCGGTCATAGAAACCAACCTTTCTACACTATCAGTTACTTCCTCCGTCTCTTTTGAATTGTTACGTTTTGATTTTTTGACACTATTCATTGTTTAACTTTGACTCAAATTTTCATAGTTATACAAGAAAAAATATAGTCAAGTGAGAGCTTGTTAGATTCGTCACAAGTTTTAGAATATCAAATTTTTATAATTGTTTATCGTAAACCATTTAAGTTATTAACCGAGAAAAATGTATACCGGCATGCGTGCCTGGTGGGTCCGTAGCAAAAACAGTGAGACGGAGAAAGTATACATTAAGAATTTTTTATCATATATCTATAAAATATATACATGGTGATGACAGGTATATTATTTGCTGCTTGCTGCAAGAACAATTTACAGTAAAAACAAATCACATGGCATCTGTTTAGAGTTATGCTGATAGAAAACCATGTTTTATCAATGTAATTTGTTTGAGATGAGAATGTTCTTGAAAGATTGTGCCGGAAGTCCTTGTGAACGAATATAATGAAATCCTTTTTAGGAAAGATTGATTTCTTCCCAACAATGGTTGACCACTTAAACGAAAGTAATACTGTCCAAAAACCTAACAAGATCTTGCAAGTTTCATGATATTAGAACAAAAATGCAATGATATAGCAAAAGCTTTTGTGGTCATATTATGTGTTTATATGGTGTAGATTTTTATTTCCTTTCTGATGTTATTTGATTGTGGTTGATTTATCCGTGATATTGATGGATTGTTGATTGCATGTTTTAGTTTATCCTATAGATAATCAATTAATATTTGGTTCGCTAATTCAAAATGCAGACTCCAAAGGCTTCTTTGTATCTTAAAGAACTAAGGGTAGATATATCTAAAGTTGGTGGATCTGCGAGAGGATTGTTTGTAAAGTTGCAGATCTTTCCAATTAATGTTCTCCTGGGCGAGTCACAAGCGACAGCAGACCATTCAATAAACTTAAGGGAACTTTCCTTTCCTAACCAGTTGACAGATGTGGCTTATTCTTATTTGAGCTGTGAAGAATTTGCTCTTCTGTGCGAAATTGGTATTGATAGGTAAGTAATTTTTCTTTCCACAATTTTAAGAAGTTATCTGGATAAAATGAAGTAAAGCATTACTTCAAAGATTTACTCTCCATATGAGGAATTCTTGGTTTAAAATAGCATAAAAGGGGTATATAGAAAATTTGTTTGTTTGATATGACAATACTGTACTGTCCAATTATATCCACGTAGACTGGGTGTACGCAAGGCAAAAATAATTATTGTTTTGATAACAATCATAGTTATCTTCGGGTAGATTTAGATACTTATATTGAAGCACCGCACATTAAAAATTGTTCTTTTTTCTGTGTGATTTATTTTTGTACCTATTTAGAATTGGGGTACTTTGATATTTATATAGATATAGATTTTCTTAATAATATTCAAAATTCTAAATGTCCATGTATTTTGAAATAGATGTAGTCATACTGATGTGAACAGAAGAGGTTTAATAAGTTCTGCTTGAGTTGCAAAGGCTGTCTAGCAACATAAATTATTCATTTATAATATAAAATCTTTAATTTCTATTGATGCAGGGAAGCAGGTTTAGTTGTCAGGAATTTGGATATAACTACTGGTGAATTTCACATAAACTTAAAAGAGGAATTGTTGCTTAAAGAAAAGATTGTCTCTGAAACCTCTCCTCAGCCTACCTCTGGCGCTGTACCAGCTACTGAATCTGGGGCCAGTAAGGAACCAAAGGAGAAACAACCTTTACCCGCTGTACTTCTCAAGTTCACGTCCATGTTTCCTGAAAAGGTTGACTTGATCTTAACAGCTTTAGCAATAAATGTCTTATTTTCTCCTTGCTGGTAAAGTCATGCATTTATGTCATCTATTTATTTATCTCTCTGTTCTCTTCGGATCAATTCCATATATGGTTGACAAAGATATTTTCAGCTATCATATTACTTTTAATACGTCATTCCATGAATTTTAAGTGTATGAACAGTTCAATTGAATCTTATTTTGTAATGAGTATTAGGTAATGATGTTTAATGTGAGAAGAATGTGAGCACAAAAAATGCTGAACTTTTAATTCAATAGAGGAAGAGATTACAGCAACTAGAAGATAGACTATTGAATGAATCGACTCTACGGGAACATTTGCTATATGCCCAACTGTCTCTTAAACTATTTTGGGCAGAGATATTCTGGATGCAGCCAGGAGATTTTGAGAGGGGTAAATATGTATTTGGATTGTTCATTATGGGTTTGCAATCTATGAATGAGATAAGTAGGTGTTTGATTAATGTCTGTGCTGTATAATTGTTAGTATTGCTGGCAGATTTTATGGGTTGAAATATCACTTTAACATAAACTTATTATTTTGGATGGGTGGGTTCTGGCTTTCCTGACATAATACGTGAATATCTTCCCTCTTGGATGCAAATACTTATGCATCATAGTTCTTCTAATGCTTTGGCTTCCAATCTTGAATATCTCAACGCAACGCTTTGCCCTACTGAGTATTGATCTTAGTAAGGTCTCGTTTTATTTCGTTTATTTATTTATTCATTTTTATTATTGGTCAATATGCGTCATCTTTAACTGATTTGATTTTGACGTACCTCAGTTTGTTGTTTTGGCCAGGCTTCTTTCATTCTGCCTAAAATTGATTTAAAGTTTTCCCATCGGGGTTATGGACTTTTTGTTGAGAATGAAATCCTGGGAATCCAGCTAAATTCTATGAAATCACGATGCAGTGAAGATGTAAACCTCGATGTTCGACTGGAGTTTAATGGGATTCATGTGAGTCAGTGAGTGCATACAATTAAGACATGGGTTTTTAAATTAAGTTGTTTGTTATTTTAACTTTTTGTACTGATACGATTTATCATGTTGTAGCTGTTTAGAGAGACTGGCATCTCTGTTGTGGAAATACTGAAACTGGAGATTATTCCCTCTGTTCGCATACCACTGCAGGTATTGTGATCTTCACATTATTGATTACCAAGCCCAGTGCTAACATTGATTTTTCTTTTTCATCTTCCATTTGCGGCAGTACACTGTCGAGTTTAATCTGCATGATGAACATATTGGTCTATACTCTATAAGCTATATTTTTAAACATCATTTCTTTGCTCTCCTAATTATTGCTTTAAACCTGTGTGCAAGGACCTTCTTTTGTCTTTTGGGGTGTATTTGGTAAGAAGGTTTGGATTCATATCTGAATTTTGTGTTTGGAAGAAGGGGTTTCAAGTTAGGATATTGATTTAATAGACTCGGAATGGGTAGGTGAAATCAACAATTTAAATGCGGAGGAGTTAAATCTCATTCCCATATAGAACCAAATGTCCCGCTTGGAGTTTCTGTTTGTCTTTTGTGTTGGTTTTGTAACAACGTACGGACTAGACTTTTTTCTGGTCTCTCTAAAAGGTGATAGATATGTCCTGTATTTCTTAAAGACTTTACCAGCAGGAATCTCTCATTTCAGCAAATTATGTTTAGCATGATGTTCTGTGATGATATTGTAAAAAGGTGTTCCACTAGGTATAGCAAAATATTGAACGGATTAAAAGAAGGCTGGCTTCTGCACTGTGCAGAAGCGTTTGCCCGTGCTAGAATCCCATTTGGAGGGGGTTGAAAGCTCACTACTGCTGATGGTGTTAGTTTGAGAGTCCTAATCAGAATTCTTTATAGTTTTTAATTGAAAGAGAAAAAAGATTATATTTTCTATTTGGAAATAGGTCTATTTGAAATATGATCTGATATGGAACATTGAAGGAAAAAGTGGCAAGAAACAAACCTAGATTTCCTCTTGGAATATTTTGGGTATTAAACCCATATCAGGTGTTGAAATTTCTGCTTGACTTGAACCCTGCATATTAAGATGCCAATCTCTTGATGGTAGTGCGGTTAGAAGTTTGCTATTACATTCATCACCACCCCCCCCCCCCCCCCCCCCAACCCCTCCTACCCCTTTTTTTTCTTTTGTAATTGAGTCCTCATTGTGTGTGTATATATTGTGCATCAATGACTTAGGAGTTAGGACAGAAATTTTAAATTGATTCATACTAAATCATTTAAGGACACCCCTATTATTGTTGCTGTAATAATGCTATATTGATTAGGTATGTACAGAAAGTGAATCCTTAGGTTAGCAAAGTAGGACGGCAATCTGACTTGTGTTTTCTACCTGTGGGTGCATCAATGATGCCATCATACTCCTGCGCAATCATATGGATGCCTTATTTACTTCAATGTCTTTCACCCAGACTTTTTCTTCTGGTATGCAATCGTATCATTGATTAGCATTGATTTTGTCTGTTCTGCAGCCTAATTCCCCTGTGAAATCTGAAGTTGATGTAAAGCTTAGAGGGACTCAGTTCAACCTAGTGTTGCACAGGTTAGAACCATGGATGCAAATCCGACCCCCTCGAAAACCAAAAAAGCAAGTTGTAGAAGAAAAACCTGCTAAAGAAGAATCAAAGGCATCTGAAATGAAAGCAATCGTGTGGACGTGCACTCTTTCAGCACCAGAGACTACTGTTCTGCTTTATTGTTTGGGTGGGTCTCCCCTAATCCATGTAAGATTCTACCTGAGAATGAATTGGTTTCCATCATTTTCCTATGAAATGCTTTTGATTATCATTACCGGAGAATGAATTACTTTTCTTCATATTACTGTGAAATGCTCTCTTATCCTGAATTGTAATTTCACTCTATGCTTCATGGGTTGGTTAATTTATAAAATTTCTTTTGAATTTGAGTGGGGTTTGTTCTCTGAAATTCTGATCATGAATGGCTGGAATGATGATATTTCCTGCTGTATTAACTATTAAGTTCTGGGCTGGAATGATATGATTGCTAGTCTTTTTGGTATCTTTAACCAGAGGGAAATGTGTGGTGAACACCAAACAGCATATTCAATTGTGATGCGGCTTTTGTGGCTTTTGATTGCTGTTGTGTGTTTTGTTATCTGGTCAGAACAATGATCATCACTCTATTCAATCCACATAATAACCTAACATGTACAATCAAATATAATTCGCCTACTCAACCTTTTCCCACTATTAATATACAGAAAACTGGTGCATTACTTGAATAAAATTCACTCAACTTTCGGTTATTTGGACTAACCTCCTTGCCTCAACTTTGGGCTCTAGTTGCTTACAACCAACCACCTACTAAAGCGAAGCCAAAAAAAAAAAAAAACAAAAAAAAACAAAACAAAACCAAAAAAAACAAAACAATAGTAGAATATGATAAGAGATATACCCCGCTACCCATATATGACCCGGTGAACTGTCTTGGCAGTATGTAGCATTTATTTGAATTTACGATGCTTACCTCATTATGCTTACAATTAATGGCTCCTATAATCTACCTTATTCACTATCTTGGGACTTGTATTACTTCTTGGAAATACACAAGCATTAAATTATATTGAGTATGTACGGATGATGATGACATTATTTCCGAAAGCTGTTGATGATGATAATACTTACAAGGATGCTTTCATGAGGTTTTGATTTTTAAATTTCTTCTTGCATGATATTGTTCAAACATAATTTTTCCATCTGATTTTAACTACAAGTTCATCCTAACTGCAGGGTTGTTTGCAGTCATGGCACCTGCGTGCTAACAACGCAACTACTTCAGGTACAAAACTTAATACAGAACTTGGTGAGCTAAACTTAAAGATGGCTGATGAACACGAAGAAATCTTGTCTTGCATGGAAACAAATAAGGGTTCGTTACTGCATATTGCCAACGTCAGCTTGGATTTGGGCAAAAAGGATTCAAGTTCACCTGAAGATGCTTCAAAGATGGTTCTCGTTGCTGATGTTAGTAGAATTGGAACATACTTGACCTTCATGCGGATTGAATCACTGATATCAACTGCTCTGTCCATAAAGGCCTTAATGAAAAAACTTGCTGCTTCAAATAAGAAACCGCCTCAAAGCAAAGGAACTAAGCCATCCAGGCCATCAGGAAAAGGGATTCAACTTTTGAGCTTCAATCTTGAAAGATTCTCTTTTACTATATGTGGAGATGTAGGCTTGGATAATGTAGTTATTCCAGACCCCAAACGTGTTAATTATGGTTCTCAAGGTGGTAGAATTTTAATGACTAATTTGGCAGATGGGACTTTGCGTACTGCACATATAATGCCAACAATATCAGATGAAAGCCAGAAGTTGAGATATTCCGTCTCTCTTGATATATACCGCCTCAAGTGTGGCATGAACAAGGATAAAAAATCCATACAGGTGGATCTAGAAAGTGCTAAATCCATTTATCAGGAATTTCCTGAAAACAGTGATGCTGGAGCAAAAGTTCCCTTGCTCAACATGCATCATGTAAAGCTTGTCAAACGATCTGGTGGTCCTAAAGATATTGATGCCTCTCTTTTCAGTGCCACGGATATATCCATAAGGTGGGAGCCTGATTTGCATATTGCATTGTTTGAACTAGGGTTGCATATGAAGTCAATGCTACATAAATGCAAACCTCAGGAACGTGGTGATGAGGTTCACACGAAAGATAATGAACCAAAAAAGGAGGCATCTCTGGAGCTGCCTAAGGTTGAAAAACCAGTGAAGAAAAGAGAAGCTGTTTTTGCTGTTGATGTGGAAATGCTAAGTTTGTCTGCTGAGATTGGAGATGGGGTTGAAACCTTTATCCAGGTTCAGTCAATTTTTTCTGAAAATGCCCGAATTGGAGTGCTTCTTGAGGGACTTGTACTTATTCTAAATGGTGCTAAAATTTTTAGAAGCAGCCGAATGCAAATATCTCGAGTTCCTAATCCTGCTGGAAATTTATCAGATGGAAAATGTGAAAAAGTAACCATCTGGGATTGGGTAATTCAAGCTCTTGATGTTCATATATGCATGCCATTCAGACTGGAATTGCGTGCAATTGATGATGCTGTGGAAGAAATGATGCGAGTTTTGAAGCTGGTGACTTCTGCTAAAACTAGATCTATGCTTCCTCCGAAGAAGGAACAGTTGAGACCACCTAGAACATCTAGTTCAACAAAATTTGGATGTATAAAAGTGAGCATACGTAAACTGATTGCTGATATTGAGGAAGAACCAATACAAGGTTGGCTCGATGAGCATTACTTTATTTTGAAAAAGGAGGCTCATGAATTAGCTGTTAGGTTAAACTTTCTTGATGAAGTTACTTCTAGGGTTAGCCAAAATCCTGGTGCTTCTGACCAAAATGATTCTTCTTCTGAGGGGAAGGTTCAATACAATGGGGAGGAGATTGATTTGCAGGATGCCTCAGCTGTTCAAAAATTGCGGGAGGAAATATACAAAAGTTCATTCCGGTCATATTATGAGGCTTGCAAGCGCATTGTTCTATCAAAGGGATCGGGTGCCTGTAAAGAAGGCTTCCAATCTGGTTTCAAGCTCAGCACAACCAGAACTTCACTATTCACTATTTATGCTTCTGAGTTAGATTGTAGCTTGACAAAAATTGAAGGTGGTGATGCTGGGATGATCGAAGTTGTGCAGAAACTTGATCCAGTATCCCGTGCCCATAAAATCCCATTTGCAAGACTATACGGTGGAAACATCAATTTAAGAGCAAACTCCATAGTTGCTCAGATAAGAGACTACACATATCCACTACTTGCCACAACTGGTGCTCAATGCAAAGGGCGTGTTGTGCTAGCTCAGCAGGTCTGTCCTTTTCTTTTTGTGCTGTTTTTTTTCCCCTCCACACAATTACATTCTTATTACCCTCTATTTCTTCCCTTAGTAGCACGTAGTTCCATCTTCATTAGCCACATATTGTTTAATGAACAAGGGTAATTTTTTACCAATGCATTATTGCATGCGTGGTTGCACAGTGCACACAACATAGTTGTTCCACGAAATTCAAATTCAGCCACTTCATATAAAATTATAAGATGTATGTCAAGATCAAGACATCAGGTTAGGGATATCAATCCTCCACAACAATTTATATATAACACGTAAATTACATTGGATAGAGACTTCAATTAAGGAAAGGAAATCAGATATGAAGTTTCAACATGCATAATCTCAATGGGATTGGCTATTTTGCTGAATGCATAATGCATGTCGTGACTAAAATAAGTTGTAGCCATTGGATGAAACTTGATATTTATATCAATCCTACGATTTATATTCCCAGGTTATTAATGGTATTCAAGACGGTCAACGTGATTTAAGATTTATAAAAGATTAACTGGATATTAATTTTAGGAATTGATTGAAATACCACTAATTTGTAAAAAATTGGATATTACATTCTAGAATCTACTTTGTTTTGTTCTCTGGTTATATTCTTATTTATTTATTTTTATCTCTTTTCAATTTTGATTTTGTAACTGTAGGCAACTCCTTTCCAACCTCAAGTTCACCAAGATGTCTATATTGGAAGATGGAGGAAAGTGGACATCTTTCGATCAGCCACTGGCACAACTCCACCTATGAAAACGTTTTTGGATTTGCCTGTACATTTCCACAAAGGAGAAGTTTCATTTGGTGTAAGTTATGAACCGCCCTTTGCTGATCTCAGTTATGCTTTTACTGTGGCTCTCCGCAGGGCTAATTTATGTGTTCGGAATCCAAATCCACCAGTTCAACCCCCTAAGAAAGAAAAGAGTTTGCCTTGGTGGGATGAGATGAGGAATTACATTCATGGGCATACCACCTTGTATTTTAAGCAGACAAAATGGCATCTATTTGCAACTACTGATCCTTATGAGAAAGCAGATAAAATGACTATTCAGACAGGCTATTTAGAAATTCGGCAATCGGATGGCCGCATCTATTCTTCTCTTAAAGATTTCAAGATTTTTGCAAGCAGTTATGACAGATTGTTCAAGAATAGCTTATCCAAACCAGAATATTCTCCACCTCCTTTTCTAGAAGTTCCAGTTTTCATACTTGAAGTAATAATGGAATGGGATTGTGAATCTGGACAACCTCTAAATCATTATTTGTTTGCACTTCCCAATGAAGGTGTGCCTCGTGAATATGTTTTTGATCCATTTCGATCCACTGCTCTTGCTCTGAGCTTTAATATATTCTTTGGGCATTCTCTTTCCTGTGATAATTCCCAGTCAGAGTCTTCTTCCCTTGACAGTCAGGCTACTCTGGATGGTGGTTCTTCTGGCCAGCCGAAAAAAGAGATTCCACTGAATGATTCACCCAATTTTAATTTTGGTCCCCATGATTTAGCCTGGTTGAAAAATTTTATTAATATACAAGTTATCCCTCCTCATAAGTTGCGGTTGTTTTCCAGGTTTAAACGCTTTGGGATCCCTCTAATTCCAAGATCAGGAAATTTGTCACTAGATAGGGTAATGACGGAGATCATGCTCCGGCTTGATGCTACCGAAACTTATCTAAGGCTCATTCCATTACATGAGGATGACCCAGCAAAGGGACTGGCATTTAAAATGACAAAGGTGTTAGTTGAGCTCTATCTTGGTCGGGGTAACCAAAAATTCACATTTGAATGCGACCGAGATCCTATTCAACTTGCATACCTGGGAGTTGACCTTAATTTTCCCAAAGTATACATAGATAAAGAAAACTGCACAACCGTTGCAAAAATAATTCAAATGACTGGAAAAATTTCCCAGTCTGCATCCACAGGACAGGTCATGAATGATAAAAGCAGTTCCACCAAAAGCAGCAGCGAAAGGCCGAAAGATGATGAATTTTTTTTATCATCAGATTACTTCAAAATGCGCAAGCAATCCGCAAAGGTTGATCCTGAAAAGCTGCTAGAATGGCAAGAATCTGGTAAAAGAAATCTAGAGATGTACAATATGAGATCTGAAGTAGAAAATGACAATGAAAGTAATGATGAAACTAAAGATGACCAAAGTGATGATGATGGATGTGATGAAGTTATTGCCGACAACTGTCAACGGATTTCTCTATGTGGTTTGAAGCTTTTTTACACCCTTGAAAATAGAAATGCCATGTTGTCTTGTTCACGTGGGATGGCTAAAGCATTTCAAGTAAAACCTTCTCCTTCTCGTGCATATGCCCAAAGAAAATTGCATGAGGAGAATGTCCGTGCTAGCTCAGATATGCAAAAGAATGGTGAGCCTGATACGCAGAAAAATGACCCTGATATGGAGAAAAATGATGATGGACAGAAAAATGATCCTGACATGCAGAAAAATGATCACCCAGACATGCAGAAAAACGATAGCCCTGACATGCAGAAAAATGATAACCCAGACATGCAGAAAGATGATGACCAAGGCATTGGGAATGCAGGTTCGTCCCAGAGCAAGGATGGTTCACAACCTGTCTCTTCTCCATCTAATTCAGAGGCTCTGGAAAATCCTTTCCATAATGCAATTTGTAAGTTGAAAATTCCCCGACTCTTTATCCATTTCTCATCTCACATGCACACACAGGGTTGGAACCTACAGAATGATAGTGGCATGGAACCATTTCTTCTCTATGCACAACGAAGTACGTGCAGCTGTTCGCGTATCCATATAATCTTGTTTTTCATCTTAAAAATCACTTTCTGTGCAGAATTCTGATTTGATATCAGTTAACTTGCTCTTTGTGCATGGAGTGTTTATATCATAAGGAAAAATATCATGAGAAGTTGCCATTGGGTTGCGAGTGGGGAAGTGATGGAAAGAAACCTTTAAGCAGATCGTTGTCATAAGAGCAGTGCAGTCAGCATTGCTGGTACAGGATATATAACCAGGAGCAATTAATAGCTTCAAGATCAAGATTGAAGTAGAAAGGCAAAGATATAATTCATAGAAATGTTGCCAGGGTGTTGTTCGGGGGCTCTTTTTCTGCAATTTGGCCATGATGCATATATGCATATGATTTCTCAGTGGATTAGTTTTTTCCTTTAATAGTATCTGTTAAAATGCAAAACTTTGAAATGTTTATTCCACATAGAAGGATATATTCATATTTTCCTAAGTCCGAATAGATCCAAAATCCTGAGGGTCTTGGGATCTGCTTTAGTAAAATCTACTGTTTGGATGGACATAGTCAAGTGCTAGTTTTCCAATAAGAGAATTAATCGCATATGGACTTTGAAGATTAATTTCTCAATAACCACTTATAATTCAACACTGTTTAGTATATATTTGAAGGAAGATGAAAGAACCATTGAAGAATGAGAAACTACACTGCCATAGCTCATCTTCTGTTTGCAGTTTTACGAAATTTTCTCTTGAATGAATTGCCTAAGATATTAGATTTGGTTTCTTAATCTATTATATTGTTTCTATCACAATTTTTTGTTTCTTCATGCGGCAATAGAGTAGTTTATTGAAATGCTTCACATTTGATATTTCCCTTTGGAAGTTAAAATGCCTAATTTTTGTGCCTCATACAGCAAAATCAAGCAACAATGATGACTCTGAGGAGGAGGGCACACGCCATTTCATGGTGAATGTTATAGAGCCACAATTCAACCTTCACTCTGAAGATTCTAATGTAAGTTATTGATGTTATTCATGCGTTATATGTGACACTGAAAGCTATGATAAATGTAATTCTAAGTTGTTTATGTTTTCTTTGAATGGTTATTCAAGTTCAAAGTGATTGGTTGCCATTTTGAACTACTAGATTGAATTTAGCCTGGAAAAAGGCCCCCGGTTTGTGTGATTATTTTTTTGGTTAGTGGTAACTCCGCATCAGCGAAATGTACTTAACATTGGTGATTGTTCCAACCAGAATATAGAGAACACCATTCTCTGCTCATAAACTGTTACAGAATATTTTTAAGAATCTCAAATTTTTCATTGAACTGACAATTTTATACCTCGAATCATTAAGATGCCTAATCATTTGTGGCAGCGCTTTTCTTCCCAACCACACCTGTTGTTTGAAACCACCTACCTTTTATCATTTTCCTCTTCACACAAGCAGTCGTGATGAAGAATGTGAAAATGATAAAAGATTTTAGAACTGGTTTCCCATGACATGATGTACCATAATGTATGCTAGATTCAGTGATGCATGTGAAACCCTTGCCATGTTGTACCATAATGTATTTAGATGCAAAGATGCATGCATGCCTCAAAATGCAACTGAAAAAATAAAGTTAAGGAGAATAGCCATGTGATTAACTCGGAAAATTTACTGGGTAATGCTATATTGCTATTATTCTCGAGGTCTAACTCCATTACTTTTTTTTGGTGTGATTCATTATGTAATTTAAGAATATAGGTTGATAGTTGCAACGTAAATATTCTGGCACCTTTTAAACAGTTGTGGATGCTGTAAATTGCACCATGAAATTCCAACATCATTTTGAGGGATATGTGAGGATTGGAAGTGTTGGGCCCTTAATTTTTTGGTCCTAGTGTACAGGATATACACAAAGCTCGAATAATCTTCTAGTTATTTCTGATGATGGATTGTTACTGAACTTGCAGTCTACTAGGGTTAAGTGGATAATTAACACCAATAGTATTTAGATATTTATTTGTGCTAATTTGGTTCTAAAAATGGCTACCCTTGACACAAGAAATATACTTAGATATGTACAATAGAAAAATCCTTCTAAATCCGGTTATCATTCAAGTAGAATATGCCCTTGTAGATTCAAGTAGTTATACTCAGTTCTGTTGCTTCAAAGATGTGTTGTAATTTTATTTATTGTTTTGAGAGCCACCATCATGGTTTTGAAGCACGGATACTTGTGCTAGTGTGTTATGTCTCGCTGATGAAGATGAAATATAAACTATTAGGCTAGTCTGATGCACCTTCAAGCATTAAAATTTTTGGTTAGCGCCAAGCTGTATTCCTGGTGCCTCACATTATCGAGGACACAGTCAATAGAAAAAGGACTGCTCCATTGAATAGATATTTAATTTGTTCAGTCTTGCTAACCAAAAAACACGATCGACAGGGTAGATTCTTGCTTGCTGCTTTGAGTGGTCGAGTTTTAGCGCGATCCTTCCATTCTGTCCTTCACGTTGGATATGAAATGATTGAACAAGCTCTTGGTGGAGAAAAGATTCAAGTGCCTGAATCTCAGCCTGAAATGGTGTGGAAGCGTATGGAATTCAATGTGATGTTGGAGCATGTGCAAGCTCATGTAGCCCCAACTGATGTGGATCTTGGTGCTGGACTGCAGTGGCTTCCCAAGATTCGTCGTAGTTCACCGAAAATGAAGCGTACTGGAGCTTTACTGGAAAGAGTTTTTATGCCCTGTGATATGTTCTTGCGATTCACAAGGCACAATGGAGGAATATCAGATGTGAAGGTATGTAGCAGTTAAGTGGATAATATGTATGTAGCGAAAGAATGCAAACCACGGCAGTAAGTCATACTTGTATTTTCGCAGGTGAAGCCTCTGAAAGATCTTGCATTCAATTCTCAAAATATAACAGCTTCAATGACATCAAGACAATTCCAAGTCATGGCTGATGTTTTGACCAATCTTCTATTTGCTCGAACTCCCAAGTAAGAATAACCTTGATTTGTTGTTTGTGAAGTTTCTATTTGTTTAAAAAAATCCCAGTATTTACTATTGATCTCAGTAATTTATTGTTTAGTTGTGCAAAAATATGTCTTTAATTGGACTTTCATACTTCAAATTCAAGTACAACTCGAACTGCTTGTAACTTGTTAGAGCAAATGATCTTGGTAAATTAATATACACTTTTTTTCCTCCGGATCCAGGAAAAGAGTAGATTTTTCTCATGTATTGTATAAAGAAACAAAACGATTATCATGATGTGACTCTATGTGATGAGGGAGAGCCAAGGCTTCCTTTTATCTGTATCTCCATTTACAGAGTTTTGTTTCCATGACTGAAAAATTTTCTGTAATTGTGTTTGAAACAAAACTGTTTAATAAGTAATCACCTATAGTGCTTCCTAGATATGGCTCCAATGTCTGTGGTTTCGTCATCGGGTGCTTATGCTGCTGTGCTTTTGCTTGACTCTGAATGTTATTTGACTCTTAGGATGCCATAGGTGTTCAACAAGGTAAGGATAAGGGAGTGGTGTATATCTTAATGTGTGAAAAGTGATACTGTAATCCATGGATGCATTTATTTACAAGTTTTACGGGATTCAAACATCTTGTGAATGATGGTAATTTGTCAGAAATTTGTAATTTATGCAACCACCAAGTGGATTGATGCTATGTTGAATGTATATGTTTTTTGTGTGATTTGTGCAAACATCTTATTTTTGTTAACCAGTTTTCTTTCACAAAATTTCATGTCATGTAAATTTATTGTGCAACTTAGAAGCTTGATTATATGTAATTCTTTTAGCTATCTTTAGATTAACTGTAGTTTGCATTTTTTTTAAAAAAAAATTCTGCTTCATGAACTTCAAGGTATTTACTTCATGCCCAGGGAAAGGAGAAATAGTCTAGTATATACAACTGAAGACGATGAAGATGCTGAAGAAGAGGCAGATGAAGTGGTTCCTGATGGTATTGAAGAGGTAGAACTGGAAAAAATTAATTTGGAGCAGAAAGAAAGGGGGCAACATTTGATCCTTGATGATATAAAGAAATTGTCTCTGCGTTGTGATATATCTGGAGACCCACATCCAGAGACAGAAATGGACCTGTGGATGATATCTTGTGAAATGTCAACACTGGTAAGCTTCAACAAGTTAAATTACTTTCGTCTTTTCAATTCTAAATTTGCTGGTTTTATAGTGTCATTTTGTGTTTTTGCTTATCGAATAGTGTCGATTCTTACCAAAGGATTCTAGATCTGAAGCTTTTTTTTTCTAATGTAGTCTATAACTCACAGAAAGAACCATAGGGAGGGGACCTAGAAGGCTTTTGTGCTAACTGCATATGCATAAGAGTCAAGGGACATTGCTATCTCCAATTTTTAATTTGAAGAGTCCACTATTGAAAATATAAGCTTTGGTGATCTCCACCATGAGGAACAAAGAAATAACATTGCACTGGTCTTTGCTTCACTATTTATGCCAATTTACTGAACTTACACCTAAGATGATTTTTTTCTCTAGGTCGCATAAGTTGCCATTTCCCTGTGATAAACATATTCTGAAAGTTCCTTGGTGTAGGAAGAAATAATAGTTGTAATTAACTCAGATGAAGTTTTCTATTCCCCATTCACTTAGAGTTTGAATGGAGACGATAATTCAAGATGGTATCATAGGATCATTCAAATCGCCATTGTCACTCATTTGTGAAGAAAATGTTTCAAATTTGTGAAAAGAACTAATAATAGTTGTGTAGCGGTGCAACTTTCTGTCAACTTAAGCTTTTAGTACCACGCTCTGCCAACACTAGGTGACAATTCATTTTTTCCAAATGACCATGTTGGATCATCTGCTTTAGACAAGAGCCGGTAATCTTGTGGCTGAAATGCAAATGAAGCGAATTTCAATACCTCCTCAACAGCTTGGTTAGCATGTTGTGGGTGCGCATTGAGTTCACGTGGTAATATGGCAATTTCATATTAAATTTCCTACCTTTTATATCTTAAGTTGAGATGGTATGTGATGTATTTTCTAGCTTACTTGGTTTAATCTAACTTCACTTCTTTTTTCTGTATTATCATCGGAAAGCAACCATTGATACCCAAAATTTTTGGTTCCAGGAAACATGCACAACACAAAATTTTAATAGTCTGTAGTTCAGACATTGCACTTTCACATTTCAAAAGAAGCTGAAAAAAATATGCAACAACTTTCATTTTTATAATAATAATAATAATAATAATAATAATAAAGATTACATGAAGTCTTGCTATATAGACTTCCTGGTATTTTGAATGCTAAATATCAAACTATTAGATGGCTATATTTTCTGTTTCTAGTTTAGTGATTACATATATAAATGAGTTCAATTATGGGAAAAGAGTTCGCATATATTTCATGATGGGATTGTATTTTTCTAGTGTGTCATTATATTTAAGAGGGAATTCATTCTTCAGGTTCAAAAATTAAAAATAGAACTTCAGAGTGCACAAAAGTATAGAAAAGTTGCAGCAGCTTCTTTACGGACAGCTTTACAGAAAGCTGCACAGGTACGACTAATGGAAAAGGAGAAAAATAAAACCCCTTCTTGTGCTATGCGAGTTTCTGTGCAAATTCAAAAAGTGGTCTGGAGCATGCTTGTTGACGGAAAAGCTTTTGCTGAAGCTGAGATAAATCACTTGGTGAGTCTTGGAACATGCTAAGATTTTGCTTTGTGCTGGTGCAACCAAGTTCATGTGAAATCAATTCTTGGCGTTTATCTTTTTTACTAATTTTTATTGTTTTTAACTATCAACTCTTTTCTCTCTAACACCTGGATTCAACACTTTACTCTTTTTTCTTTCAGCACACTCTGATGTAATCTTTATAGTGAGACCACTTCAAATAACAGATATCTTCTTATAGCTTCTAGTTTCTTAAACATATGGCATGGGCATCATCTACACACGGGTTCAAATTGGACGTCTTAAGATTTCAGACCCTTAAAATTTTCGTCCATTTATAATGCACACACTGATTACACTAAAGAAAGTTTAAGAACATGTAGATATATTAATGTTTCTTGCTATGATATTTTTAGTAGAATATTCCCAAGGAAAATGATTTTTGATAAAGGAAGATAAATCAAAGTAATATTTTGCACAATATAAAACTCATGAATTCTTCTTCCCCTACCTTTTTGTGCTGCTTAACAATAACCGAATTAATAAATGAATCTTAGGAAAGAAAAAGTTACTCAAAATTTGAAATATTTTTTCATGCTTTTTTTCCTGTGAACATCTTAATAGATCATTCATGATTCGTCTTTGTAACTCAGGTCTTCAAATCTAGTTATTTCTTTCATTCTTTAACCATTTTAGTTTTTAGTATTTAGATTGAGATTTCTTGCTGCAGATCTATGATTTTGACAGAGACTACAAAGACATTGGTGTTGCGAAGTTCACTATAAAGTACTTTGTTGTGAGAAATTGTCTTCCCAATGCCAAGTCCGACACACTCCTGGCTCCATGGAACCCTCCTACAGAGTGGGGAAAGTAAGTGTGCATGTCTCTTTCATGAATATCTTCTTTTATCATATTTTCGTGTTCTTTTTCATTCATATACTAATCCTGGTAGGTTTAGTTCTTCTGTACATCAATTTCAGTAATCAAATTAAATTATCGTTGCAGTGGGCAAAACATCATTTTAGTCCAGTTGCGCACCATGATCTCATTTCCTTGTTAATTTTTTTTTTTTAAAAAATTTACTTTACAACAAGGAAATCGAAATATATACACACTCACAAAACTCAAGTTAGATTCAAAACATTTCCTTTTAATTTGATAGGATTTCACGGCAACAATGAATTCAGTTGTCGTTGGATTTTTCATGGTTCTATATAATATGGTGTGTCCGTATGATTTTTTTTTTTTTTTTGACTGGTTTCAGTTCTTAGTTTTCATATTTTACCTATGAATACATGATTGTTATAGAGTAACTTTGAGAGTCAATGAACACGGTTTAGCCCTTAAGCTAATTATTTGTATTATTAAGAAAATAACAATTCAAGTAATTCTATTGCCTCTTGTTTCTCTAACCAAACTTCTATTATTTGTTTCTTTTCAACACTGCAAAATCCATTTGGGTGCCTAAATTTAGGACGCTTTGCGGGATATACTAAGGCACCACAGTGTTCATGGTCGGGTGAGAATTTGATGGCCAGAACACATAAATGGAAAAATATATTGGACCCAACATTTATGCATAAGAAGTATTCTTTTAGGGATGGATTGGATCTTTTATCGTATCATGTGTGATGATATCAGAGCCCAGCTAAGGATGTAACTGTCACCAACTACTCTCTTTGCCATTGCATTTTCATGACATTAGCAGAAATAGGAAGAAGGAAACCCGATTTATCGCAAGCCCATTTTTCTTTTTCCAAAGAAATTGAGAAACAAAGCCCCTTGTTCTAAATGAAACTCAGTAGATGTTTTTTTAACATATGGAGCTTGTTCTTAGATTTAAGGATTTTGTCATGAATTCAGGATTGCTTGTCAGTATCAATGGGGAATGAACACGAAAAAAACACATCCTTGATCTTCTTGTCAATTGTCCGTTAGATTAGGAGATCTATAGGACTCAATTGAAGATGGTATGATTTCCTCTGTCCTTTGAAGTTTGAGAACAATCAACGGATTGGACAAAATTAAAAGGAATAGTTGTTATCTTTTAAGTAGTGCTCATCATTCTCACGGAACTAATCTGAGATGAGATGGTAGTTGCAGGTTGTGGTGTATGTTTTGTTAATTCTCAACTCGCTCATGATTCTGTTTGATACTCATATATTAAGTAAAAATAGCCTTGAAAACATTCAAGCATCCCCAATGTATATTATGCAGAGCCTCAGATAAAAGACCATGCTATTATATCTTTTAAATATCCTAACGAAAATATTTGTGGCACCGAAATTAGTGTTCAAAATAAGGCCATTATATTACGGATCCACTTGTTCTTTGAACAATGTACAGAGAAAGATAAAAAGATAGGACAAATTGCTTGATCTTTCTTTTTCTTTTTCTTTTATTTTTTTAAAGAAAATAATAGTCTAATTTTATTATGTGACATTGCATATAAGTTACGGGAGTTGTAAATCATCCTCTAATTGGACATTCCAACAATTTTTAGTGGCATTTTTCTCTCTGGTAAAGGAATGCCATGGCATAACTTACTTCCATGTTAGCCTGATCATACTTGTCTTTTTCTTTTGGTGTAGAAAAGTGATGCTTCGTGTTGATGCAAAACAAGGGCCTCCAAAGGAAGGACGCTCTACTATTGAATTATTCCAGGTAGTCTTGCTTTTTAATTTCCTTAGGGATTTATATATAAAAGTATAAACCTTATATGCCTTTCAGATTCAGCAAATAATATTCTGTTTCTTGGACATTAGCATTGGAATGAGATGGTTAAGAATTTTCTTTTTTGCTTCAATGTCCTCGTAAGAACAAGGAATATCTCCAAGTTTCGTTTTATTCCTGCATTTTTGGAGGGCACCCTAATCACACATCTGGAGAGAAGCATGTTCATAAATGGATACAAATTGGGCTTCATGCATCAATATGCAATTCAAATGTTATTTTCAACTCTTCAACATGAAGCCTAGTTCAATTCTGCTGAAAGGTTTCCATGTGCATTAGCACATCAAATGGTAGTTGCTTGCAGTGTGCTCTTCACCTTGTTTTGCATTATACATACTGTTAGGTATGCAAAATTGTGTCTCGTTAAAAGAATAAAATGTTCTCTAAGTTTCATGAAAGGTGTCTTATTTTGTGTAACTGTTTTATTTGAATTAGTCAATATTAATTTCTTGTAGATGTAGTTCGATTTGGCTTAGTTTTCCAGAGTGGAAATTATGCCCCAATATTTTGTGATTCTTTTATTCTCACATGCAAGGTTTTTCTGCTTAATGAAGCCAAAATGTTCTATTCTCTCCCAGTATGGCTAGTGTTGTGCGTTATCTATGTAGAAGCTTCATCATACTTTACCTGATCATAATCAACAAGTTATGGAAAAGGGGGACCTATCTATGATTTTGAGATGTATCGCAGATTAGTCAGGATCGATAACTATCTTGCCATAACTCACCCGGATAATGCTTGTATCACCCACAACAAATTACTAGAATACCTAGGAGCATAGTCTATGCTATGTAAACATGTGTGTTTTTGTCTTAACAAATCTGTCTTTATGCTAGTAAAGGTATATCTCATTTTTATTGTTCTTGAAATGACAAGCCATTGTCCTACTGTCCAGGTGGAAATATACCCTTTAAAAATACATTTGGCTGAATCCTTCTACAAGGTGATGTGGCTATATTTCTTTCCCGAAGAAGAAAAAGATTCCCAGAAGAGGCAGGTAAGCACATTCATTTACTGCTCACAGCTTCCATCACTTGATCACCTGAGGAAACTCTCTGTTGATAGCTCTGTTAATTACAGGAAGTATGGAAGGTTTCAACTACAGCAGGTGCTAGACGTTTAAAGAAAGGCACGCCAGTTCAGGAGGGAACTCCAAGTGTTCCAACTACGAAGGACGCTGAAACATCCAAATCAAGTGCCTTCTCTCTTCCTGGTTTTGGTGGAACTACCCAATCTAGTACTAGTACGGACTCTTCCCAGGTAAGTGTCATAAATTCCACATTTTAATTGTTGATATATTCACTTTTAGCTAGGCAATGTTTGATCAATTCCTTATTAAACCCAATGATTGATTATGATTGAACATGTTTCTAGGCTTTTGATTAGTTCTCTCCATTACTGTTCTCATTTTTTCACTTCCAAGATTGTAAAATATTTTAAATGGTTAGATACTATAACAAGTGGGACTATCATTTATTTGCTCTGTTTTCTTTCTGGCTATGTATACATGATACTGATATATATTGTCTCTCCCATCCTAGTGAGCAACTGTTTGCTAATTGTTCCCACAAAATGTATCATTTTTATAGACATCAAAACATCAAAAATCCGGCAGTGTTGGCGCTCCAAAGTCGGGGCTAAGAAGAACATCTTCCTTCGATAGATCATGGGAAGAGACTGTGGCAGAATCTGTGGCTAATGAACTTGTAATGGAAATGAATTCTGGTCTTGAAGCTCAGGATGAGAGTAAAATAAAAGACATAAAAAACAAAACTGCTCGGCCCGCTCAAGAGGAGAAAAAGGCAGCAGCAGGTAAAGTACAAGATGGGAAAAGTACCCAACCTCGAAGGTTGAGGGAGTTCCATAATATCAAGATTAGTCAGGTTTGTCTCTCTTAAAGATTCGTTGCTACTTGCTCGTTTTTCCTAGTCTCATTTTCGTTTAAATTGACCAAGACGGTGGTGAATGGGATTAGGTTGAGCTACTGCTTACTTATGAAGGATCAAGATTTGCAGTAAGTGATGTAAGGCTCCTGATGGACACATTCCATCGCGCTGAGTTCACTGGGACTTGGAGCAGATTATTCTCTCGGATAAAGAAGCATATTATTTGGGGAGTTCTGAAATCTATGACAGGGATGCAGGTAAAACCATATTTCTGTTCTCTCAACTCTCTCTTAGGCAAACAAGTCAGTTGTCCAAGATGGACCATATGATATGTCTAATGTCTTCCATAAAATGAGAAAAACCAATTTCAAATTTGACAGGGCAAGAAATTTAAAGATAAATCCAATCCCAGTAGTATGTCAATTCCAGAGGGTCTCAATCTCAGTGATAGTGATGGAGAGAAAAATGATCAGAACCAAGTGTCCTTTCCAAAACGTACAGATGGCGCAGGCGATGGCTTTGTCACCTCTGTAAAGGGACTTTTCAGCACTCAGCGCCGCAAGGCCAAGGCTTTTGTACTGCGGACAATGAGGGGGGAAGGCGAGAATGACATCCAAGGTGGTGAATGGAGTGAAAATGAAGCTGAGTTCTCACCATTAACCAGACAGCTCACTGCATCAAAAGCCAAACGGCTAATCAGACGCCATACCAAAAAGTTGCGCTCTAGAGGACAAAAAGGTGAGTCCACAACATTTCTTGTTCCTGCTGCACTCTGGCCCCTCCATTTTTCGGTAGTTCCAACTGTTATTTGAATTCTGATATGCTGTTAGAAGGAATTTCCAAGATAACCAAATGTACTATTGGCATCAGGTTTTTCATTTGACCAGAACGATGGGCTTCCTGGATCTCCCTCTTCCAAAGCACACTCCGACTCCGATTCTTCCAGCGAATCTTCGCCTTCTGATGATGATTCCCATGAGCCTCAAGATGTTCCCAAAAAAACATAATCTTTTTCAGCGCCTTCTCTACTGCCTTAATAGTTCCGACATGATACTTGAAATATCAAAATTTTTATATTGGATTAAGGGGAATATTTTAGCAGTTTTGTCTGATGCAAATGTATAACTGCATCTTATGACTTTTTGTAATGAAGGATGATTGGGAGATTGAATTTATGGTGTAAGTTAGTAATTTAAATTTGCCACTATATTGGTAGAATTGTGCTTTATTGTATTGGATGCATGGTGCATCTGTTTTCAATTTATATTAAGAAGTGGCACTCCGAATGTTCATTGGATTTGGCGCTTGAGATAGGCCTTTTCTTCCTACTTTTAGCATATATTTAAGATGTGAGAGAATTAACGATCTTCCAAATAACAATTGAAGAACAAAATAAGAGATTCAAGAATGTAAAATCAAACAAGATATACGTGGAAACCCAAAACGGAAAAAAACCACGGATGACGAAGAAATCCACTATGAATCAAAATGGAGGGTACAATTACATCCACAAAACTCTCACAAGATGGAATGATTCTCTCAATGGATGAAGAAAAAGATGGATTCTAATGTGGAGAAGATGTAATTTTCATATGTAGAGAGAGAGAGAGAGAATTTTCAGCCCACTAAAATGGATGATAACCACCCATTAAGAAGAAAAACTGCTCCAGCCAACAACAGCTTCACTAGTCATGACCATGACTAAGGCAGACCTCCTTCTCTGTAAAATTTCAATACTTACAGTACTCAACATCATGGTCATGATTAAGGGGCTTCTCCCAATCTGGAAAACCATTGCTTAAAATCTCCAATACCAATGAATTGAGGCACAACTCTAACAATCTCCACCTTGCCGAAATTCAATCCATCAATAAAAATCTTCGTCCTCATAAATGCCCTAACGGGCCCTCAAACGCTTCTCAAGCTTACCAAGTCCAAGCAATGTTGAAACTTGGCAAGACAAAGTGGTTTAGTTAACATGTCTGCAGGATTATCAGAAGTGTGAACTTTGCTTACTTGAATTTCTCCAACTGAAAGAATATCCCGAATAAAGTGGTGCTTGGTGGCAATATGTTTGGTCTTCTCATGATAACGATTGTTCTCGGCAAGATTGATAGCACTTTGCTATCACAGAATACAGTAAGAACTTCTTGTGCAACAACAAGCTCAAAGACCAAACCACGAATCCAAACGGCCTCTTTGACACCTTCTGTGGCTGTTACATGTTCGGCTTCTGTTGTAGACAAAGCTACAACTGATTGAAGTGATGCCTTCTAACTAATAGCACATCCACAAAGAGTAAACAGATAACCAGAAAGAGAACTTTTTCTATCCAAATCACCACCATAATCAGAATCCACAAAACCATTCACACCAATAAAATCAGACTTATTTTGTTCAAAAACTAAACCAAGATGCGATGAACCTTTCAAATATCACAATATCCACTTAACAACGTTCCAATGATCCTTCCCTGGATTATGCATATAATGGCTCACAATACTAAAAGCATATGCCAAATTTGGTCTAGTACAAACCATTGCAAACATAAAACTACTAACAGCACTTGAATAAGGAACATTTGCCATATAATTTATCTCATCATCTGACTTAGGGCCATCATCTCCAGATAATTTGAAATGTGCAGCTAAATGAGTGGAAACAGACAAGGTTATCACGGCGAACTTTTTTTTCTCGGCGCTCATATATCGCCATGTCGCCTAGGCGACACGGCGCCCGCCATGGCGACAATTTGGCGACATGGCGCCCTACCTATTAAACCTATTTAAAATATATGAAATCACATAGATTTCTAACATTTAAATCACTAAAAACTTGAAATAACATACAATAACTCCATCAAGTCATCAACATACATCAACATGCAAATAAAAACATCATCAACATTGTCAAAAATGAAATGCATCATGAAACTTCAACATGCAAAAATATGTATGTCATCAATCAAACAGTCAAATATCAAATGCATCATCATCCATAGCATCATCTTCATCTTCATCACCATCACCATCGACTCTCTCTTCAAGATTCTCATATTCATCCACCAACACTTGTTTTGATGAAAGTCGACGCGTATATAAGACAGGGGGAGCTGAGGATTCACCCACACCTCTATTACGAAGGTTAGGGCGATTGAGATTGGTTGAAGCACCCATGGTTTCATCCACATCTTGCCATGTGTTCTCCTCATCCTCATTAACGAAAATCTGGGAGTCATCTATCCATTCATTATCCCATTGAAATTCTTCAAAAAACCAAGGGATTGAAATCTGCTCCTTCATCCCGACGTTTTTGAAACCGATGAGAAATCTTTCGATTGTATTGCACATATACCAAATCATTGAGTCTTTGGTGGTCCAATCTATTTCTTTTCTTGGTGTGAATCTAACCATAAAAGAAAAAGGAAATTAAAATAAATTTAATAAATAAAAAATATTACTATAACATAATACTATTAAATTAATTTACTTACATTTTGAAATGTGCTCCAGTTGTGTTCACAACCAGCAGAGGAGCAACAAAGACTAATAGCACACACAGCTAGTGACCGAAGAGCTTTATTGTCACCACTATAAACATCCCACCAATCAACTAAAGATATAAAAAAAATAGTTTAATTTAGTGATTATTAGTTAGAAATTTTCATTATAAAAAAAAAATTAAGTCTCAAAACAACTTACTTGGAGACTTTTGTTTTTGATGTTTGATTGCCAACTGCCATGATAATGGCCAAAATTGACCATTATTTTCAATCTATTTCTGTGTCTAAACATGGGCATTTGATCGCATTCCAGTCTTATTTAAATAAGAAAGCAGTTGAATTTGACAGATATATGCAAGTTTGTATAAATAATAAACTGATATTGAAAAATACAAAAATATTGTTTATTTTATTAAATTTGTGTTAAGAAAGTCCAAAAACATGATAAAAATATTAAAAATCTCACACTTGATTAATTATGGTTTGGTGGTATCTGTTCGATGGAACAGGAGTCCATTACACGGAACGCAAGCCAAATAATCAATTGGAAGAAATATCTATATTTATATATATAGTTATGTACTAGTATTTATTCTACTTATTTATATTATATATATAAAAAAAAAGACTAATTAATCAAATTGGTATTGCAGGTGGGGCCCACGGCATCATCTTCCCCAACTTGCCAATTGCAAAATGAACGAAGCAACAGCAGCAATCATCTTCGTTCCCATCTCTTCCGGCAAAGCTGAAGCCACCCCCGACCAGCCGTCTGCCATCACCATCATCCTCCGCCGCCCCTATGACTTCAAGGCACTCGACAGCAAGCCGCTGCTCCCAATTTCCGGCCATCTTCTCCAAGATTCCAGCGATAGGAAAACCTCTATTTTAAAAGGGATAAGGAATGTATTTTTCTATTATATTGAGTGAGAAGTATATCCGTATAAAAAGAATGAGAGGTTACAACAAATCCCTTAGATCACTCTCAATCAATAAATTACAATTCAATCAAATAATAATATAATATCAATCAAATCTTATTCCTTAATACGCCCCCGCAAAATCGACGTACCATCGGCAATGGAGAGTTTGGACCGAAGAGATTGAAATCTTGAACGTGCCAGTGGCTTTGTGAGCAAGTCGGCTAGTTGATCATCAGTATGGACGTAAGAGACCAAGAAATTGCCTTTAGCAGTGAGGTCTCGGACGAAGTGAAGATCATTGGCGATATGCTTCATCCGGGAGTGTTGAATAGGATTGTGAGCAAGCCGAGTGGCACCCATGTTGTCACAGAGAATGCGCGGAGACGAAGAAAGAGTAACACCAAGCTCACTGAAGAGGTGATGAAGCCAACAAACTTCGGATGCAGTGGAGGCTAAGGCACGATACTCGGCCTCCGTGGATGATCTAGCCACTCCTCGTTGCTTTCGGGATCGCCAAGAAATCGGGCTTTGGCCAAGAAAAATGACATAGGCTGAAGTTGACTTCCCATCACTCATGTCACCACCAAAATCAGAGTCAGTGTAGGCAGTGAGGTTCAAAGTGGAAGAGGGTGCTGTTTTTTGAAGCAAAAGGCCATGATGAAGTGTGCCTTTTAAGTATCGAAACAAGCGTTTGACAGCATCCCAATGAGAGACCAAAGGAGAAGTCATGTGATGGGCCAATTTGTTGACAGTAAATGCAATATCTGGACGGGTGAAAGTAAGATATTGGAGCCCCCCAATAGCACTTCTATATTCCGTAGCATCAGTGAGTTCGCCCGATGCTTGTGAATTCCGAGCAATGGGAGTTGTGACAGGTTTTGCACCCTCAAGACCAAAACGTGTCAAGAGATCAACTGTGTATTTGTGCTGGGAAAGAAATAAGCCCTCACGACACGAAGCAACCTCAATTCCAAGAAAATATGTAAGTGATCCCATATCTTTTACAATGAAGGTCGACTGGAGATGCTTTATCACGGCCGAAATAGTGGATGTGCATGATCCTGTGATAATCAAATCATCAACATAGGCTAGAATAAGCACTGTGACTGACTGCCTTCTGAGGATGAACAGAGACGAATCAGCATGAGACTGACTGAACCCAAATGATGTGATAGCAGAGGAAAGAGTAGTATTCCAAGCTCTAGGTGCCTGCCTTAAACCATACAAGGTGCGGCGTAAAAGGCAAACATGATTTGGATGGCTGGAGTCGACAAAGCCTGGGGGTTGGCGCATATAAACGGGGACATCCATTTTGCCGTGTAAGAAGGCATTACTCACATCCATTTGGCGCAATGGCCAATTATAATGAAGAGCAAGGGATAGAACTGTGCGGATTGTAGCTGGTTTGACCACCGGGCTGAAAGTGTCATGGAAATCTATCCCCGGGCGTTGCTGAAAACCTTTGGCAACAAGTCGTGCTTTGTACTTATCAATTGATCCATCCGAATGTCGTTTGACACGAAACACCCATTTGCACCCAATGACATTAGCACCTTTTGGAGGAGGAGTCAAATCCCAGGTGCCGAATTTTTTAAGAGCGGTGATCTCTTCTGCCATAGCAGCTCTCCATAGAGGATGTGCAAGAGCCTGTTTTAGTGTAGAGGGCTCAAGACTTTCTGGTATTGGGTGTTTAGTAGCAGTGTAGAACTTCTTTGGCTTATAGATGTTGTTGCGACTGCGTGTGGTCATGCCATGGGTGCGGACGGCTTCCTGTGAAGGTTGTGGAGCCAAGTTTTGTGTGGCATGAGGTGGAGTGTCATCAGTACATGTCTGAGAGTGAAGATTGGCATGTGATGACTCAATGGCCGGTGGAGTTGTGGGCGTTGAGGAGCTTGGTAGAATGCCAATGGATATATGATGTGGAGTAGAATCTGAGGCTTCGGAAGAGATGAAGCCCGGAAAATAGCCCTCATCAAATCTGACATGTCTCGACATGTAGAGGCGACCGGATTTAGGGTCGAAGCATTTATATGCATTTTGAGATAAAGAATGCCCAACAAAGATACAAGGTAAAGATGGCAGTGTAAGCTTTCCATGAAGGTAGGGACGTAACCAGGGAAAGCAACGGCAACCGAAAATTCGCAGCTTGTGATAGTTTGGGGCCTTGCCAAAGAGGGAGTGAAAAGGACTTTTGTTGTCTAAAACTGTAGTGGGCATCCTGTTGATTAAGTAGACTGCTGTTTGCACAGAGAAGGACCAAAAAAAAGGTGGTAGGGCAGCTTGATGAGTTAGAGTTCGACTCACTTCAAGAATGTGGCGATTACGTCGTTCAACAAGGCCATTCTGTTCCGGTGTATGGGGTGCAGTAGTGTACCAAGAGATGCCATGTTGGTTGAGATATGATCGAAGAGACATAAATTCACCCCCGTTGTCTGAGTAAAAGTTCCGAATGACAAACCCAAATTGTTTCTCAACCAGAGTCCGAAATTGTGGAAATAAACCAGTCACTTCAGATTTGGCACGCATAGGATACAACCAACTGTAACGAGTATGTAAGTCAACCAATAACAAGAAGTATTTAAAACCATCAACAGAAACAACTGGTGCAGGGCCCCAAACATCAGCATAAATAAATTCCAAAGCATGAGAAGTAGTGAAAGAAGTAGTCTGAAATGGCAATTTATGAGATTTGCTTAAGTGACATGATTCACAATTCATAAGCTCGGAATGAGATTGTTTAATAACAGGTAACCGAAATGAGTTGACTATAAAAGAACTAGTATACATAGAGGGGTGCCCAAGTCGAGAGTGCCAGGTGGAAAGAGAGCTGCGTGTCCCAATTGTAGCAAGGGCAGCATTGCGCTCAAGTTTATTTGGAGGAAACAGGTGATATACTCCTTCAATACATGGTCCCTTAAGTAGAGGAGCCCCCGATTTGAGATCCTTAATCATATAATAAGAAGGAAAAAATTCCATGGAAACATTGTTAGCGCCTGTGAATTTACTGACGGATAGCAGATTTTGTGTTGCCATAGGAGCACATAAAGTATCATTCAAAACAAACGTGCGGGAATTAAACGGAAGGTGAGATGTACCGGTATGAGATATCTGAAGCCCAGTGCCATCGGCGATATGAACTTCATCTGTGCCATCATACTCCGAGTGAATAGACAAATTGCTCAAATCTGGAGATGTGCTCTCCATGAAGGGTAATTGGTGTGATCGAGATGAATAGGGAGATGATGATGAGCCGTGATCGGCACAATCTGGGAAGAAGCAGGGGTGGTAGCAGCGGTGGTGTTCTCGGTAGTTTCAGACATGGTGTTGATCACAAAAGTGGTGGGTGAAGGAAGAGGAGAGAAAAAAATGACAAAGGATTTTGGTCACCCGCTCTGATACCATAAAGGGGATAAGGAATGTATTTTTCTATTATATTGAGTGAGAAGTATATCCGTATAAAAAGAATGAGAGGTTACAACAAATCCCTTAGATCACTCTCAATCAATAAATTACAATTCAATCAAATAATAATATAATATCAATCAAATCTTATTCCTTAATATATTTATCGCCGGAGAAAGCTTCCCCGCTGCTGCCCCATTCAACAGCAACACCACAGCTCCGGCAGGAGAACCATTTTCCGATTCAACAACAACCTCCATCACCGTTTAAGCCACCGAGGCCGACGCCTAGATCTGTCCACTCCAGCAGCCACCATTTCCTCCGGCGTTCGGTGAATTCCACCGCCGCTGCAAGCTCCTGTTCCCTCCATTTCCGCAAGACTCCATCGCCGCCGTCGCTGCATCCCCAGCTCTCCGGCCATCCGGAGCCACTGCCATATCCACTGTCTTCAACAGCAGAGATCGACGACGCTATCCTCAACACCATCAAACTACGACGCCACGCCGTAGCGTTGTCCCTTCAAGAAATGGCCAGCGTCGTCCTTCAAGCTTGGCGTCGTCCAAATGCTCAACGTCGTCCCGAGTGTAGCGTCGTAGCGTCGTCTCGTTCAGCGTCGTCGGATTTGTGTAGTGTCGTAGTCGTTCCGCATCGTCGAGGACAACGTCGTCGTCGTCGTCCGTTTTGTTCTTTAGCGTCGTCCTGCAACAGCAAAAAAGGAAAGAAGAAGCTTTGTCTTTCACGTGAAAAGAGGAGTGTCACGTGAGTGAGTGTCCAATTCCCAATTTGAATTCCCATGTCCCAAAATGATTGAGGAGTCCTAGGACTGGAGGTCCCGTAGTAACAAATAATTTTGGTTTCTTCTTCCTAGACTCCGGCTCCTGTCCCCTCCTGCGCGACTCCCAGATGCTTGCACAAGAAAAAGTACTACGACGCTATACCATTTCTGAAGTTGTAGTGTTACGTCGTAGAGGATAGGGTCGTAATGGGCCTAAGGGGCCTAGGGTTTCCCCCCATCTATAAATAACTGCTTCATTTCCCTTGAACAGCAGCTCCCATTTTTTGAACAGTGCCCAGATGCTGTTGGGATGCTCACAAAACAATGCTCTCAACTTAGTGTTGGGTAGTTAAATTATTTTCTTTTGCAATGCAGTAATTATTTTTAGCTCCAGTTTCTATTTCTTGTTCTTAGTTTGTGAATAGGTTTTCAGTTGTAGTTATCCTTCTTTTTATTTCCAGTTTTCTTAGTTGATATTTTTGGGTTTAAAACACTCAAATAATGGGTGTATCTTGAACCATGACTTGGTTTTGTTAAATCGCAGAAAAATGTTCCCAAAAATCTGTTATGGATTTTAAATCCATGGTGACTACTGTTTTGGTTTTTATTTTGGGTCACTTGACCATTTTTCATTTTTAGTGTTAGGTAGATTTTAATGCTTTCTTTTATTTAATAAAATGCACAAACACTTGATGTTCATCCTTTTATAGATTTATTAGGATAGGTTTATTTTATTTTAGTCTCTTAGTCTTATTTTTGTCTTAGTTTAGTTGTCTTTTAATTTTTGTTGTTTTCCTATTTTTTATTTTTATTTTTATGTTTATTCTTATTTCATTTTTAGGATTAGTAGAATGGATCTAAAAAGTGGATGATATTTATGTGTTTGTGCATACTTAAATTTGAGGAAATTTTGGGAAATTTTTGGCATCTACCACATTCGGGGCACGCATAGTGTCACGATATAATTGGTTAATACCAAACAATGGACCATAAAATCCGAAAAAGGGTCTTGCAATCGCATAGATTGCATTACCCGACCAACACTTATGTTCTGGGGTAGCTACGACGCTAACCACCCTACGACGCTAACCACCCTACGACGCTAACCTAGGTTAGCGACGTAGGGGAATGTTTGACGTCGTAGTTGCTTCGGACTTAAGTAAAAATTTGTCCTACGACACTAGACCTACAACGCTATCCTAGGATAGCGTCGTAATTTTTGTCTAAGGTCGTAGTACCCCAAAATACTTCAATTCTCACAAAAAAACCCATCTACGACGCTACACCCACGACGCTATCATAGGATAGCGTCGTAATTTAGTGTATAGCGTCGTAGTATCCCTTCTTTTTCAAAAACCATCTCCCCTTACTACGACGCTAGACCCTACGACGTAAACCATGCTTAACGTCGTAGGACATGCTTAGCGTCGTAGATCCCCAATTTCTAAACCTCCATGCACGACATCAACACTACGACGCTATCTTAGGATAGCGTCGTAATCATGTTTAGCGTCGTACATAAACCCTTTAAACCCAAAATTTTCATCTCTTTTACCAATCCATGACGACGCTAACCTCACGACGCTATCCTAGGATAGCGGACGCTATCCTAGGATAGCGTCGTAATATCTGTCTAGCGTCGTAATTGGCATCTTCATTCCAAATTTTCCATTTCTCCATTTTTTCTCACTTAATTAATTGAACCTTTATATTAATATTTTGAGGTTGAAATCTAATGATCTAAACCCATGATTAATTTAATATAGAGAACTTTGTTCAATTTCCATTAAAAGATTTTTCTATAAAATTAAACTCTAATGATCTAAGTATATAATCCGGACTGTAATTAATTAATTAATTATGGAATGAGTTATTATTTAGACATAATGAGTAAATATGGATCAATTTCCATATCCTTGCATGAGAAACCAATGTCTCTCATGCAAGATAACCCAAAAATATTTTATTTTATTTTATTTTATTTTGTCTTTATCTGTGTATGTGTGAAATGAATAGTGAAAAATATCATAGAATAATGTAGGCGAACTGTCCCTTTACCGGGAAATGAAGTAGCTCGTAGTCTGTGTATTAATTACTATTTGTTATTTTGCATGGTTTGATAGTGACTGACGAGGTCAGGAGAACGGTCCTCTCACCAGGAAACATTAGCCACTCAGTCAGTATCTGTCCAAATACAGTTTTATTTTCTTATTTTATTTTCAAACCCAAATCTCAAGTTGTGCTAACGCTAGTTGACATAGGTCAATGTCATCTGGTAATTAAGACAGTAAGAGAGCATGTAGGTTTTCATCCCAATTCACAGACAGTGAGTGGTCTGAATGACAGCGACCACTGTCATTTTGATCAGTTTACTGTCTAAAATCATTCCACCCAAATGAGAGGGAAATTGGACAGCAGATGTTTGCAATCCACCCAATCGTTTTGCCATCTTTTTAGCCAAAATAAATTCTTCTCATCTCCGGCTATTTCATCTCTGTGTCTCACATTCTGTCTAAACCCGTCTTATATTTTGGGATAATTTAATTTTACACTTCTCATATAAATTTATGCATGATACTATTATGTAAACATTGTGGTCATAATTATTTTGGGATCCTTCCCTTGGACATAGAAGTCTTGACTTTTAATCAGATGTCTCATAATAAATTTCCAACAAAAACTCATTTATAAAATCCGGATCTAAGTAAGGGATAAATTCCACAGTTATGACTAACTCATATCCGATCGAGGGTTGATTTCGGGAACTTAGAAGCAGAGTCAGCGATTAGGTCTCATCTAGACTGAAAGGGTCTGCGTTTTGATTGAGAGTCTAGTACCTGTTTAGGGAATGATTTTCAGAGATTTATTATTTTCCAAAATTGCTATGTGTTGGGAATTTAGTCTTAACTGTCACACCGAGATGGGATCCACTTGGATTCAAATACAGTGTGATAGGTAATTCTAGAGGAACAATGCGTAGGCCTTGGTTATTCTCTAAGATAGGGTTGAGTTTCTTTCAACTGCTATCATCTTCTGCCAAAGCCTATTTTTGAGTCCTGAGTGAGTGCATTCGGAACGAATTAATATATTAGTTCGTTTCATTAGTTTGTATCTCATAACCACCCGAAAGGAAGTGAACACTATGAGCAGTTCACCGAGATTCGGGAATTCTTGATCCACGTCCGATCATCCTGACTGGGGGCTTTCTTTTACTACCAGTACGAAGCTTTTGAAACTTCCGAGTGATAGGATTTTAAATGCTTTCTTTACTGCTTTCTTTTAATCACTTTCTTTTAATCGCTTTCGTAGAGGTCACTCGGATGTGTCTCTAGATCTTCTAACTGCTACTAAGACTGAGAGTTAAGGGATAGTTCAGGGATTGATTAGAAACTTTGGGTGTGACATGAGGAAATGATAGGAGTACTTGACATCTCAATAAATGATTTGTTAGGTGTTGCTTGTCCACCACAGATGAATAATATGCCTCAGCATGGCCATGTGAGGGCAGTTGTGAGTCTGTGGTATCTTAGAATTTGTTGCCTTAAGAGCATGTAAACTCTTACTGTAAGTACCTGTCTGTTAAAGGGAACATGGTATAGAGAGCATGAGAGTTAGCTAACTGAAAGGATTATCCCAAGCTAAGATCTGTGTAACAAAGTGGAAGTTTAATTGTGTTTCATCTGAATCCTGTCCAATTTTTATTATTTTCCTCCTGTCCCTTCTGTCTCATTTTAAATCTGCTTTCTTAGAATAAATTTTAACCGCTTTCTTAGAATAATTTTATTGCTTTGTTAGATTAAATTTAATTCGCTTTTTAGAATAATTTTATATGCTCTATTTTATTACTTTCATAACTTAGTTTAAATTATGTCAAGTAGATTATAATTAAAACACAAACTTGAATCGAGTAACCGAGTGGAAAATCTTATTAAACGACGTGGGCCCTGCTTCTATCGCACATCCTCCAGTGAACGATCCGGTACTTACTATAAATACTGCAATTTTTGACTCCGTGCGCTTTCGGGGGCACAGTTTCTTAACACGAGTAAATAAAAACGTGACAACCTATAAATATATCCATAATCCCAATTCCATCTTCATAATTAGTTTCATTAAATAAAAATTGAAAACCGGGTTTATTGTTTTTTAGAAAATACTCATATAGTGGGAAATTGTCAAAAGTTTCATGGCCGGGGATCTTTCATCGCGCCATTTGAAATCAAGTTTTTCCCACATGAGTAATAAAAAGTGAAATATATCCTTAAACCCCTTCCCATGATTCATAACTCATGTCATCTAATAAATTCAATTCGATCTTGATATTTTATAAAAATACTCGTTTTAATGAAACTTGTCAAAAGTTTCAGCCTACCGAAGCTTCCTCGCATTTTATCATAGTCATCTGCTTGTGCACTGATCTTATCCAACATGTCTTGATCAGTAACTAGCCTTTCAAGCACTTCATCAAACATAAATCGTTGCAAGTGCAGAATCACTTTTCTTAAGATCAAAATATTTGGATGGATTTAAAAATAGTGCAGCTCCGTACAATTTAACCTCCATTTGATCTTTCCAACGGTCATCAATTATTTCCATCACCTTTAATAACACTATGTTCTTGTTGTTCATTTCAAAAGCCTCGGTGATTTTTTTTTCCCTAGCTTCAATCATTGCTGTAGTAAGCTCTGGCACGGCAGGCCTTTCATCACCATCCACAATCCTCAAAACAATAAGCAATGGAAGTGATGCTCGTAAACAATCCAATACAACATCCCAAAATTTAGTTGAGAGAATAGTATTCATCACTTCCTTACCCTTTGTTGTGCCAGATAACTTATTCCACTCCATTCAGAACTAACAAATAGTTGCCTCAGTGCATCTTTATGTCTATTCATGCTTTTCAAAGTAAGAAATGATGTGGCGAAACGTGTAGCCCCCGGTCTAACTAAATCCCTAACACCTGTCTTCTCCCTCATTGCATTGAGAATTTTTCCATGCCCGTAGATGAAACTAGTCACATTCTTTGTTTTTTGAATAAAATTTTTTAACTCCTTTAATTTTCCGATGTCCTCCAACATCAGATCTAGACAGTGTGCAGCACAAGGTGTCCAAAATAATATATGAATACGTAACTCTAGTAGCCTTCCTGTTGCCTTGTAGTTGGCCCCATTATCTGTCACTATTTGCAACACAAATTCTTTGCCAACCTCTTCAATTTTTTCCTCAAGAAGATCTGCTAACATTTTTGCATCATGGCTTCTATCTGATGCATCAACCGACTCCAAGAAAAAGGTTCCTTCGGGACTATTAACCAAAAAATTTATCAAGTGTCGTCCTTTTTGGTCTGTCCATCCATCTGACATAAGGGAACATCCAAATTGCTTCCAAGCATCCTTGTGACTCTCTTTTAATATATTTGTCTCATCCACACCATCTTTGAGAAGTGGCACCCTCAACTCATGAAAACTAGGAGGTTTTAGCTCCGGTGAAAACTGCCCAATACCTTCGATCATGATCTCGTAGCTCCTCTGATTTGCAGCATTGAATGCTATGCCCCACTCATAGAAAAATCGGCAATATACCTGTATGAAAAAAAAATTGATGCATTAACAAAACAATTTATAGAAATACTTTATTTGTCTACATAATACAAATTACAATACCTATGCACTGCCTTCACTTCTTTGCTTTTAATAGATGCTTCCATCGTTTTTTGAACGCACCCTCATTTATGTCTTTCTGAAACAACCACTTCAGGGGTCTTTCGAAACATTGAAGCAACTGATTTGCTTTGTTTCCCAAGCCTTGATTGTTCTACAAACGTTGAAATTGATTGAGATTGAGTTCGCTTCCTTTTGCTGCTTGTCCCAGAACTTGGGACTGGAGTTTGAGATGATTGCGTAGAAGCCCTTGTCCGCTGCTGCTCACTATGCTCCTCAACTTCTTGATTATCATCAAAATAATCAAATTCTGCCTCTCCCTTGCCACTGCGTACTGCTTTATCTACGACTTTTTTAGTCATAAAAGCATGTATCTCCTTTCTGATTTCTTCAACGGACTTGGGGCATTTAAGAAAACATCTCCATATTGCCAACTAAATGTTGTTTTGGTCTTTTCACCCCAGAATGCATTTGTCGGTGGCATAATGAGCACTCAATCAAGTCTTTGTTGGTTAGATCCGGCCAAAAACCATACTTCCATCCCGGATCTTTTGAGTTTGCTTTCCTTTTCACATCTTTAGATGGGTCATATTCTTCTCCATCATTTCAATCCATTTTTATTGTCCCTGTTGTTTTTAAAATATATAAAAAAAATGGAAAAACAAAAATAATAGCAGAAAAATAAAATGTAACATTAGATAAATTAAATAAACTGAAAAAATATAAAAATTAAAAACAACAATGATGGAGGTGAATAGCAACAATAAAAACAGTGATGGAGATATCTTCTTGTCTTTACTAACCATAACAATAAAAAATTATGCTATAGCATGAAGACAATGGAAATGCCAGTGGGAATCTTTCCATTTCGATAAAAACAACCACAAATTTTACATAATGTATCACTTTACAGACTTTAAATAACGCCCCACTACCACTATCATCTACCCCCACTCCACTGTAACCATAATAAATAAGTAAAAAGCAGACAATACCGTCTACCCCCACTCCACTGTAACCATAATAAATAAAAAGCAAGTATGAGGGAATATTTAATACATGGGGAGTAGAAGCAAAAGGCTGGCATATTTATTACAGGAGAAGTGGAACGTGGGTATTTATTAAGCAAATGATAAATAATGTTTCATGTCCTTCACCACAAATAAGCGAACAACCCAACCCCATACACTTACCAGAAAAGCAGGGCGGCGATGGCGGAGACGGCTTCGGCAGCGGCGGCGGTGGTGGGAGAAGCTAAGAGACCATCGGCTAGAGAGAAAAGGTCGGTCTGCCTTGGAAATTTCTACCGAGTGCGACAAAAGAGGTAGGGTTTAATATTATGTGCGGGCCAGGTATCGTGCGGGTGAACGGGTCGTGATCGTGGGTTAGGGATCCGCTTCCTGTCGTCGCCTTGGCGCAATTTGGCGACGCCCGGCGCTTGCAATTCGTGATCGTGATACCCCTGCTTTATCATGAAAGAGTCAAACCTTTTGTACCACTGCCTCGGCGCTTGCTTCAAGCCATAAAGAGACTTCTCCAACTTGCAAACTAAATTTTCCTTTCCAGGAACAAAAAAACCTTCTGATTGTTGCATGTAAATTTTTTTCTTCAAGTTCTCCATGAAGAAAGGATGTCTTGACATCAAGTTGATCTAACTCTAAATCAAACTGAGCAACTAAACCAAATAAGACACGATTGATGTATGCCTTACAACAGGAGAAAATATCTCATCAAAATCAACACCTTCACGCTGATTAAATCCTTTAACCACCAATCGTGCTTTAAATCGAGGTTTTTCAACCCCCGGAATGCCTTCTTTTTTCTTGAAGATCCACTTACATTGCAATGAATGTTTGCCACTTGGAAGTTCAACAAGAGACCATGTGCCATTCTTATAGAGACTTTCTATTTCTTTATTCATTGCCACCATCCACTTAGACAACTCAGCACAAGCAATAGCATCGGAGTAGCTGACAGGTTCATCTACTTCATTAATTTCTTGTGCAATAGAAAGTGCATATGCCATCACAAACTCCTCAGAATATCTAGATAGTGGTTTAATATTTCTCCTTGGACGATCTCTGGAAATTGAAGGGCCCACTTTTTCTGTTGGAGCAAGTTCAGTGGTAATAGACTCTTCAATTCGATGATCATCTTTTTGAGGTATTAGATCAACCTCCACCTTCTCACTAATTCCAGGTTGTTCACTTGAATTCTCTGAAGGATGAACAACATTCTTTTGAGAAGATAACGGAGCTTTCTCATCAAAAGTTACATCTCTGCCCAAAATCAACTTTTGTGACTTATCATCAGTATACCATAAACGGTAGCCCTTTGATTCAGATGAATAACCAAGAAAAATACACCTCAAAGCTCTAGATGCCAATTTATCATCACTGACATTTGCATAAACTGGACAACCAAAAACACGAAGAATAGAATAATCAACTGGATTACCTGTCCAAACTTCTTCTGGAACTTTAAAGTCAAGAGCTGAGTGTGGTGATCGATTCACCAAATAACAAGCTGTTGAAATAGCTTCAGCCCATAAACTTCGGCGATTCATAGTCCAGCATTAGAAAGCATACAACGAGCTCTCTCCAAAAGAGTTCTATTAATCCGTTATTCAACACCATTCTGTTGTGGCTTCCTGGGAAGTGTCTTATGCCTTGAAATCCCATGTAAAGAGCAGAATTCCATAAATTCCTTGCTACAAAACTCCAAACCTCTATCAGTTATAAGTGTCTTCACTTTTCTCTCGGTTTGATTCTCAACAAGGGCTTTCCAATTCTTAAAAGTATCCAAAGCTTCACTCTTATACTTTAAGTAATATACCGATATCTTTCGAGAAAAGTCATCATCAATGTCATCATATATCTTTTCCCACTAAAAGATGGAACTCTAGATGGTCCCCATAAATCTGAATGTATATAATCAAGAATACCACTCGTGCGATGAGTAGTTGTAAAGAAGCTTACCCTTTTATGCTTTCCAAAGACACAATGTTCACAGAATTCCAATTTATTGATCACTTGGTCACCAAGAAATCCCTTTGAACTGAGAAGTTTCAATCCCTTTTCACTCATATGGCTTAATCTCATGTGCCATAAACGAGTGAAATCTGGATCACTTAAAGAAGATGATGATGCAACAACTGCAGTTGGATTTGTCACTATAGAGCCTTCCAAAACATAAAGACTCCCAACACGATTTGCTTTCAGAATAGTCTGAGCATCCGTAGAAACTTTTAAGACTCCACCTTCAGCAGAATACATGTATCCAAGAGATTCAAGAGTACCAAGAGAAATTAAATTTTTCTTAACATCAGGCACATATCTCACATTCGTAAGAGTACGAATATTTCCATCATGAGCTTTTATCTGGATAGAACCAATGCCAACAATGCGATATTCAGCATCATTTCCCATCAAAACTGTACCATTATCAGTAGCTTCTAATGATACAAACTAATTCTTGTTAGGAAAAATATGGAATGTGCAACCTGAATCCATTATCCACTCATTTTGTGACTGCATTTCATAAGTCGCAGACAAAATGTGCTCCTTTCATGAATCAGAATCAGAATTAATAACATCTACCTCAGCTGGTTTCTTGCCTTTTTCCTCTCTTTCTTTCTTGTTCTTCAACTTATAACAATCACCAATCACATGCCCAGACTTCTTACAATAATTGCAAAATACATTCGGCTTTCATCTCCTTGACTTAGAACGTGACTTTCTATCTCCAACATTTTTCTGAAAATTCCTCCCACAAACAAATAAACCCTCTGTCTTATCATCAACATGACTATCATGATCAAATTTATCTTTCAATAACAAATTTGATTTAACATCATCAAAAGACAGAGTATCACAATTTCCATAAAGCATGATTTCTCTAAACTGCATATATGAGGGAGATAATGAAACAATCAATATCACAGCTTTATCTTCATCATCAATTTTCACATCAAGATTCTCCAAATCCATACAGATTGAATTAAATTCATCCAAATGAGACTGAATCGATGTACCTTCAGACATACGGATGGTATAAAACATTCCTTCAAACGAAGTTTATTGGCAAGAGGCTTCGTCATATATAGGGATTCCAATTTATTCCATAATCCAGCTGTCGTTGTCTCATGAGCAACCTCACGCAGAACTTCCTTTGACAACATCAATTGAATGGCTGTCAACGCCTTTTCATCCAAATCTTCCCAATCGCCGTCTGACATAGTGGCTGGTTTCTTACTTTTTCCATCCAAAGCCTTCTTCAAATTATTTTGAAATAGAATTGCCCGCATCTGGATTTTCCATGTAGTAAAAGAAATCCTGCCATCAAATTTCTCGATCTCAAATTTCGCAAACAAGATCTTCAATTGTAGAACCTAGCTCTGATACCACTTGTTAGAGAATTAAGGATCTTCCAAATAACAATTGAAGAACAAAATAAGAGATTCAAGAATGTAAAATGAACACAAGATATACGTGGAAACCCAAAATGGGAAAAAACCACGAACGACGAAGAAATCCACTATGAATCAAAATGGAGAGTACAATTACATCCACAAAACTCTCACAAGATGGAATGATTCTCTCAATGGATGAAGAAAAAGGTGGATTCTAATGTGGAGAAGATGTAATTTTCGAGAGAGAGAGAGAGAGAGAGAGAGAGAGAGAGAGAGAGAGATTTCAACCCACTAAAATGGATGATAACCACCCATTAAGAAGAAAAAACTGCTTCAGCCAACAATAGCTTCACTAGTCATGACCATGACTAAGGCAGACCTCCTTTTCTATAAAATTTCAATACTTCCGCATCATGGTCATGATTAAGGGGCTTCTCCCAATCTGGAAAATTATTGCTTAAAATCTCCAATACCAATGAATTGAGGCACAACTCTAACATAAGATAAAATAAAAATAAAATTAAGTAAATAAAGTAGGAGAATAAAAAACCTTCCAATCAAGGATTTTAATGTTTTCTTTTTTTACAATTGACGCTTTAAAAATGAACATTTTCTATAGTAATTTAAGAAAAATTCAAAAACTATTTCATTAGAAAAATTCAGAAACTATTTCATTGACTTGGGATCATTGCTTCTTCTATTGTTCTTGGGTTAGAACTCTCTGGAATATGCTTAATATTGTACCCAGCTGATTGCTCCACTCTCCCTAAAGCGGACATTCGTTTGTTTCTACTAGGGATGTATCGCACTTATGGTTCCTTGTTTGTTGCTGCATTAGATCTAGTTGGAAAGGAATGCTCGTGTTTTTCGGGGGTCTTCTAAACCTGTTTGGCTACTCAAAAAAGAAGTTTGGAGGCTGTCTAGTGAATTTGAGATGGCTAAAATTAGGACTGGTGCTAATACTAACTATGGGTGATCGAGCATCGAGTATCGAGCCTGAACAGTAATAAAATTTAATGTTCTAGTCCAGATTTAACTAGGCTAGATGGTAGTATATAACTTGAATTTAAATTGGCAATTTTACTTATTATGCTGCAAAATATAAGTTTGTTAGGCTTGATAAAGTTTAAATTATGTCTAATAGTTTTTTATTTTTATATTTTTAAAATTTAATAATTTATTCGAGTATCGAGTCGAGTTTCATCACCCCTTTACGCCTTGTCCACTGGAATGCTTGGGTATACAAGATTGTATCCAAATGTGGATGGTAGCTCGCTTGGTAATCCAGGTCGGGCTAGATTTGGCTTTGTTATTCATAATGTTGATGGGCATTGGATTGATGGTGGTTGTGGCTTTCTCGGACAGGCGTCCAGTTTATTTGCAAAGCTCTCTGCTTTGTTATCTGGTTTGCAGCATGTCATACATCTTGGGCTTAGGAGGATCTCATGTTATTCCAATTCATTGGTGGCTATTGAAGCTATTGATGCTTGGGACATGTTCCACCCCTATGCTACTCTTTGCAAAAAGATTCAAGACTTGAGGAATTCTTTGGATGCTTGTAGTTTCCACCATGTTCTTCGGGAAGGGAATAAAGTGGTGGATGCGTTTGCTAAACATGGGGCGTCGATTGAAGACTTCTTTACGACCTGGGCCTTCCCACCGGATTTGGGGATATTGCTGCAGATGCTTCCGGCGTGTAGTTCCCCCATTTCTAGTTTGTTTTTTTTAATTTCAGTTCCTAGTTCGTATTTTTCTTTCTTTTTTTTTCCTTTTTTTGTCTGGCTTCGGCTTTCAAGAAGAAAAAACAAAGTACTCGGTGCGATACTATTCCCAAAAAAAAAAGTCTTTGGTGCAATTTAGAAATCTTTTTTAGCAATACTTCTTTCCTCGTTTACAGCTGTGTTTTATTCAACAATTGTCGAATTATGCTGGATATTTTGCTTGAGGTAAAACCAAGAGTTGCTAAAAGGATTTTTTTTTTTTTTTTGCCGGGTGGGAAATCGAACCGGGAGACTTGACCATTAGGGTAAATCTCCATCCCCTGCTAAAAGGATTAAAACCAGTATGTGGATTTATTGAATGATAATCTGATGATTGTTACACGGTTTCCAGATATACCTATTGATTACAATTGCACAAATTCCACTCAACACAATGTTACTCTAGGCTAAGAGCCAACTGCCTCTCATCATCATCATCATCATTAAATGTACTACACACAATGTGCTCATATACTGTTTTATAAACTTATACCAATCAGTTGGTAAAGTTGAGTCACTACAAACCCCCTAAAATTCTCTTGGTTTTCTCCTTCAAGAATGATGCCTGCAAGGCTGCAATGTAGTAATTATTTGAAAATTAAAAAGAAAAAGTGGACAAGACTTGATTAACATTAAACTGAGGTACATTGCTGACATCTGGATAGCAATCATGTAACTTTCACTTGGTTGTCACAAAAATGCTTTCCTAACAGAATAACCATTCCAAGAACCACAATATTCTAATAACTCCAAAAAAAAGGTAAAGGAGAAAAGCTTTATTCATTCAGGGCATACAAAAGATCCATTGAGCCCTCTCTTCTCAAAATCAGACAAAAACAACTCTATCTTGCTTTTTCCAGGCAAATTTTTCAAGCATTGTAATCATCCACGTTGCATTCCCCCAAGTAGACCTTAATGCTTCGGGGGGACCCGCAGTTGCCTTCCGCAAGGAGGGCTCTATCATTCGCGGCCATGTGTGCCACAATCTTGTATATCATTTCAATCTGCACGTATGTCAGAATTGCGTGGGAAAAAAAAAATGGTCATCTAACGACATTTTATGAAGGATGCTTCATGAAAAGCGAAGAAGCGTAATGGGACTTACATCCTCGGGAGCATGGCAGCGCTCAGCTATTTCATCGAGGGTTAATGGTTCAACAGGATCTTCACAGCTGTTAAAAAGGGTAAAACATAGAAAAATGAACTGACAGTTGCACATGCGACAACAAAGTAATACACATTCAACATTTATGAATAGTTCTGCAAAGGGAGGTCGAAACCATCTCAAATTAGCTAATTTTGACTAATTTAACATCTAACAGCTAATTCCCGACCAGGCCCATAGATATAATTATATCGTAATGAATGCCTTATACGGAAAGGGGATGATAGGCTATGACTGCAGTAGATCACTCGATAATGTATTATATATGGAAAAGTTGCATTAGGAAAACTGGAAAGACCCAAAGAAACTTCAAAAGAATCGGAACTATAAAAAGACATATACTGGTGGTACATAAATGACAGCAACAACAGAAAGGCAGCATTCAATCCAAATAGTTAACCCCACAAAATGGGGTTAAGGACTTAAATAATGTCGGTGGCAAAAAAAGATCTGCCAGAAAGATCAACATGGATACCTCGCCTGATTCAGCACTGCAAGAACTCGTTTTTGGAGGGCTAAAACTTCACCAGCAGCCTTTTTTCCTGCTTCGACTCCTACTCATAAACAATTCAGAAACTGCTTAAGCAGTATCATTATTAAAAGGTTTGTTCGACAAGAAATATGCACAATAAATTTTACCAGGTTGATGGTAGGCATTGATATTGACTAACGATGCATAAAACCCTACTGCCCGCTCATAAAGAGCAACTACAGCCCCAACCGATCTGGGAGTCACTTCCTGCACCGTGACTGTAATAGATTCCCGGTTGTTCGCATATAGAGCAGATCTCGTTCCCTGCACATTGTCGATTTCATCACTTCAAAAGAGGCATGTGTAAATGGCAACACCAAGGCTCGAACAGCTTGGTCGACACTCAGCACATCAAAACAATTATTGGTCAGAGTATCTATTCAACTAAGCACCCCACATGGGATGCCTTCTAACTTCTAATTTTTTAGGTAAATCATCAAACACCTTGTGGATCAAGAAAATAGCTTATATACCTGCAAAAATCCGAAAAGGTAGTCGCCACAGGTGACACCCGGCTCAAGTTCCCAATCATGGCCCGGGGGCCTATCACGTAGGACTTCAATGAATGTCACAAAGAAGTTGTGGACCCCATCTCTGAGCTGTTGAATGTACCTGAGAGGAAAAGTGGTTTCCCAAATTTTACGCCATGATTCAGATAGCGGCATCGAGAATTTGAAAGTGTAAACAAATATTACGCATGTTGATCAGTGCTCCCTTTGTTCCCGTATACAGTAATCCCTTGATTTACCTAAGATAAAAAAGAATGCAAGAACAAGATGTTCAGGAATGCACTGGCTAGTGGCTTCATAAAAAATCAATAAGCACACACTCAAATTAAGCTACAAAGGTCGATTATATTTAGCATACCCGGTTACCATCAAGATCAAACTCTTTACCCAGAGATTCCATGACAAGCTGCTGCAGATAACGACTAAACAACAATAGGCTGTCCTTGTATGGAAGGACAACCATATCCTGCAGAGGGAACAATATACTAAAGTTATTGGATTCATACAATAGAAAATATTTCAAAAGCAAATGAACAATTGTCTCTGAAATTGGGTTTTGTTGTTTAAAATTTAATCAGAATATCTCAAACCTTCGATCCGACTCCATCAGTTGCCCAATACCAACATAACGCAAGCAGTGCTGCTGGATTTTTCCTGACCTAAAGACCACAGGATTGATTAAGAAAAGACCAATTTTATGTGGGAAGGGAGTGGGGGGAAGGAAGAGCAGCAGCCATACATCTGTTGACCGGGTCGCTTCATCCATTAATGCCGCACCAGCAAGCATTTCTTTGATGTCAATTCCCTGGGCGAGGGAATCAGGTAACATTGGATGGAACTCAAAGAAATCCACATTTAATCCACATTTTAAAAATAGAATCCGAGTAAAAATGGAAAACCTGAAGTGCAGCAGCAAGCAAGCCAACAGCAGACATTTCGGATGTTCTGCCACCCACCCAATCAAACATCGGAAATCGAGCTAACCAGCCCTCAATCCGAGCTGTGTTATCAAGTAACGAGTTTTCTTGTGTAATTGCAACACCCTACCGCATCATCAGGGAATAATTTCAGTAGAACAAATATTGCATCAGGGAATAATTTCAGTAGAACAAATATTGCACCACAGAAATATGAACTATACATAAAACCTAAAACATGGACCTAATTGAGATTCATTCACAACTGATAGACTACATTTGGTAATGTCAATAATCAAAAAATATTAAAATGGAAGTTACCTGTTTTGAGAATTCCAAACCAGCTTCACGGAAGGCCTTTTGAACTTCCAGTAAGCCATTTCTTGTCTCAGGAGTGCCTCCACTCTAGGCGTTGAAATGGTGTCAGGTTCGTAGTTTGTACGTAAATAATAAAGTACCATAAGATGGCCCAAGCAGATACCTTTGATACGACTATGACAAGCGTGGATGCCAATTCACGACCAAGCTGTGCTATTTGATGATCTATCCCAGCTGGATCTGTATTGTCGATGAATCTTATCTACAAATAGATTGAAAGCCCTGATTTAGGAATTAGGATTCCAACAAATACGACAAGGACAAGTACCTCGTGAATTCAGTGCAGACTATGTGAATTGTTGAAGCAGTATGCCCAAAGTTCTCGGGTAAGATGCAAAGGAAACAAATTTACATAGATATAATTAGTCAATTCAGCAAATACATAATACAAATCACAATCAGACAATAGTTGCCATCCATCTTAACGTGTAATGTTTTGCATGCACACACTCATTTGGAGTTGCACAAGTCAGACTAATGAAATGACCAAAAAGTTCTGTTGGCTTCAAGCAAAAGTCAAAATCCTCAAAACCACAAACAGATTCCCAACTCACCGATAAAATTTCACCTTAAATATTTTTGTATTTAAAGATAAAAGTCGGAAGAAGTTCAAATTTAATTATCACCTCATATTTATATCACACACACATAACTTCAAATTAATCAAGCACAATTGCAGACCAAGCAAATCTTCATAAATATCTATAAATCATATAAATTTCATCGCTTTCTTAACAGCATATACATAGAAAGATAGATGGCAATGATGGTTATTCGCATTCCGATTTCACAAAAACAAGAAACTTGGACTGAACCATATACTGACAATTATTCCAATTTCAAAAGTAGACCTTGTAGCACTGTTTAGCTTCCTAAAAGATGCTGATTCCAATTCCAGTTCCTTGATGGTTCCCTTTCTATTCTTGCATAATTCTTTTACCAGTTACCAAAATTATCTTCGCTTTCTGGTTAGGTTATTTTCAAAATTAAGGTTTTTCAATTTATTTATGAAATATATTTTCAGAAAAATATATATATTATTTAATATCTATTGAATTTATTTTTTCTCTCTATTATTTTCTAAAATTATCTTTTAATTTAATTTTTAATTAAAAATATTGATTATATTATTTACATATGTACATTTTATTTTGTTTTAATTGGTTTATTATTATTGAGTAATTTCGAAATTATAGGCGTATACTCTTAATCAAGATTAATTTTCAACTTAGTTCTTTCATATTTACGTGTTGAAATTTTTAATTTGTATACTTTTTAGCATTTATCCAGAAAAAGCTAAAAAAAAATTAAAAATTTTACCCCAAAACCAAATTAGTTCATGCAGTTTTTAAACTTAATAATCTTCATAGTAGGGAAGCATATTTCATCATAATGATTGCCAAACATTACATGTTTCGGAAAAACAGTTTGCTTCAGCATCAGATGCATAATGCATTGAGAAAGTACCTTCAAAGGAGGATTATCAGGAGCCAGTGCCTCGGCAACAAACTGAGGTCCAAGGGCTGAACCACCAATTCCGATAGAAAGGATTTGCGTAAAGGAATCCTTAATAGGAGGCCGAATCTGCCTTACAAAGAATGTCAAAAACAACGACCATGTTAACAAATGGAATAAAATTAACACTGCATTTGGCTTCCAACCATCCAACCAAATTACACATAAAATTGCAAACTTCTTTGATCTGAGCTGCTACTCTTTCTTACTTGAGACACAGAAATTTCAAACTCAATAAATCTAATCATCATTGAAGTTCAGGTTTATTTATACGCATACATCCCAGAGCAATCCCCTATACGTCCATGACATCGTCCAATCATTATACAGTATTTCCACATTATAAAACAAAAAAAAGGAAAAAAAAAAAAAGAAAAGAGTAATCTAATCAAATACTCCATCCATCCCAAAATTCATGCCCACTTAAAAATTTCACAAATTAGAAATCCTACAAAACTCGCATATTTTTCCCCTTAATTACTCATATATCAAATAAACATCTGAATCTTTAGCTACTTCTAGGAAATACTCTAATAGTTTAGTGAACCAATAAAAATTGGCTTACTATGATATTAAGGAACATACAATTCGGTATATAACGACATATATTTGCTGATAGAGGAAGTGATAGTGATACTCATTAGTTATTACTTACTTTTCACATTTCACGATAACAAACAATTTTTATCCCTAAAATACATCCACGCGAAGCCAAAAGACATTCCAATAACAATATCAAAGAATGACAAGCATAACATTATCTAATCATAGCTTACATGAATCTATTACATTCATGTCTCTTTACTTGATGCCCGGATAAATTGTTTTCAAGAAAGGATCTTTCCCTTCTATCCATCTTCAGACATCACTCCACAACATCAAGGCCAAAACCCAGGCCAGAATCAAGAGACTCCAATCAGTCCATGCTAATTTAACAATTAATGCTTAAAACAAAGGACTTCCTTTTTCCAGCCATCGATTTCTTCACAATGGATGAATAAAAGGCAAATACCAGCAACGAACAAGAGACAACCTTATGAAAACGAGCAAAAGGGGAAAGAACTAACCTTACCACTGATGACTTGGTGGGCAAATTCACAGATCCTCTCCAGTGTATCCTCAATCTGCTGTGTCAATATCGCTTTGGGTGCAAGCTTGGGATTCCTCAGCCAATAGTGCCCCACCATTCTCCCCTCGTCAGGGTTCGCAATAGAGCCCTTCTCCAGCTCCTCCATGTCCTGAAACGCCTTCTGCATCCGGGGCTCCATCTCCTGCAGAAAATCATCCGTGAACCCGACCCGGCTCACGTCCAGGTACAGCCCCAGATCCTTGTGCTGGTACAGCCAATCCACGTACCTCTTCCACAGCGCCCGGGGATCCTTCTCCAGCCCCCCGGCCGCCGATTTCGGCTTCGGGACGACGTCGTTCGACACGGACGTCGGCGACACCTCACGCGCCACGCGCTGCCCGCGGAAATGGGGCGGATTCGGATTCGGCGACGGCACGGACAAGCTTTGAATTGGGGATTGCCGGTGGCCGGCGATGCGATTGGGGCTCAGCTTCAGCGAGAGCCCCGCGGAGATCGCGGAAGCCATGGGAGACGGTTATTGTTTTGCTTCCTTGATGGTATGGATCGATCGGAAGAAAAAAAGAAGAAAGCTTGCGGCGGCCGCAGCCGGCGGGAGGCAATGGAGGCGGCAGATTATTGGTGGGTTTTCGTTATTTTGGTGGTATTTGAGGCGCGATGATGACGAGATAAGAACGTGAGAGACTGAGGTTACGTTGTCCTGTGTCCGAACAGAGCTCTCGGGCGATTTGGCTGGGTCGACAATTGACACTTTCGATATTTTTGTGAGGGATTCTTTGGAGGTGGATGGATTTGCAGGACGCGTTGATTGTGGCCGTTTGTGTTTTACGTGTCCAGCGATGGAAGGTTTGGATTTGATCCGGTTCTCGGGTCCCGGGTATTGAGTATATATGTTTCTATTTCTGGTGGGCCGGCAACTGCGAACTGGTTCTGTCACAGTATCGCACACTTGGAAAATCGATGCTCCGTGTGCACTTTTTACTTTTTTCCTTTTTTGTTTTTCACTTTCATTTTTCAGCCTATACTCATTCCGTTTTTTTCCCAGGTGTTTGGGAATATAAACATTCATACTTTAATTTAAAATTTTATTATAGTTATACAAATTAAACATAGTCAAGTGGATCTTATTATATTTTTGTAATTTTTAAATATCAAATTTTTAAAATTTTTACTTGTACCGAACTTGAATTATTAATAATTTAAAATGTGCATTGTACTGCATGTTGTGTGGGTCCATAGCAAGAAAAAAAATGAAGGGAGTATTTTTTTGAGGAGCTGAAGCTAGAAAAATAATGATGATAGCTCATGCCACACAAATTACAAAGAGATAAATGAGATGAATAGAGGGCTGAGTGTAGTAGCGAACCCTCAAACCCTAAGGTTGAAAGGCATAAAGTTAGTGCTTGAGCAAATCTTCATCCCTTTTAGTTTAGATTTTTTTTTTTTTTGCTTAACATTGTAGACTAGAGGAAAGCGAGTGATCATAACAAAACAACTAGCAATGAGGGAATCACGTGCCAGCCGCATAAGCCGCAAGTAATTTATATAAATTTATTTAAAAAACTTGTGAAAAATAATTTTAAATTTTAATATTTTAAGTAATGTATTTGGTGTGGGAGTTTAAAATTAAAATTTAAATATTTAAATTTAAAGTATTAAAAATTATGGAATAGTAGAATTTAGAACTTAACAAAGAAATTTCATGTGGTGATAAAGAGTTTTATTTGGTGTGGGTGGAGAATAGTGCGAATGGAGAAGGAGTGCATATAGTGTGTACGTAATAGTTTAGTTTTTTTTATTTTTTTTTTATTTTAACTAATACTACTATGGTATTGTGCTGATCTTCTATGGTGTGTATTAAATAATTTGGGTTTTTCAAAATATTTTACGAGGTATATACTTCATCTGTTCCGTTTTAGTCGTCTCTTTCAATACAATTTCAATAACAAGATATGTATTAATTAACTCAAACATTTTCATTTTCACCCTTCAACTAAACCATTTTGTAATAAATGTCAAGAAATAACATTTATGTAAATTAATATAGTAAAAAAAAAACATAATATAACTACCTAAAAATAACAACCATGAAATATTTTTTTATCTCTAAAAATACTACTATTATGGATAGGATGGAGTAATAAATGGCATGTAGTAACATTTTAGCTTGTGAAAATAGCCGGGGCCCTAAATTAATTGTCTAATACCATGGCTAGATGATGCATAGTTATATTATTAATGTTGATTATAGCAATAGTAGCATTTGGGTACGTTAGGTTTGGTGCAGTTGTTCATTAATTCGATGGGAGTTGGATGGCAAGAATTTCTAGAAGATTGAATTTACCCTTTAAAAAAAAAAAAAAAAAAAAAAAAAGCGAATTTACCTTATTTGATCCAAGTAAATTTTATAATATTGCATTTTTTTTTTGGGTAAAAGACGCAAAGCGGCAAAGAGTTGCAAAGACTAAAAAAACTACAACACAAAGAGATGTCAAAACAGGCCGGCCCACGTGGGCCCCATATTTTTGCGGGCTTGAACGGGCAGGCCTATTACGGGGCGAGCTCTAAATACTTAAGCCCAACCCGCCCCACGCACGGACCGCGGATTATGCGGGTCAACCCGCTGGCTTTTTAGTAAAATTTTATTAAATTTAATTTTTTGTGTAAAAAAATAAAATGAGATATATTCTTTGTTGTATCAATTTAAAATGGGAAATAAAGATTTATAACTGATATTTCAACTTATAAATAAATAAAGTGTGTATTTTTTGGCATAATTATTTACTTTAATAATAGGTTTGTTGAATAATTATTTAAAAATTAAAGATTTAATAAAAATTTGTAATACTAAAGGTGTGTGTTATATTCTAAAAATACAGTATTAAAAGATTAATAATTAAGGAATGGGTTGATAAAAAATTTTGGTTCTGGCGGTTGGAGGCTTTAGGAAGTTAAGCTGTTTTGGCATAATTCATTAATTTTATATTTTAAAATAAGATAACTGACAATAAATTATGAAAATTTATTTGCATTCAAAAATTTTAATAAATAAATCAAATAACCTAGCTAAAAAAAATCCTAATAAATAAAATAATAAGGAACTTTAAACTTTAAAAAATAACTAACACTAATAATATAGATAAGTAGAAAAATATTAGAAGAGATTGATTATCGATAGTACAATTTACAATTTTATAAGTAATCAAAATAGTGATTTAAAATATATTTTTGGTGACTTTATGGTAGACTTTGAAGTAACCAAACAATATTAGTTAACATTAAATAGATAGTACAAGAGCAAAAAAAAAAAGACAAAGCCTCGGGCCGAACCCACAAAAGCCCGCTCCGCCGTGGGTCAAGCCCGTTTAGGCCCGCATTTAAACGGGCCTTAAAAATTCAAGCCCGCCCACACTTTTTACCTTATGGGGCAGGCGGGCCCAACAGGCCCGGCCCAATTTGACAGCTCTAAACACAAGAGGCGGAAAGAGGGGGGGGGGGGGAAGCAAAAAAATAACACCATCAAGCCTAAAATCGAGGTAACCAAGTCCCCATAGAATCTGCAGCAAGGCAAGGACGCACATAATCAGATGGAAACGTCAAATAGTAAAAAAAAGTCCACCGACTTAGCCCCACGTCGAGCCAAGGCATCAGCCACAGTATTACCCTCGCGAAGTAGATGGAACCAACGATATTCAGGATGTTGCTGCATAAAATCAATGACGGAGCGCACCAAAGGATAAAGCAAATGCTCGCCAGAATACCACAAGATAATAGGCGAAGCGCCTCAACCGAATCAGAATAGCAAGTGGCCATAGAAACACCATGACGATGGAGAGCCAACATACCATTCCGAATTCCATGTAACTCTGCCACTAAAATGGCAGCGACCCCCACAAAACACGAGAAACCCTCCACCCAACGTCCGTCTCCAGTGCGAATTACTTTTATTATAATATTGCATTTGAATGGATGAATTTTTGTTGGAAGTATTCTAAAAAATTAATAATTCAAATTCTTCATAACTGTTTGGATAGGGCACAGTTATAGTGAAACCACCAAACTCACAGCACATCAAGACACAAGATTTCAACCGTTCATTCAAATCCAACTATTCTAAATTGAAAATGATAAAGTTGTCCAAAAGAATATATAATGGTCTGGTCGCTGAAAATACATACATGTTTTCGTATATCGTTGAAATACAAACAATTCGTCGCTGAAATATGTTAAACCAAAGAATTGGGGTTGCAACTTTTACGAAGTCGCTGAAATACACATTATCAAGTCGCTGAAAAATACTACAACACATCGCTGAAATATACTATAATATGTCGTTGAAATACACAGAAGTCGTCGTTGAAATATATTATAGCGCGTCGCCATTAATCAACAAAGCACTGAAATGTACATAACTTGTCACTGGAATGTACTAAACTTAGATTAATATAGCAAATTTACTATTTTAACCTTCAAGATAATCCCAACCATCAATTTACAAATTGAACCAATGATTGCGACGCATCGTAGTATATCAAGTCAAATAGGTTGATTGCACCCTAGCGAAAACCGTTTGGATATATATGAATTTCAAATTAAAATCCATCAAATTAGATTATAATCTCAAGTTAAGTGATTTTCAAATTCCTTCCATTTCCTTGTAATTTACTTAAAATACAATCTCCTTAATCCTCTTTTATCATACATACTAGTATTTCAAATATATATATATAGTAAATTTTGAATATTTTGGTCTTTTCTGTACGTAAGAGTCGTAGCTGTGACATAAGTTTCGTTTGAAGCAGTTGTAGTTGTCATAAATTGTAATTTAAAAATAAAAGTAGCTTTCAAAAGTTTTCAAAGGCTACTCATGATCGCTTCTGATTGTAAAACTTTTCGAAGCTCCAATTCACAACTAAAGCCTTTAAAAGCTAGTGTGCAGAACATGACTATTGTTTTGATATAAAATCTAAATATTTTCAAAGCTTCCAAAAACTATGTTCAGAACAGAGATTTGTTATAAATGGTTTTTCAAAAGTAGTTGCAGTTTTTAAAATATATATAAAAAATAATTAATTGAAAAGTACCTTTCGAAAGTTAATAATGGTAGCTTCTGTTTGCAGAGCTGCAGTTCACAACTACAACCTTTAAAAACTAGTTTGAATAGCATGAAAAATGTTTTGATATAAAATCTAAAGCTCAAAAAAGTTGCGTGCAGAACAACCGTTAGCATTTAACATTTAGCTTCTAACAATAATTCAAAAGACTACACTCCACTATTTCTTATTCCATTTGTACTACTTCATTTAACAATATAATTTTCATTAATTAAATACAAAATTGCAAGAAAATATGTTGTGGATAAATTATTGTACTTTAAAATGTACTCGATATTTGTTTGTCCCGTTTATGAATTGTCAAAAGAACAACAAACCGGTTTATCAACTCAAACGAGTGACCACGACCATTCTACAATGTCCCGATCATGGTCCCCAAAACCAATACCAAATATGAAGTCCAGCATCTACTAATTTATGAATATACAACTTTTCTACAAAGTATTTTATCCGTTCAGCTTATTTTGTTTATTTTTCTAATACAGTGTTTAATGCATTCTTAAAGAAATGACTTTAAAGAAAAAAAAAATTACTTTAAAGAAAAAAATTACGCTTTGCAAATATAACAATAAGATAATCAATTTAAATAATATGAATATATGAACGTGTGAATATAGATGACTATCTTATAGAGGCTATCTTTTATTATTATTATTATTATTACTAGCAAGTAACCCGTCGAGACTCGACGGGCATATTTATTTATTTTATATAATATTTATATTTATATTATATAAATTAATAATAAATTGTATTTTGAGTAATGAAAAATATGTAATGATTTTATATAGATTTGAAACAGGAGTATATGATAATATAATTCAATTATTTTTAAAACTAACAAAGAAATTATATTATACCATCTTCTTTAGCGTCTGTGGCTTGTCCGGTACAAACCTAACATATAAATAAAAATAATTATTAAAATAATATTTTTATTTAATTTGAAATTTAAATTAAAATAAAATAAAATTTAAATACAAGTATTAAGCATAATATGAAAAATTTCCCTGCAATTTGCTGAAAATTTCATTGTTGAAAATCTTATTGGTAAGGGCTACTATAACACTATCCTTAAAAATGTTTGTATTATAAGTGGTGCAGTTTATATTTGTATATGTACTATAAAAAATTGCCGTTATAGGATCACCTGTAGAGTTTATAAGAATATCACCTGGAAATGTCACAACTGATTGTACATCTCCAAATTCAATAACAGCTTTACCATCACCTACATCAAGTATTAATTTTGTAAATTTTTTGTCATATATAAATTTCATTGTAAATATTTCTTGTGTTATGTTGAGTTAATCATTCTTAATTGTATGTTAATACTTTAAGTCATATCTTGCTAGTGACACGAAATATTTCAACATAACTGTTAATAGATAAAAATTTATTTTGGAAGATAAAGTCCAACATTCTTTAAATATTGACATTGACTTTTGTTTATAATCATAGCAAAACAAACCGCGAGTGAGAATTTTCTCATTTGAAATCGAATGGGGAATTTGATTAAATCAGATAGGCTCATATTTATTCTACAAATCAAGAATTTTCTATTTTCATGGTTTCTCGAAAATTAATTTAACCTCAATTATATGGCTCTGCATCTTAGTTACGATTAACCTACTTACATTGCATAATTTATTTAATGGATCTATATTACTAAGATGCATGACTATGCAACCCTCATTCAACTATATTTTTTGGTAATCCATAACAATTGATTGTGTTTAGATATTCCAGTGAAAATAATTCATTGGCTTTACTTATACTTTCATCATCTCGATAAATATTGTTAGAACTGATATATATACATTTTCATTAGTAGATATATGTTCCATGATATAATCATTGATCGTATGAGAAATCATTGGTATGGGTTAGTATAATATAATCTTTAAAAATATTTGGATTTGAAATGGTGTAGTTCATATTTGCATCAGTACTCTGAACAAATACCGCTATATGATCTTCCGTATATTTTATAAAATTATCATCTGGAAATGTCACATCTAATTGTACATCTCCAAGATCAATACCAGCTTTACCAATTACCATCGCGTATATGAAATATTCATTGTGCAAATGAGTTTTTTTTTTTTTTTTTTATAGTCATAGTAAAACAACTGTGAGATGGGAATTTTTTTCCTCTGAAATCAAATGGAGAATTTGGTTAATTCAAACTGCCTCAAAATTATTCTACCAATTAAGAATTTTTATCCCAAATAATGAGTTTTGTTTTATTCAGAAGAGAGGTTAAATAATTTCATAGAGTAAGTTTTTTGCAGGTAGAATTCTCGTCACAATCTAGTTAAATACTAAATTAAGAATATCCAGTCCATTGGATACTATTTCTGTGGATGCTACAGGCAGAACCATATCACATCTTCCACGAAGGGCTATACATAACGTTTTCTAGATAAATTATTGATAAATATTTTATCATTTCCACCACGTAAAGAAAAAAATATCAAACACCATCACTATCAACTAATACATTATTTTATTATAAACATTATTACGTTCATCAGTTAAGAAAGATAATAGCTTAGCATGACCCGCCTTCATGTCTTCCTTATTATATAATATGTATGTTTCAGTATCAATAGATTATATGTTTCAGACGTTAAGTATCGGCATTCCTGAGAAAATTTTCAAACTTATATAATTTGCAGCAGTTAGCCTTTCAATTCCTAATAAAACTATATTTATACTACCTCCGTTCCTTTTTAAATGCACGTTTTGACTTTTGGTACTGTTTATTGAGTAGCTTTGACTTGGCTTTTTAATACAATTATATAAGATAACATATAGTCAAGTGGGATCTTGTTGGATTCGTCTAATCGCATAGATTTAGAATATCAATTTTTCATAATTTTTACTTGTATGCAATTTGAGTTATGAAGCATTAAAGATATGTATTGGATTGCGTGAAATATGGGTCCGTAGCATTTAAAAAGGAACGGAGGAAGTATTTGTTATTCCGTAAATTACAAATCTATTAAAATATAAACTAATGAATTATTTATTAAAAATAGATTAAAAAAATAAAATTTTTCTTTATTTACAGATGGATCTATTCGCACTCACAATAACTCTTTATACATCAGATTCTTTTATTTATAACATGCTTTATGAAAATAATTAATTTACTTTAAACTAATTATCCAAAGAATATGAATCACATTTCTCTTAATAATTATACTTGTTTTGAATTATTTTTAGAGATAATAATTTTTTAGGCCATCAAAATGATCAATTTTCAAATTTTAGCTATTAATTTTTCATTTACAATTTTGGGCCACTATAAGGCTGTCGGACCCACAAATAGGGCCAAAGCGGACCACATGTTGTTCAAATCGCCTCATTATGGTCCAAAAATGGAAATCACATCCATCTTGTAGCCTATTTAAGTTTTTTATTTTATTATTTTTTATGTAACTAAAATAAATAATATTAATTCAATCCCATGATTTATGTCTTGCTTTTCTTTTTTTGACATTTTGAATAAAAAATAACCAGTTAATAACAATGTGTCAAACTATATCTTGATTCCATATAAATTAAAAATTCCATATCTTTTTAAAACTGAAAATTATGTGAATAAAATAATGCAAAATCTAAAATAAATATATAAATAAATAATGCAAAAATCTAAAATAATAATACAATGCTAAAGTCTAAAATAAATAAATAAATAAACGCAAAATTAAAATTTGAAATCTTTTAAAAGCTAAAAATTGTAGGAATTTCATATAAGTTCAAAATTTTATATCTTTTAAAAACTGAAAATTGTGTAAAAATAAAAATTGTTGGAATAAAAAGTGCAAAAATCAAATATAAATAAATAAAAAACCAAAATCTAATATAAATAAATGCAAATATAAAAAATTTTAAATTTCAAATCTTTTAAAATTGGTAATTATGGGAATTCCATATAAATTGAAAATTTCATATCTTTTTAAAAATGGAAATGGGGATTTTCATATCCAAATCAATAAATATTTTGACATAAATAAATAGTAAATAAATAACAAATACAAAAATCTAAATTTAATTAATAGAAAATGCAAAAATCTAAGAAAATTGGAAATTTAGAATGGAGATACCAGATTAAATGTTGACTTGGTTGACCACTAATGGTATTAATAATATATATATAGATTATTATTATTATTATTATTATTATTATTATTATTATTATTATTATTATTATTATTATTATTATTTATCACATTGTAGGAACATAAAAAGTTCCAATTATACATACAGAATTTTCACTCCATAAACAAATAATGCATACGGAGTATTTAAATAAGATAACAATACAAACCGAACAAGTAGCATAATTATGCATATACAAAAGCTCAAACCCAATATATTTGCTCAAGCTGACAAAACTTCATAACACTCGGGCCAACTAGGTTTGGTAGTAACATAACATTATTGATAATTTAAAAACTACTCCATCTGTCCCATTATTTCTGTCTCAAAACTTTTGGACACGCGGTCCAATGCATTTGTTTAACACTTAATATTTTAAAATGTACCAATGTAAAAATTATGTAAAATATACTATATTCTAAAACTACATAATTAGACGAATCTAACAAGACCGAACTTGACTATATTTTTTTCTTATATAATTACGATAACATTAATTAGGTCAAAGTTAATTAATAAACAGTGTCAAAAGTTAAAATAAGACAGTTCTAGCGGAATGGATGGAGTATTAATCTATCTATCAATAATATAATACTCCCTCCGTCCCACCCCAAGCGTCCTGTTACTGTTGGGCACGGGAATTAAGGTAGAGTTGGTTTGTGAGTATATGGTGGGGTCCACATAGTTGTTGGAGGGGAAAATTATTTCTATTTATAGAAAGAAGACATTTGTAATGAGACATCCAAAAATAGTAAGTAGGACATTTGGAATGGGACGGAGGGAGTAATATAGAAGTACTACTATATTTCTAATAATTTAAAATATTAGAACACATCAAAAATCTCAATCAATCATGTTTTCATAGTTAATTAACAAAGTCAAATATAATAACTTTTTTTTTTAAAAAAAAAAGGGTTCTCTCCAAAAAATATAAATTAACGTTTAATTTTATAATAATCACTATTATTTCCAAAATAGTCCAAAAATGTACATACATACCATAACAATTTAGAAATTGCTTGGAAAGGAAGGTAGAAAAGGGCGGACTTCTCTCCTCTCTTTGCTCTTACGCACACACGCGTTGGCGCTTGTTTGATCATTCTCCAGCGCAGCTGATTTCTGCCATCTGCTCCCCATTTCTCGAATCCATGCTTTCCCGGAATAAGGTGAGATATGCGGATGATTGAACGATCGACGCAAGTGAATGATTAATTTGAAGATTTTATTGTTATCTGAGTTTTACATTGTGGATTGTTTTGGTGGGCCTGAATCAAATGAATTTTTGTACGCATTTGCAGCACCTTCCTATTTCCTGGGGTTCCGTGGTGTAATCCATTATAATTGCAAATGGCTAATGCGAATGCGAATCCGAATGTGAATGCGAGTATGAATGTGAATACAGCCGCGCCACCGGATTCCGTTCAGGTATACGTGCCCAATCGTCAAATGCATGACAATGGCGATAATTCCGACTGTAATTTAATTTGCAAATTTGTTGTTGTTCGACCGGGAATCTGTTTCAGGCGGAAGTTGGCGGCGCCAAAACGGAGGCCCTACCTCCACAGCCATCCAGCCCAGCTTTAAATGGTGGTACTAAGGTATATTTTCCATTTTTTTCCCGTTGCCATGTCTATAAAATCCATCCTCAACGATGATTAGTTTGCGTAGATGGTAAATATCGTGAAAAAAAAAAAGAAAGGAAAAAATTTATTTGGGAGAGGTATGCGTGTAGCAATTAATCTTGCCTTAGGGTACACGGCAAGAGAAAAAGTTCTTCAGTTTATGGTTTTTCGATCAAGTAGGAGTGTATTTTGCATAGTGGCCAAAGACTATTTGCTCTGGTAGGCTTAGAATAATTCCTTCCCATTTGTGTTTATACACTTTGGGTAGATAAGGAAACATTGAAATAGTTCATAACGAAAGGCAAGTCATAGATGCTAGATTGTAGGTTAACGTTTAATGGATGTTAGTGGAAGAGCACAAACAACACTAAATCAATTAATTGACTTTTGGTTTAATTAAGAAAGAAGTCAGTACCTTGACTGAGGACTTGACAGTTGGGAATTATTGATACAAACCCTTCTCTCTTTAATGCCTTTGTTTGTCATTAGAAAATTTTGAAATTATGTGCTATTAACATCAGAATGCTGGGATGAGCTTTCACAATCGAGGGAAGATTCAAATTAATGTTCAGTTTTAATAATATTATAGTATTAGATACTCATATTAAATACACTAACTGAATTTGGTGACTAGTGTATTTTGTATATGTAAACTAATACTGTCATATTGCTGATGCAGCTGGCATGCTAAAGTCTAGCAGTGATGGACCATTGTTAAATATTTTAAGGTCAAAATTTCAATAGAATTGTTAGAAAGTTTAACCCTATTATTGTATTTTCTAAAATTTCTATTGAAAATTTGATTTCAGCAGTAGTATATAAATTAAACAAAAAGCTACCACACTATTTTTACTGTTATATTGCTAGAATGTAGGTTAAGTTTGGTATATTAGAAAGAACGTTGCTGAAAAATATTCCAGATAGAGCAAAATTTGGCTTGCAAATGGAATAAAACCGAGAAATTGGATTCCTATTTGGAACAGAAGCAAAGCATTAAACTGAGTTCATATGTTTGATGAGTAATATATAATATTCTATAAATGAATACCTTTTCAAGTAACTTCAGATTTGATATTATATAGTGGTCTATACTTTATATCACTAAATAGTACTCATATATTTGAACAATATACAAAATTATACTCTATATATATCAGATATGATCATATATTTCTATAAAATTATGAGAGTACTGTTAAAAATGTAATAATATAAAATAGCTTCTAGAATCATCTAATTTTGTTTGAAGATCAATTACACTATCAACTAATTTAGGGCATTAATTTAAATGGGATTTATTGAATGTGAATAAACCCTCCTGACTCCTGTTCGTGTGATATGATTTTAATAGATTTAATATATGAGATTTACCCCTTTTTAAGATTTAGCGCAAAATTCCCTATGTTTACTCATTCAATGTGCAAAATTATACTATGTTCCAATTTAATTATTATGAGGTAGGTGTGTCACAAAATTATATTCCCTTCCTATTGACAACTAAATTGGAATTGTTGTAATATGTCTTTTCAGAATATTGAATATTTTGATAGATAAAAGAGTTTTCTGGTCTCAAAATAGAAATTATATTCATTCTTTAAAATGCTGGTTTTGGTCATCCAGGGTTCTTAAATGATTAATTCTTTTATATTTCCAGTTAACTATGCATTTGTTTTGATATATTGATATATATATATATATATATATATAAATTGGAAATAATAATGGCAAATTAGAGAAAAATTCCCCGCTTTCATGAAAAGAATTAATCCACAAAACTTAGTTTCCTAACATAACTTAGACTTTTTAGTTAGTGACTAAATATCTAGCATACCACAATCTAGGTTCATGGATATCAAAGTGATCCATGATTATACATTGTGTAAAAGGTATATATTCTACGAAGTATATCCAAAAAAAAAGAAAAAGAATGCAAGCAAATAATATATATTTACACATAATAATGGGCGTACTCAATGCATTCTAAACTATACAGTATACACACAAAATAACTCTACTTCCCTTCAAGTTGGAACATACAAATTATATGATCTAAGCCTGTTGCAAATAAATCTACTACAAGGCCTTTCAAGAACTTGGTGAAAATTAGCTAACTAGTTGTTGGAAGCAACATAGTTTGTGGTTGTACACTCTGACAAGACCTTTCTCTCATGAGGGTGACTCAAATTGTAGAATAGGTCCGACATCATAAGTAGGAGATAAAGGTGAAGTTGACGAATAAAAAGAAGACTCAATGGAAGTGACATCATAGTAGAAATAAAAACGACAAGTGTCATGCGAATAACATTCGTAGCCTTTTTGACCCCAAGAATAACCAAGAAAGACACAATTGAAAGCTCTGGGTTGAATTTATCTCGACTCGGAGAATGCATGTGGACAAAGCTAGTCTACTCAAACACACAAAGAGGTAAATGGTGGAGGGAATCACAATTTATGAAAAATTTGACCTGAATCACATGAGACAACAAGTGATTTATGAGATAACAGGCTGCAAGCACAACACCAGCTCAAAACTGGAAAGAAACATGATGATGCATAGTTTTTATAAGGTGAAATTGTTGTGTTGAGGAACCCCATTTTGTGTAAAGTCCTATAAGCACAGGAGGATTGATATAAGATCCTAGAGACAGCTTAATATTGTGGAGACCCCATTTAATGGTCTTTTGGTATATTAGTGAGTTCTCTCTAAATTATTTTTCTAATCAGGAAGTAACAGCTTAAAATTTTATTTTATGGGGACTTATCTCAAAATTTCCTAAGTAACGACAAGAAAAGTATATGTATATAATAATTAAACTATAATTATGTAATTAAATAGAATCAAACTATCCATTCTCGTAAGTAAAAGGCTGTAAAAAACACTTATTCATAAATGAACAAATAAAAATGATAGAATAAAAATTGTTGTTAGTAAAAATGATATATAAAAGATGTAGGAACTAGGAACTAGGGACGTGCTTACTCTAACCTCCATTTCTTTAATGATTGTGCGGGTGAGTTTTTGAATTCAAGCTGTTGCCTTGTTTTTCTTCTTGCACTGTCTTATCTATGAAATATATGTTGTGTTGCAGGTTTATAAGAGTGGTCCGCTATTTTTGTCATCTAAAGGTTTGTTTTGCCACTTGATTCTGTTATAGAAAAATGTTTATGAAAGATGCAGAAATTTGTTTGCCCTGTTCTCGTATGTGTGGGGCACTGTCATGCCATGGATTTTTGGTACTGATGATTAAATTTACTTTACAATACAATGAACGACTATTTATGCTAAGTTGCTGCCTAAGCTCAATTATGCAAGTTATTCACTTACATACATCTATAACAAAAATTGCTTCGTATATGTAGCTAGCATTCGGATGGAAAAATACACCTTATTGTTCAGTGCAATGAATTTGTAAATATTTTGCATATGTGTGTAGGAATTGGTTGGACATCGTGGAAGAAAAGGTGGTTTGTTTTAACTCAAACTTCTTTAGTCTTCTACAGGAGTGATCCAGTAAGTCCCTGCTAGAATATGACATCCAATCTATTTAAACTAACTTCTAAATCTTATATTATAGTTTTCTCTTTGAACTCTCTTTTATTTTATTTTTTTCAATTTTCTATTTTCTATTTTTGTCTAGAATGTGGCCCCTCCAAAAGGGGCCGAAGCCAATCTGACCCTTGGAGGCATTGATCTCAACAACTCAGGCAGGTTGGATTTTATGTTTTTTTATACGTCATTTTGAATCGAGTTTGGAATTTTTTGACAAATGCAGTCATGTAAAAGATATTGACTTTTTATATGCATTGCCAGTGTGGTTGTGAAAGAAGATAAGAAGTTGATTACCGTGTCTTTCGCTGATGGTCGTGATGGGCGAGCTTTCACCCTCAAGGTAAATCTTGTCAGGATTATTTGCTTGAACAATATCTCGTTTTAGCTTAGATTTTTTAATGAATCTTTATATTGTCTCTTTTGTTGACAATTCATTATGCCAGAACAGTGAATGGTTCATCCTGAAGTTGGGTGTTGTTCGGGAAATTAGTATAGATATAAAAATATGCCTCTCCCTATCAGCTCAACTTTCGATGAGATGGTAATTGATAGGCATAAAGCAATTATATTTTTGAAACTTTTATGTGTTAAGGTCCCACATCACATCGATTATGTTGTGCATTTGCCCCTAGTTTATTTGAATTGGAGCTACTCCACCCATTGAAACCTTCTGCTCATGATTCAATCCTTTCAACATGGTATCAGAGCAATGAGTATCCGTGATGAGTATGTTATTGATCCTTGATTTCGAGATGAGTATCATCTCGAAGGTGTGTGTTATGGTCCCACATCGTTTATGTTGTGAGTTTGCCCCTAGTTTATGATGGATAGAAGCACTCCACCCATGGCCTACAATTGGTTTTAGGCTGTGTAGCTCGGACTCTTCAAAAAGGGTGGAGTACCCGTGTCCTCCGGACACGACACCGACACTGGTACGATCCTGGGACACTGCACAATTAGCTAGTCCTTTTGGAGCACAATCCAAAATGGCAAGTGTCCGCCACATATCCCCGCACCCGTGTCGGACACCCGTACCCGAGTCCGAGCAACATAGGTTTTAGGTTGGAACTTCCTACCTATGATTCAACAGTAACAATAATCTTTTGTCATGACCTACGTTTTTGTTTTGTTAGCCTAATATTTTTGCGTGGCCATTATAGTGTTCGCTCATCAAAATCTCTTGGTCTAATGTCAACTCAGTATTTGAGCTTTCTGTGTTTCTGTTTACCTGAATTTCTTGTATGACAGGCAGAAACATCAGAGGATCTGCTGGAGTGGAAGGCTGCACTTGAAGAAGCGCTTGCAAATGCTCCCAGTGCTACTAATGGTACGGAACAAAATGATGCAACAAAGAGTGATCAGCCAAATGCTGACGATGCATCTGCAGAACAATGTATGTCTTTTGCTCCGATGATGTGCGTTTACTTCATTACTGTAAGATTAAAAATCATATGCATTCACCAAATAAATTATTATAATTGTGCTGCTGCAATCTCAACATTTTTGCCTTTTTTCGCCATCTATTTTTCTTACAGGAGCCTTATTTATGTGTGTGTGTGTGTGTTTAATGTTAAATTCACTTTTCTTACAGCAAAAGACAAACAACCAGTTAAATCCATGGTACTTGGGCGACCAATTTTGCTTGCATTGGAAGATATAGATGGCACTCCATCTTTTCTGGAAAAAGCTCTTAGGTTTATTGAAGACCATGGTGAGCTTCTTTATTGCTTTTTTATGAACCAAATGGATACAAAATAAATCTTTATCTCAACTTGTTAAAGGAAAAACTTTTGCATCCCCACAGTTTTGATGTTATCTTAAAATTTCACTTTTGTAACCTTCCCATCCTAATCCGATGGCTTATACAAGAAACTTCTTTGGTTCTCTTAATACAACTTGTGTGATACTGATGAGAAGTGTTGTGTTACAAATGTTTTGTTTGTATGTTAGTTCTTTGTTTATTTGAACATAAAAGCATGTCATATACATGCAACTGTCATGAAATTATTTTCTTCAAGATTCTGGGGTCTTTTCAATCTAGTTTGACATGAATGAGATTTCTGTTCATTTACAGGAACAGTTGGTTTTACCTCATGTTTTCATGTGGGCTTGCAAACACTTTTTTTTGCAATTGTATAACTCAGTATGCTGAATAATCTTCTCACTTTGTGATCAACTCTTTATTATTAAAGGCAAAGCAATCACCTCTTCCCCTGTTTTCGCTTAAATCAAGTCTAATTTATCTCATTGTTATCTTTTGTATATTGTATCAAATTTCTAATAGAATGTATCGTATTAATTGATTTCATTTGTTTGATTAATTTCTTTTTAGTGTATAAAATAAAAATGGTTTGTTACGTTAAAAATTTTATGAATACCAAAAAAATGTTGGATATATGACCTGATTTTTTTGGGTGTCATTTTAACAGATGGCTTGATAGAACAATTTGGGGTGGGGGGGGGGGGGGGGTATATTTTTTTAGAAAATAGAAAATCATGCTTTGTATTCTGGATGTGTTGTTTTCACCAGTGCTGGGGTTAACTATTTCGTAACTTGGTATGAATCTACAAACTTCATTTTATACTTTATAGGAGTCAAAACGGAAGGCATATTGAGGCAAGCTGCTGACGTTGAGCATGTTGAACGGAGGATACAAGAATTCGAAAAGGGTAAGTTGGTTTTATTACAATGGTGGAGTAAGGTATTTTAAGTAATATCAAGTTTTGATAACTTTAAAGACTTGGGTAATGCTAAATTGTTAAAAATATTTGGAAATCTGTCTAGCATGTATGACACTTATCAAAGTCCTTTAGGCAAGTAACATTATCTTTTCTACCATGTTCAGGGAAAACTGATTTTGCACCTGATGAGGATGCACATGTTATAGGTGATTGTATAAAGGTACTCCTTGTGCTATACATACACATAGGTCTGCATGTTAGTATTCCTTATGAATAAATTGTGTATTTTCTTTTGTCATTCATGATCAGTATGTTCTTCGGGAGTTACCTTCATCACCAGTCCCTGCTTCTTGTTGCAAAGCCCTCCTTGATGCTTATAGTAAGACTTTTAACAACACTATGTAGGAAGATAAAGTAGTTAAATTCAGGTCCCTCTTTTCATTTTTGTTTTCTAATTTTGGCAAAATATTGTGATGATCAGGAACTGATCGAAGCATAAGATTAAACGCAATGCGTACAGCAATATGTGAAACATTTCCAGAGCCAAATCGCCGCTTATTACAGAGGTATTTTTAAATCTATACTACCTTCGTCTCATTATAATCGTTACGGACCCACCTGATATGTCGATATACATTTTTAACGGTTAATAACTTAAATTGTGTAGAATAAAAAATTATAAAAATTTGATATCTAAAACTAAAAGATTAGACGAATCTAACAAGATCCCACTTGACTATGTTTTTTCTTACATAACTATAATAAAAATTTGAATCAAATTTAAACAGTGAATAGTGCCAAAAAGTCAAATGTAACAATCTAAATGAGACGGCTATGTTGCTCGGACTCGGGTACGGGTGTCCGACACGGGTGCGGGGATATGTGGCGGACACTTGCCATTTTGGATTGTGCTCCAAAAGGACTAGCTAATTGTGCAGTGTCCCAGGATCGTACCAGTGTCGGTGTCGTGTCCGGAGGACACGGGTACTCCACCCTTTTTGAAGAGTCCGAGCTACACAGTGAGACGGAGGAAGTATAATTTTGCTTGAGGTTTCTCGATCTTTTTGTGTTCAATTTATGACTTCCTACTTTATAACTTCGCTTGCATTATGTTGTGGCATTGAATCAGTTCATTCATCATCTGTATGATGTCTGAAAGAGGAATCAAAATTTTATTACTTTTCAAAATGACTAGTAATGAGAAACCTCTTACCAGGTGCTTCTTTAATTCCTTAGTTTTAACTCTCTAACAATTCCGTGACCGTTGCTTATCGATTCATCCTCCTTGATCATTAGACTATTTTCTTGCTTCCTAATCAAAATAAAAAATTAGTGACACAGTGAAATTTTCCCTGTAAGATTGCTTGTGTCTTTATATGATTTGAGTGGTGGATGGATAGGTTTAAAAGAGGTTTCATGGTTCAGATATGTTCTAAATATTTGAGATTCAATGCCCTGTTATTCTTCATATTTTTTTCCCTTCTATGTAACAGAATCCTTAATATGATGGAAGTAGTTGCATCCAACAAGTCTGTGAACAGGATGAGTGTATCAGCTGTGGCAGCTTGTATGGCTCCCTTGCTTCTTCGCCCCCTTCTTGCCGGGGAGTGTGAAATTGATCCTGATGTCAATGTGGGCGATAGCTCTGCTCTACTTTTGCAAGCAGCTGCTGCAGCTAATCATGCACAAGCCATTGTTATCACACTACTTGAGGAATATGATAATATATTTGGGGTATGCTCTACTTTTCGCCTCATTACATTGACATATATTCCGGTGCAGTCAAAGAGTGACAGTACGTCCAGATTAGGCATTTGTCCATTTGATGAAAGTAGCAAGAATATAATTTAGGAATTGTTAGGTGGTGCCGTCCCCATTGACTTAAATGTGAAATTGAATGTGGAGCTTCCAACTTTGTGTGCCATCCTGTAGCAAACTCGGCTCCTATGATTGCTATAAATAGGGGGTCATCTTGCAATTGAAGGACACCCATCAGCAAAGCAAAAATAAATGCAAAGCAGCTTGTCTGCTTTGATAGCTCCTTCCCAGTGTAGTTTATATTTCTAGCCTTTGTGAGTGTTTCTCGTTGTGAGGGTTCTGTGGTATAGGATTATTTCCTATAGCCTTTTGTAATATTATTTCTCCTTCATAGTGAAATAATAATTCGGTGGGGCCCGGAGGACGTAGGCATATTTGTGCCGAACCTCGTTAAATCTTTGTGTTCTCTTTATTGTTTAATTTATAGCTCTATTATTCGGGTATAATTTTGGTGGAAACTAACCCGATTTCCACAACAAGTGGTATCAGAGCCTTGGTTGCATAGTATGCTCTGTGGTCGCAGCTAAGCTGATCTTCCACATCAGAAAAGCATCTCGGTTGAGCTACCGTTTGTGAGCTATTAATTAAACTTTGAAGCAGAAATGGCAGATAGGTCCAGTGAAACGTCAACTTCAGATTCGAAGCCGTTGATGACATCACGAACGATGGTTTCAAATGCCAAATTTGATGTCGAAAAATTCGACGGTACCAATAATTTTGGTATGTGGCAGTGCGAGGTGTTGGACATCTTGTACCAGCAGGAGCTGGATGGGGCACTTGAAGAAACCAAACCAGATGGTGTTGATGATAAAGACTGGACGAGGATCAACCGTCTTGCGTGTGGTACAATTCGGCTATGTCTCTCAAAGGAGCAGAAGTATCCGCTTATGAGAGAGACGATGGCGCACAGACTGTGGAAAGAACTGGAGGATAAATTCATGAAAAAGAGCACGGAGAACAAGCTCTACATGAAGACGAAGCTGTATCGATTCCAGTATTTGCCCGGTACCACGATGAATGAACACATAACAAGATTCGATTCTTTGGTCACCGATTTGTTGAATCTCGACGAGAAGATAGATGACGTTGACAAGGCGCTGATACTGTTAGCTTCGCTCCCCGATGAATACGAGCATATAATTGTTAGTATGCTGACTGGAAAGGAAACAATTTCCTTTAAAGAAGTTACCACTGCCTTATATTCTAACGAGATCAGAAAGAAGGATAAGTTAGAACACAGGAGTTCGACTGGTGAAGCTCATACCGTTCGGGGCCGTAGCCACAAGTGCAAGCCGGACAGAAGAGGCAGATCCAAGTCACGAGGCAGAGTGTCGAAAGACGAATGTATCTTTTGTCACGAGAAAGGACATTGGAAGAAAGATTGTCCTAAGCTGCAAAAGAAAAAGGGGAAAGCAGTAGCAGAGGCTTGTGTTGCTGATAGTGATGAGACAGAGTATTCTTTAGCTTGTGTCTCATCGGTAACGACGTGCACTGACGACTGGTTGCTAGACTCAGGATGCTCATTCCACATGTGTTCCAGGAAGGAGTGGTTTGTCAACCTTGAAAGTGTTGACGGTGGAGTTGTCTACCTAGCCAACAACGGATATTGCCAGATAGCTGGAGTTGGCTCAGTATATCTGAAGAACCACGATGGAACAACCAAGGTGCTGACGGAAGTTCGGTACATACCGAAATTTGCCAAGAACCTCATATCAGTGGGAGCCTTGGAAGCCAAAGGCCACTCCATCAACATTCAGAATGGGATTATGAAAGTGATCTCGGGAGCACTTGTCGTCATGAAAGGTATAAGGAAAAATAACTTATACCACTTCCAGGGCAATACAATGGTTGGCATTGCAGCAGCAGTATCAGAAGCAGACAAGGAAGAGGAGATGACCAAGCTATGGCATATGAGGCTTGGGCATGCTGGGGAAAAATCCTTGCAGACTCTGGCAAAGCAAGGATTACTAAAGGGTGCAAAGAATTGCAAACTTGAATTTTGCGAGCAATGTGTTCTGGGAAAGCAAACGCGGGTGAAGTTCGGAACAGCAATCCATAATACTAAAGGCATTATGGATTACATTCACTCAGATGTGTGGGGACCTACCAAGACGGCTTCTCTGGGAGGAAACCACTATTTTGTAACGTTTGTTGATGACTTTTCCCGGAGAGTATGGGTGTATCCCATGCGAACAAAAAATGAAGCATTTGGAAAATTCCTCGCTTGGAAGAAAATGATGGAGAACCAGACGGGGAGAAAGATTAAAGTGCTTCGATCTGATAACGGCACGGAATATCGAAATGACCCTTTTTTCGATTTGTGCAAGAAGGAAGGTATTTCCCGACATTTCACTGTGCGGGACACGCCACAACAGAATGGTGTGGCTGAACGAATGAACCGAACCTTGTTGGAAAAAGTTCGGTGTATGTTGTCCAATGCTAATTTGGGCAAGCAGTTCTGGGCTGAAGCGGTGACATATGCGAGCCATCTAATCAACCGACTACCATCAACTGCTCTTAAAGGCAAGACACCTTTGGAGGCATGGTTTGGCAAACCTGTAAATGATTATGATTCTTTACGTGTGTTCGGTTCCGCTGCTTATTATCACGTGAAAGAATCAAAGCTGGATCCGAGGGCGAGAAAAGCTGTTTTTGTAGGGATATCTTCTGGAGTAAAAGGATATCGGCTATGGTGCCCGGAGATGAAAAAGGTGATCTTTAGCAGAGATGTTACCTTCAACGAATCGATAATGTTGAAGAAGGTAACCGAGAAGCAGACGGATAGTACTCCTCAGCAGGTGGAGCATTATCCTCAACAGGTGGAGTTTCAGACATCTACAACCAGAGAAGTAGATGGTCAACCATTAGAAGATGATGGTCCAAGTAGCGAAGAAGAGTCCAGTGAAAGTGAGGTTTTAACCCAAGAACCTCAAGAGCAACAAGATTTACCAATTGCAATGAGGAGGCCAAGAAGAGAAATAAGGAGACCTGCTCGATTCGAAAATATGTTGGCCTATGCACTTCCTGTTATTGAAGAAGGTATACCACAAACTTTTCTTGATGCAAGAATTAGCCCGGAGAAAGAAAAGTGGAAGAAAGCCATGGACGAGGAAATGCATTCCCTTGAAGCAAATCACACGTGGAAGCTAGCTAAACTCCCAGAGGGAAAGAAGGCAATTGGTTGCAAGTGGGTCTATGCTCAGAAAGAGGGATTTCCAGAAAAGAATGACGTTCGCTACAAGGCAAGATTGGTAGCTAAAGGCTATGCTCAAAAGGAGGGAATTGACTACAATGAGGTATTTTCCCCTGTTGTAAAACATTCATCCATTCGTATTTTGTTGGCCTTGGTAGCGCAGTTTGATTTGGAACTAGTTCAAATGGATGTCAAGACGGCATTCTTACATGGTGATTTGGAGGAGGAAATCTACATGACCCAACCAGAAGGATTTGAAGTTGCTGGAAAAGAAGATTGGGTTTGCAGGTTGAGCAAATCGCTGTATGGATTGAAACAATCTCCAAGGCAATGGTATAAGCGATTTGATCAATTCATGATTGGCCAGAAGTACACCAGGAGCAGTTTTGATCATTGCGTATATTTCCGTAAGCTACATGATGGATCTTTCATTTATCTTCTTCTATATGTAGATGACATGTTAATTGCTTCGAAACATAGAGGAGAGATAAACAGGTTGAAGTCCCAACTCAGCAAGGAGTTCGAAATGAAAGATATTGGTGAAGCAAAGAAAATTCTCGGTATGGAAATAACGAGAGATAGGAAGAGGGGCACTCTGAGTTTGACTCAGAAGCAATATCTGAAGAAAGTATTGCAGCGGTTTGGCATGACGAACAAAACCAAACCTGTAAGTACACCGTTTGCTCCTCATTTCAAACTTAGTGCTTCACAATGCCCGAAGACGGAAGAGGAACGGGAATACATGTCAAAGGTTCCTTATTCAAATGCGGTGGGTAGCTTGATGTATGCAATGGTGTGTACAAGGCCGGACATTTCACATGCAGTCGGAGTAGTGAGCAGGTACATGCATGATCCGGGCAAAGATCATTGGCACGCTGTGAAATGGATTCTAAGGTATATATTGAAAACCTTAGATATTGGATTGATATTTGAGAAGACTAATGTTACTGGTCAACATATAGTTGGGTACTGTGATTCAGATTATGCAGGAGATCTGGATAAACGTCGATCAACTACTGGATACGTATTTACTCTTGCAAACGCACCAGTTAGTTGGAAGTCTACCTTACAGTCAACCGTTGCTTTGTCAACAACGGAGGCAGAATACATGGCCATTACAGAAGCTGTTAAGGAAGCCATTTGGTTACAGGGATTGCTGGATGACTTAGGAGTTGATCAGAAACATGTAACAGTGTTTTGTGACAGTCAAAGTGCCATTCATCTAGCAAAGAACCAGGTATATCATGCTAGAACCAAGCATATCGACGTGCGGTACCATTTTGTGCGGGAAATAATTGAAGAAGGTGGAGTCAAGGTACAAAAGATCAAGACCACCGAGAATCCTGCAGACATGTTGACGAAGGCTGTAACAGGTATCAAGTTCGAACATTGTTTGAACTTGATAAATGTCTCAAGAGATTGAAGTTGGCGCTGAAAAGCGCAGTTGGAGGTCCTGCCGAATTTCGTGACAAGAGGATCTTGGAGAAGATAATATGATTGAAATTTGGGACGCACCAAGGTGGAGATTTGTTAGGTGGTGCCGTCCCCATTGACTTAAATGTGAAATTGAATGTGGAGCTTCCAACTTTGTGTGCCATCCTGTAGCAAACTCGGCTCCTATGATTGCTATAAATAGGGGGTCATCTTGCAATTGAAGGACACCCATCAGCAAAGCAAAAATAAATGCAAAGCAGCTTGTCTGCTTTGATAGCTCCTTCCCAGTGTAGTTTATATTTCTAGCCTTTGTGAGTGTTTCTCGTTGTGAGGGTTCTGTGGTATAGGATTATTTCCTATAGCCTTTTGTAATATTATTTCTCCTTCATAGTGAAATAATAATTCGGTGGGGCCCGGAGGACGTAGGCATATTTGTGCCGAACCTCGTTAAATCTTTGTGTTCTCTTTATTGTTTAATTTATAGCTCTATTATTCGGGTATAATTTTGGTGGAAACTAACCCGATTTCCACAACAGGAATAATGTTCATATTACATGTCCTATTGTGAAGTCCATTTCCCTGAAATCCACCATATTGTACTGATTCAGGATGGTGCCCATGAACCATATACTGATTCGGAAGAGAGTGGGAGTGAGAGCGAAGAAATTACAGATGATGAAAGTTATGAAGAAGAGGATGAGGATTATGAAGATGAAGAAGAAGAGGAAGGAGAAGAAGACTATGAAGAGGAGGAGGGAGAGGAAGACGAAGATGAAGAGGAAGGATCTGATGATGATGGAGAAGATGGACACAAATCGAGTTCATCTTCTAGCGAGACCGGCAAGAATCAACGCAGTAAAAAGGTTCTTTATTTATTCTTTTACTTTACATGAGTCAGTTTAATGTCAGTTGAATTTTGAGAATTTAGTTTATTTATTACATGAACTTGCTCTAGGCACATCCTCTACCTTTTATTTGTCATCCTGGTTTCATGAGGTCTTGATTAATTTTTGTTTCAAAATTTCCCATGCTTTTAGGACTCCGAAAGTCGCAGTTCAGAATGTGCCGCTTCTCGAGTAGATGAAGGTCGTGAATCCAAAAGAACAGTATCAGGTAGACGTCAAGCTCAAGATGGTGTGGAAGGAAACAATGTTCCAGATTCAGATCATGACAAGATTAAAGTCAACAACTCTGAGTCATTAGGCGATGATCCTTCTGAAACATCTATAATCCAAGCATGTTCTGAATTGTCACGTGTAACTGGACGCAGTGGACGGCGACCCACTGTTTGGGGACGTGCACCTGTGAGTGTACTATTAGTACACCATTTTCATTAGATCTATTGACTTATTACATTGACGTGTATGAGTAAATTTACTTTGAGACAATTTATGAAACTCACTCAATTCATTATTTGAGTACAGGGAAGAAAGAACCTTTCTATGGAGTCCATTGACGTTCCCTTTGATGAAGAGTAAGTGAGTTATTTGTCATATATAAAAGGATAATCTAAAGCCATACTTTTGATTTTGGTAGTCATTGTCGTAGGATGCATTGTCTTTCTTGTATTAATTGAGACTTTTCCACATAATTATCACATCAATTATGTCTTTGTTCTAAGGATTGAAGACCAGAAGATTGACAGTACCAGAATCCCAGATGTGGTAGAGTTTAAAATGTTTCTCTCTCTTGATGAATACATGGGTCTCTTTTTCATTTCTGACTTATGCAATCTCTTCACAACGTCTGACTAATTTGCCTCAATAGGCCACAGTGAAATCTCTTCTGCAAGAATGTGTACTTTTGCGAAAGCATGGATTGCGCGAACTTCGCACAAACCTTGAACGGGATGTAAGGACTTTGAGCAGAATTTGATATCCTTTGTGCTTTTTTCATTATATCCTGAGAATATCTATCCGGATTTGGTTATACAAGGATCTCACGCAAAACCATGCTTTGCCATTTTGTGCAGTGGATAATTATTTGAAGTGACTTTTAGGAACTTAATATTGCATCTTCCTGCATTATTCTGATTGTGCTGGTCATTTATGCATGTCTGGAAATGTTGTTGTAGGTTTCGAGATTGCAAGAGCAATTACAAAAGGAGACGAACTTGAGGACAGCACTTGGAAAATCACAAACTCTATCTGTGTCACTTGTTGATGAGAAGGTAATTGTTTCTTGGTGGATTTCTTTCTTTTTGGGTATTAGTTATATGTGAAGCTGCTCATTTTGTATTGACTATAGACGAAGGAAGAGCTGGATGAAATTGCACAACTGGAGGCAGACACCACGAATCTGAAGAAAAAGGTTGATGATCTTGAACTTCAGCTTAATAAACAGCGCAACCAACTTTCTACTGTTGGGCTTGATTTACGAGTTGATCCGAACTCAAATGACCGATTGAAGTCGTAAGCACCCTTGTTTTTTCTTTTTGTTTGTACTATCTTTTATTCTGAATTACACAAGTATTTTTTTAAAAATTTTTTTGGATCTTTTACCTTTTACCTATTAAGACATGAGCATGTTTCCTTCTTGATGAGGTGCAGGAAGGCAGAACAGAAGGATGGTAGAGGCACATCTCTTTCCAGCACGTCTGGAAGATTTCCCAGAAATAAGGTATGCATCAATATCTAAGAAATAGACTGAAACTAGAACTGCACAGTCATCAGTTTTGAGTTGAAACAACGAACCGATCAAATTTGTTGTTGCCTTAATTCAACTTCATGTTTATATCCAGTTGCCATGATTTGATATCATGCGAAAAAAATATTTCTGCTTCATTTTGCAAATATGGTTATTTTTTTGTAAGAACTGTTAATGTAGCTATTATCGTCTTCTGTTGGGAACAGGAAACCGGTTTGGACAAGTCAAAATCTGTACAAAGGAAACATGCACAGCAAACAGAAGGTTCATCAAATCTTAAAAGCATAGCATCTTACGCCAGGGCATTCACTCCAGATTCGGGGACAAATAAACCTCCTGGATCAGTTTCCAGGAAGTCAAGCACAAAGGAAGTAGGATCTTCCTTTTCTGCGCCTCTACTAGTTTTAGTTACTCAATATGAATGTAAGAGTGCTTTGATGCTTAATTGATGTTCCCTATTGTGTGGCAGGGCTCCAACACATCGGCTCTTTCAAAGCTAACAAACAGACTCAACTTCCTCAAGGAACGGCGTACCCAAATTGCAAATGAACTTCAAAGCTTGGATAAAGTCCGGCATACAAGCCAATCCAGTGAAAGCCTTGAACACGGTACAGGATCAGAATCATCTCAACCCACTGAAAATTTAGACAAACATCAAGAATCCAAAGGACAAGAAAAAAGTACAGGGACCTGATAACCATGAGTACATCCTAAACTGGACAGAAGCATTCATTCATTAAAACGCAGAAAAAGAAAAAGAATCAGGAGGGCCTAAAAGCCCAGGCACATCCGAAACCAATTCAATGATGGATAAAGGGTAATACCGGACCATTCTGTAGATGATACTACAAGTTTACGCTCACATTTTGTTGCCTTTTTCATTATGCAAGATCTTCCAACAGTATTCGAGCCTCTTGGTGATGGGAAGCTTTGAGAAATGCTCTTATACCATATACAAGTTCGTAGTTGTTGGGTTCTGTCTGCTTCGTTCTTTCACTCCAGTTGTTTTGGCTGCAGTCTATTGACTCAACTGGAGTCACATTTGTACATTGTTGTCTACTACATTAATTAGGATACTAAGTGAAGTTGAATAGGTTTTTTTTGAAATTTCATCATGTGATTGATGCTTGTTTTGGTCTTTTGGAGAATACTTTTTGGTTTTCGACTATAATTTGATGTACAGTTGTATTGAATGGTAAACAATTGTGTCCCTATATCTTTATCTTAGTTGTTTAAGCTTGTTAAAATTTTCGATACATATGATGAAAACTTCATGAAACATGAATTAGGATGCAAATGAACTGTTTATTATTGTTTGATTTGGTAAAGAATAGGAGTATATTTTTATGTTAACCATAATGCATGGTATTTGTATGTATTATTAAGATATTTTAAAATGTTATTTTCACGTGTGAATTGCAATGAAAATATGAAATACTAGTAATTTGGCAACGAGTTTGGCCTGTCAAATTCTTCACTTTTTCATTTTACCCTTGTAAAGGGGTGGCTGTCCTACTCTAGTAAATGATGGTTGTTTCATTTCTAATTTAAATTATCAGTGTGAAGAAATTATTTTGTTTGATTTGAATTTTATTTAAATCCCAAAATTACTATATAAATTCAATTTGGATTAAATTATTCACGTACATTGATTCAATACTCATAATATTATTATATTTTCAATAATTTGATTTAACAACTTCATAAGATATATGCTCCATTGTACAACAAATTCAGAAATCAATTCAATTCTACATAAGTTAAATAAAAAATAAAATAAACTAAGGCAAATTTAACTAATATATAAAGATTTGGATATAAGGGCAAATTTCAAATAAACTTTTGAAATTACTATTCTTCAATTTTTACCACATACGTATAAAAATTTGGAGAGAGATTAAACTACGACCTGGGCTATTCATACAACCAAATTTACTACATCACCCCATTGCTAAATTCACCCCATTAAAAAATTCAAATAGCTAATAGAATTCTACATACACACCATCTAAATTTACCTACCTACCCTGACTTAAACAACCACCCAAATAATCTAAAATATTCCATACACCCCACTACACATAACATACACCACATCACCAAACCACAACCACTTGCCCGACGCTCACCCCAAAGGCCCAAACCTGTCGCTGCTCAGTTTTCAGAATGGGCACTCAAAAATCACAATCATTCGTCCTCCTCCTTCACACCGAAGAAGAACACTGCCATCGTAGAAATCGCCGGTGGAAAAAGAAGACCGACTGTATGGATATGGTTACAGGTTAAAAATTTTGGTTTCATATTTGATCTAACAATTTATACGAGCAATTGAATTTGTTGTTATAAGTATCTTAATATTTGCATTTGTGTGTGTTGGTAATTGAATTTGGGTCTAGAGAAGATTTTTTCGCGTTTTGGAGGGCTGCGGATGACCAGGGCCGTTCGGCCCTGGTGTGTTGCACATGCTTCTTGGCGTTCGGCAGTCGATGCCGAACGAGGCGGCGGCGCGCGGCGATTGGCTGCCGAACGGTGCAGTGAGTGCACGGCGTCGGGTGCCGAACTCCCTTGGTTCCGCGCGGCTTCGGGTGCCGAACACCCTTGGTACCTTATCGCACTATAATTGCCCTTCCCGGGAATGAAAGTCCTGCGTTTCGTGTTTTGGTTAGCTTCATTTTACAACAGAAGCTTCTGATGTGATGCAACCTAATCGATATTTGGCCATTGCAACAAGTGGAGGTTTAAATTGTGTTGGCATAAATTTGCTGATTTCTCTATTGTCCTGCCAGAATTGATTTTTTCTTTCCTTCTAGTAGGATCATGCACTGTTAATTTCTTCTGTATGTGTACATTTTTCTGGTTTCCTCAGCATAATGGTTGCTTATTTCGTTTATACCTCCATTCAACTGTTAATTTATTCTTGTAAGAAATCTAAAGAGGATCCCAAAGACAGTTAAATGTTGGAGTTCTCATCCATTGATGTATTAATATGCCGTGCAATTGTGTGCTGTCTAGAAAAGTTGATTTGCAGTTTCCTAGGCCTGGGGTATAAAAATATATGTGCTACATATGCCTACTTTTGATATTTTGTGATGCCATGTGAAGACTATAATGAAAAAAGACAGTAGATGCCATCTTTGTTATGCACTAAATATGTGTTTTGTCATGTGGAGATGCTTATTTGGAACTTCCTTGCTATGCTTTTTGTCATTCTTTGGTTCCAATAGTTTGAGGTCATATGATAATCATGCCTATGCTATTAATGGACTGTCGATTAACTAGTACCTCAAATTTCCATTTTCATCTTTATATGGTTGCCCTTATACTTATGTTGCTGTGGTTTTATTTTTAGACATTTTAGCTGTGGAGAAGTCTCCTATAAAATATTTCTTTGAAGAGTTGAGGGCTGGAAATTCGTTGAGAAGCACTACTGTCCTTGCCAATGATAAGGACCGGAAATGGGTTTATGACACGTTATTCCGTTTGCCATGGAGTTGTGAATTGGTAAGTTGTGAACTTCGCTTATGCGATATTCTCGTGGACTTGATGTAACTGTTAATCTTCCCTTTGCTCTGAGTTGATTCTGTTTTATTTGTTTCCATATATTCATTGGTGCCTCTCTATATTTAATGTTGCCCTTTTGTCCATTTATTTGCAAATTTATGTTACTTGGGGGTTGGGCGGGGTGGTGTCTATCAATGTATTCAATTTAACTTCTAGTATCTTCATGTTTGATGGGCATGGGTGTAAATTGTTGAGTTTCTAAAGCTGTCAAAATAATCCAATCTCATGTACAAGGGATCCTATCTTTGATGGGTGATATTAAACTGTCAAAATAATCCAGAACGACTTTATCCATTGCAAGACGACCTTATCCTTTAGGCGATTTAATTTTCTGATATCTATCTAATGTGCAGGAATATGTTTTCCAATAATCTATCCATTGCAAGAAGATGTCCTCCACTTGCAGATGAGGGAAATGGAAATATTGCATAAGAAGATACTTCCAACGGTAGATGCTCAAAATAATGCTGAGCTAGAGAGGAGATGGAGAGCATTTTGGCAAGGCCACCGAGCATGTGGGGGTGGATGGACAATGTATTGTTGAATGAGACAAATTTTTGTATTTTACTTTTGACATGTTTAGTACATTTTTAATTAAGCAATCTTGTGTTGCACTAAACCTTATATAAAGAAATGACAATGAAGTATTTTGATCGCATTTTTGGCATTTCACTGACACTGATATATATGATGAAGCAAACACAAAATGCAAAAGTTTTTATTACCTATCATTTTTTTTAAAATTTATTCGGCATAGGAAATTATATGCTCAATCTAACATATCACTATTATATAAAGTGTTTTAAACTTGTTCGTCGTGACACGTATGCATAACCGATACCAATGACATTGTGTCCAACTCATTCTCAACTCTCTGTGCAGGTAGCTCTCTAATTTATCATGGGTTTACGTTTAAAAATATTTAAATTAGAACAAAAAAATGGAAACAGACCGGCGGTCAATATTTAAATTAGAACAAAAAAAATGGAAACAGACCGGCACGACTGCCCCGAGCCACTCACCGTGAAGACAGTTTGGCCGGCTCGGCCGCGCATCGTGAAGACTGTTCGGCCGGCTCGGCCGCGCATCGTGAAGACTGTTCGGCCAGATCGGCCGCGCACCGTGAAGACCGTTCGGCCGGCTCGGCCGCGCGCTGTGAAGACCGTTCGGCCAGCTCGACCGCGCACCGTGAACACCGTTCGGCCGGTCCCGCCGTGCACTATAAAGAGCGTTCGGCACGTGTTGGCCGCACACGAAATTGGAAGAATTAGGGTTTTAGAGTTTTGGGGTGTATGTAGTATTGTGGGGAGTATGCCAGATTTTCTTTTTTTTTTTAACAAAGGGCATTTTGGGTAGTGTAAAATTGGGGTGGGGTGATGTAAGTAAATTAGGGAGTATGAATAGCCCGGGTCTTAAACTACTCTTCTTCTATTGCTTTCTTGTGCTTACAGCGAAATAAAACAGCTTTTGAGGGTTCAAATTGTAAATTACAACAATCAAGGATTTACTTGTGAGTTGTGGCATCGGGCACTGGGCAGAGGTTGAACTTTGAAGGGGCGGAGGAAGTGCGGTGGTTTACTGTCTTGCTGGTCGCTATGATCTCTCAGTTCTTCGTGCTCTCGCAGCGAGGCGACAACATCGTATTTCGCGACTGTATGCTCCTCACTTTTCACCCTTTCCGTTAATTCTATTTCCTTGACGAATTATTTGTGAAATTGTTGTCTGTAAATCTTCGGTTATCATGCCCATACCCTGTGCTGCTTAAATTTTCGAATTTTCAGGAAATATTTGGTTCCGTATGGGAAAAGTTGTGGTTTTCTGCATGTGGGTGGGATAAGGAAGATGATCTTAGTTGTTATCTGGTTTGAGGGATTCAATTTGCATTTTGATGGATTGATTCTTTAGTGATTCGGTGATCTTTGATTTTAACATGGCATTGGACTGTCCGTTAGTTCTCCTTGATTTGTGACTAGGCGCATGTTTAATTATGGAACTCGGTATTTTTGATCTGTAACACATATTTAATAGTGAGAACATCACAAGAAAATAGATCTATGAATAGTGGGTCAACTCAGAATACTACAATTTAGTATAAGAACTAGAGTTTGTTGTGATTGGTTCCTGTTTGTGATTTTGTTTCCATTGGTATTTGATTTAAAACTTGTATTTTAGTGAATGTAATGGTCTAATGATGCAGATCGCGGTGATGTACAAAAAGGAAGTGCGGAGATATTCTTTCGCAAAGTGAAGTTCTGGAAAGAAGATGGCAAAGGCGAAGCGCCACCTGTCTTTGTGTGTTTCCTTATTAATAGAAATATTTGTCTTTCTTTTAATTCCCGTTTGCCAATGCTTTTTCAGAATGTTCTTTGGCAGATAGCACGTAGATCATTCTTTTCTTCTACTGCTACTTATTATTCTTTTTATCTTTTTTTTTTGGCTTATATTTATCAATGTTTGACAAGATGTCTACTGAATGCGTCTTGTCTACTGAATGCTTAACTAGCAAAAAGAAAAAAAAAAAAAAAAGATTAATTGGTTGATAAGTGCTGATTCTAATTTTATACTGTTTCACATCATTTCAACAGAATCTCGATGGGGTAAACTATTTTCATGTGAAGGTTGTTGGCCTGCTTTTTGTTGCAACCACGAGAGTGAATTTGTCTCCTTCATTAGCCTTGGAGCTTCTACAAAGGATTGCACGTGTCATCAAAGATTACCTTGGGGTTCTTAATGAGGAATCATTAAGAAAAAATTTTGTGCTTGTATATGAACTGCTTGATGAAGTCATAGTAAGTATTGCTGAAAGTGCATTATAGTATGTAGTTGCTTTTTGTACCATTCAAAAAAGGCATCCCAAGTAATGACAATGTTCTGCTTGCTATTTATTTTCTTTTGTTGAATTTATTTATTCTTCTGGGATGTTTCTCTTTGAATATGCAGCAACAGAGGCAATCATATGCAATGTAGAATCTTTGGCTCCCTCATGGAAAATATGACTATTGTGACATTTGAACTTTCTCTTGTGATATCTAATGATTTGGCTTATGATTTCTATTAGAATAATAGCTTGTTGGCAGCGCTTTTTCTTTTTTCTGTTTTGGTGGTTTATGCTGTAATATGAATTCTTCTAATTGCAGGATTTTGGATATGTTCAAACGACATCTACTGAAGTTTTGAAGTCTTATATATTCAATGAACCAATTGTGGTTGATGCTGCTCGATTGCCTTCTCTTGGTCCTGCAGCGTTATTTATGGTATTAACTATTAAGTTATTTAATTGTAAAGCCAGATACTAATAAACTTTATTTTTGTGTTATACCTCCTTGGTATGGGTCTATATGCCCTCTGATTTGGCTTATCATGCTAGATTTAAGTACTGCTTATCCTGAGTTCCTGACAACTACCCACAAATTTATTTCTCGCAGCAAGGAAATAAACGAATGCCTGGGACAGCTGTTACTAAATCGGTTGTAGCAAATGAACCTGGTGGTAGGAGGAGGGAGGAAATATTTGTTGATGTAATTGAGAAAATAAGTGTCACCTTTAGCTCCAGTGTAAGTGTTATTTTCACTTTATCAACACTTATTTAATTTTTCTGTGTTCTAAGCGTAAGAGATCCTTCACTTGTTGACTTGAACATGGTTTAATTTATGTTGAAAAAATCCCTCAAGGACTTAAACAGTAGAGGAACAAATCTTCATTGGTTCAGTGTTTTTGGCATATATTTGCTTTGAGAGTCTTAATATATTTGTTAGTGGATAAAAACTTAAAAATTGCTAAAACAATTTGTGGCTTACATGCATATTGCTTGTGTTCTACCGTTGAATTTATGTTTAGTGGGGGTCATATTATAGCATCATAAATTGATACATAGTTATACATTGAAAGAAGATAGTTATGGAATGGATTTTCCTTGATGCATGTACATATCCTAGCTTATATTTGGTTACATTCACTGCCCTTGTTGAAATCCCATGCTTGTTATGTGCTTTACTCTTTACGTGAAACTGCGTAAGCTTTTTTCCACCAACCCCTTCTATATTACGTATTTACATGTGGATTTTTATATTCCAGATTTTGTTCATATGTACATGTTCTGTTGTACATCGGAGTTACTAGTTAACCTTTCTCACTTTGCATATGTCTGGGATATGATGGGTTGTTCTCTTCTTGCATATGTTACTGCTACTGGCGATCTTATTTTATTTTGTACATGTGGCTGAGGTTTTGGTCTCTTGGATTTGATACTATACTGCTGTTTTTAATGTATTAAGTATGGGAGTTTCTGGGAGGGATTATATGTAGAAAGAATACACCTGATGAAATGCACTTGATTGCTCTGATTGCCAAACTTTTTGTATGTATAATGTCATTTTCTTTTGGACACCAATTGGATGTTTGGACATGTGTTTAGGAAAACCCAGGATGTGCAAATAGAATAGGTAAAATGTGGGGATTCCTGATCAATCAATTCATACTAAAAAGGGGAAGTGAAAGGGAAAGAATTAGAAAAATTCAGAAATAAACTGCCAATAAAATTTACATATAGAAATTATAATAAAGATAACAAGAAGTGATCCATAATTCCATATAGCAAGCTCAGATAGTGGAGTGAAGGGCTTAGATGATGGTGATGGTAGCCGAACTCATATTACTCTCATCTTCTAGATTTTCCAGATGCCAATATGGAGTTAGGTTATGGTTTCTATGTTAATGGAAGGGTGTGCTGCTGGGTTATCATTAAGTGGTGACCACCATGTGGCTGGCATAATCTTGTGGAAAACTTTCCATGTGTGATTGCGTCTTCTAACTCTTGTCAGTCGGAAATCTTTTAATTTGCTATTGTTTGTCAACATAAACTAACCAATGATTGAACCAATGTTAAACAGGGCTATGTGTTGACTTCCGAAATTGATGGTACAATCCAAATGAAGAGCTATCTCACTGGAAACCCAGAAATCAGATTAGCTCTCAACGATGATCTCTTCATCGGGAGAAGTGGTGTTTCTAGCTTTGGTATATACATGATCATGCTACTCTGCAATGGCGCACACTTATTCTAATCAATATGTGACTTTGTTATCTGCTCTGTGAAATTATTCTCAATTCAATTTGTGAAGGTTTTAATGCAACTTTCTTAAATTTGAGACTTGCAACCATGCAATGACGTGTGAAAGGCTGCAACTTACCAAATTTAGTTTCTGCATAGGCTACAGTTCTTCAGGGGCAGGAGCAGTTATTCTGGATGATTGCAATTTCCATGAATCTGTGCATATGGATAATTTTGATGTTGACAGAACATTGAGTTTGGTGGGTTTTACTTGATATTTACAAAATTTTGTTGATATGATTTTAGTAGATTTCTCCTTTGACTCATTTAGATATTGTGCCTTGATCCTTTGTTTATTAGGTGCCGCCAGATGGAGAATTCCCTGTAATGAATTATCGCATAACTCAGGAATTCAAGCCACCATTTTCGATTAACACCTTAATTGAAGAGGCTGGCTCGTTTAAGGTATTATTTGTTTTTAAAATGGTAATTTCTCGGAATATAGAAGTTACTTGAATTGAGTTAATAGGATTCACTTTCACTGAGATAGCATCAAACTATCTCAAGTTTCTTGGGGGCATAGTCTTCTAATATTATTGAGGCATTGAAATACTCGTTACTTTTTTTTTTGCCATTTTAGGCTGAAGTGATTCTGAAAGTCCGCGCAGAATTTCCTTCAAACATTACAGCTAACACAATTTTGGTAGAGATGCCGTTGCCAACATGTACAACCAGGTAAATTCTAGCTTCCATCATATGATTTTGTCAATGTTTTCTCATTTCCAATATTATTTCTTAGCTGTTGCGTCTCTACATAGGTTCCAGTTCTTCAGGATTTACATCTAATTGTAACAAACTGTGTGGATATCATCACTAACCAGTAAATTGGGTAATGTTGAGGAAATATTAAACCCCATAGTTATTAGTCATTACAACATCGTTCTGGTGTATCCATGGTGATGTTATGAGAAACCTGAGACCCTGACCTTTTGAATCCAACCAAAAGTGAAAACCCTAGAAATCTGTTATGACACAATTCAAAAATATAAAACCCCTAAATCTATGTTTGACCCGATCTGCTGTCCCTTACCTTGCACCATCACACTTTTTTGCTTCCTTTTCCTGTTTTTTCTTTTTATTTATTTATTGGCTGGCTTTGTTTGGTCTCGCTTATCTAGTATCTGCTGTATATATAATAAATCCCCACCGGAGTCTTTTCCCTTTGTAGATATGTTCATTGGATATTATAGTGAATTGGCGGGAAATCAACTAATTGAGCTGTTATCCATGTTGTTTGCTGCTTTGGTGTTCACCGTCATACTTACTGAACAATGTACTCCTCCTCTATACTATGTTCAGAGTCAATTTTGACTTGGAACATGGAATAGTTGGACAGAATGCTGATTTCAAGGAATCACAAAAGAAACTCGAATGGCACATGAAGAAGGTAACGTCTCATGCTCCTGTCCACAATTAAATACTCACTATTTGTAGAGACACTTTCTAATATGCAAATCATGTTCAACAGATGGTTGGAGGCTCAGAGCACACTCTGCGTGCAAAACTAAACTTTTCACAGGAGTTGCATGGTATAATATAGTATTCTCAAATTTTGTGCCATGATGATGTATAGTCAGACTCTGTACAATCCTATATATATATGCATCTTCTCCATTATTTACATTCTTGCTTCTTTGTACGACAGGAAATATCACTAAAGAAGCTGGGCCTGTCAGCATGACCTTCACGATACCAATGTATAATCCTTCAAGGCTGCAGGTAAAGCTGTCATAATATTAGTGCTCAGTTAAAAAATTTACTTTTCCAAAAATGCATCCTTTTCCACTTCCCCAGCCACCTGCTACGAAAATTGCGGCAAAATAATCGTCATTAGTAGATTACTGAGATACAAAGAAAATCCTCAGCCTCTAATAAGTAGATCACTATTAAACTTGATCCATTATTTTGAAATCCTCTCAGCAAATATGGTCAAGTAGTTGTCAAACCCCAGTTTTAGATTTAAAGTGTTGGCGTCACTCTGTCCTTTTGAGATGAAATGGTTATGTTATATCAGAGAGGAAGGTCTCATATTCAAATCCTAGCCACCACCCGGTTTGTGGGAAAAATGATTTCACTCAATGTTTATGTAAATAATTTCATTTGCACATAAGATACCATGTGTTCTAGTATTGTTTCTGTTAAACTGTTTACACAAGTTTGGTCATTACTTTAGCAATTAACAGAAAATTTTCCAAATCCGCGAATGCACATTTCTGCCATGTGGCACACGCATCTGAAATACATACACCAAATTGGAATCGAATGTTCTTTACTTCTTTAGGTTAGCCTTAACAATATTTTGCATGTCGACACAGGTAAAGTATCTGCAGATTGCTAAGAAGACCAAAAACTCCAACCCATACCGCTGGGTAAGATACGTCACCCAGGCTAACTCGTATGTTGCTCGTATATGAAAACTGAAGTATCGTCGTTTTTGGTTTGTATCGATCATTTCCTTATTGAATCCTGTCTGCGTTGTTGTAGCTTGTGATTTATTCATTCAGTTGTTATATGACCATTGGCTTTCAACTGCATTGAGCTCAATTTTTTGAAGATGTTTATTTCCTTGGAGCATGTACCAATGCTAAATCTTTGCTCATATTATCAAATAATGATTGCGCATATAATGTATCTATCTTAAAATTTTGGTAAAATTAAATTTCATTATGCGACTAGCCCTTGGCTGGTCACTGTAATCATGCATGCTTTGCAAAAGTGTGACAGTTGATAAATCAGTGACAAAAAATAATAAATAAATAAGTAAATAAAAGGAGCCCTCACAACTCACAAATGGTATGTCAATAAGTTACCCATTTATATTCTCAATAATATATAAGGAAAGATGGGATATGAGTATTAAGTTTCAAATTTTCTTTATACTATATGTTGACTATTTTTATGTTATACTTCCTCCGTCTCACTAACATTGTTACGTTTGACTTTTTGGCACTATTCACTGTTTAAGTTTGATTCGAATTTTTATCATAGTTATGTAAGAAAAAATATAGTCAAGTGAGATCTTGTTAGATTCGTCTAATCTTATAGTTTAAGAATATCAAATTTTTATAATTTTTTATTATACACAATTTAAATTATTAACCGTTAAAAATGTGCATTGGCATACGTGTCAGGTGGGTCCGTAACAATTATAGTGAGACGGAGGAAGTATATTTATATGTGTGTGTGTGTGTGTGTTACAAAGGTTGATTGGACAAGTTCTTGATCGTTATTATTTGTCCTGTGGCTCCTATAAAAATGTAGTACGTACTAGGAGTAATATTTTGGGTTTAATGTAAGAATGCCATCAAATCACTTTTCCTCTAACCTTAGGTTTACAGTAATTTTTTTGGAGGGGGCATTTGTTTGGTGTAATGAAGATAAGAAATACTTAGTGGGCAATTTGGTATCGGCCCTATGGTTGGTAATTGAACCCATTTTTTTCGAAATGTATAGCTTGCATTTTCCTTATACCTATTTATAGTGTAGTTGGTACTATGAAACATCAAAATTAAAGAAGTTAATTCACGGTAGGTGTGAAGTGTGATCTCTCTCTCTCTCTCTCTCTCTCTCTCTCTCTCTCTCTGTATATATATAGTACTATATGAGAATGAGATCTCCTCGTCTAATCATATAATGCATGTCACTTAGTTACTACTTGACATCTACTTCTATTTTGACCAAAAAAAGTACACTAAAGAGCAAATATAAGTTAGATGTTTTTACACTGGCAAATGAAATTTCTTTTAAGGGTGTCTAAGTTTGCTCTTTTTGACTTTGTCCTTCCCTCGCGTGATAATCTACATGCATTTTAAGGACATTTGGACAAATATTATATATATATGTACACCAGCAGAGTTACTGTACATAATAAAGGCACAGTTGCACCTGCAGTCGTGGTGTCCAACTTTAATATTGTGATGTTTTGTGTTGTTATTTTGTACTAACAAACCCACATCACAGAAAAGAACTGTGGCCATCACACTATATGTAAACATCACTAAAAACTCATTCCCCAATAACTGTAGGGAGAAAATGTACAGTCATCTGCACTATAGCTGCTCCCTATGTACACTATGTGTATACACGTACCCTTGAATTTGAAGATTTGAGTATATGTAGAATATCATAATTATAGATCATTTTGTGATGTTGCCAAAAATAAATGTGAGAAAAAATGCTATACATTCATATAAAATCGTAGTAATATTGTTTGTACGTATGAGTTGGTAATTAATGCAATCTACACATAGAAACAAAAATCTGTAATGATTACCTCTACTTAGTTAATACTTCTAGTATTTCATAAGCTAAGCATATGCTAATTTAGGTACCCTAACCAATTCAAATGTAGTAATTGGCATATGTCAAACATGAGGCATATTATACTTATTGTGATGCAATCCGGTTTCTGTAATGGCATAACAATTGCCAGCAGTGCAGACAGCGCTAAAAATGATGTGTAGTTTTTTATAAAGTGATGTATAAGTCTTATAAAGTGATGTATAGATGATAGTTTGTTTTTTTATTAGTTTTATGTTCATAACCTCCATCCATCACTTTTTTATACTCACACATCATTTCATATACACGTACCCATCACTTTTGAATGTGCCAGCACCCAAACGATTTCCATTGTTTGTAGCTAGCTTTTTATGACATTTGGCATATACGAGTCTGACCATTGTGCAGCAGATAACTCTATTATATTGATCTGTCCATTGGTAGACAAATTTAAACGTTAAGAGAGGAGACTGAGTCATCCAGTTGGTCATAAATATATTAAACTAATTAATACTCCACTTTCCAGTTATTATTACCAGACAATTTTTTCTCAGTTGTTTGTCATCGCCTATTTATTGCCACCTCTTTTTTATTACTGGAGCGTTTAGTATAAACTTTTTCAATAGAATTAAGCTATATAAATTTGAAAGAAATAAAATTTTAATATTTTTGAAAAATAAAATAATAGAATTAAAAATTCATATTCATAATATGTATATTGTTTACTTTTTTTAATTAATGAAGTTATTAAACCTTCAATCATCAAACAAATTATATTCATTCAATATAAATATTAATAAAAAATAAGTTATTATGAAACATGGGATAAATCTCAAATGTAGAATTATTCTCATGCAAAGATTTATATTTGGTTTGAGTAGTTATGACGAGGGTATAGCCGTTTAAATAAAAAAAATTGAATTTGAGCTTTTGAGAATGTAAAAGATTAATTTGAAACAAATCTAACTCATTAAGTCCACCTATGCTTTAAATTATTGATCTTGATTCTTGGGCGTTGAATTAGATTTGATCTGGGACCTGAATCAACAGCTAATAAAGTGCTGAAGTAGTGTTTTGTATGTGTTGAGTATTTTTATACAGCTTATACATAATTCATTAACACCAAACACATACATCATCGGGTCAGCATGCCAGCACCTGCTGAATGTCATCCATTCAGCACCCTATTCAAACCCTTGAATCAGTCCAAATATTTGTGCTCAGTAATTTAGAAATTGAATTAACTTCATATCATTAAATGAATCTTTGAAATGATATTGAAATTCCTATTCGTTCTTACACTATTTTTCTTCCAAAATTGATGTTACCAACAAAATTATATTTCCGTCCTATATTAATGTAACATCCCGATTAATTAACGCATAATTAATTTAATTAATTGTGGTTAATTAACAAAGGATTTATTATATGGATATTTTGTAGGTATGATTTTGATGAAGTAGAAGAATAAGTGGGTAGCAAACCCACAAGTTAATAAGAGCCAAAGTGCTTAAATAAATGGACCGCGACTTGTTAGAATAAAAGAAGTTGGGAGGAGACACAACATCATGACCCGATCCGGATATAATTTTTATTAAAAATGAGAAGTGGGTTGAGACCCACCTTCCTCACTTTTCTTCCCTTTTTCCTCATTTTTTTTCCTTTCTTCTTCCTCTCTCCATTTCTTCTTCCCGTAGCCCTCCTTGGCCAAGAACAATCTTCAATATTGGCTTGAAATCAAGTTGGGAAATTCATATTCATGCTTTTGGTAAGTGATTTATTGTTATTAGTTCTTAATTTTGTTAAGATTTGAGGTGGTTTTGGGTGTTGACCGTGGGTGATAAAATTGGGGGTTTTTGTATTTTGTTGAGTTAAGCTTTAATCCTTGAATATTTAGACTCAAATATATGTTTTAGATATATTCGTGAGCTTAATGGTGTTGATTTTGGAGTTGGTTGTTGATTTTAGGTTTTGGGTTGATTTTGTTCGATTGAAGCTTGTAATCGACGAATCGGAGGCCGATTTTTGTTGGAAGACATCAGGCAAGGGATTATATTGCTTAAATTACGTGTTTGGGGGGTATTTGGGGGTCAAATTCCGGCGAAATCGCCGGAAAACCGATTGGAAAATCGGAGAAGACGATGAACAGTAACTGCTACAGTAAATGCTACAGTACTGCTACAGTAACTGTACAGTAGTTACCGCGGTAACTCGCGTAGTTACCGCAGTAATTCGCCACAGTAATTACCACGGTAATTTGAACAGTAATTACCACGGTAATTTGAACAGTAATCACCACAGTAACTTGTACAGTAGTTACCGCAGTAACTCGCTACATTAGTTACCGCAGTAACTCGCTACAGTAATCGCTACAGTATTGCTACAGTAATCGCTACAGTACTGGGCTGCGTATGTCACGCGTTTTACGCGCGTGGGTGCGCAGTGAGCGCAGAAATGCCCTGTTTGGCCCCTTTTTGTGCGATTTTGATCATATAATGATGTTTTCTTTGCACCAATTATTGTTATGACTTCCCCAAATGTTATTGGTAAACCGTGGGTTAATCAATTGGCCCGTGGGGGTTGTTGAATTGCTTAGGGAAACTGTTGAATTATTATATCATTAATGCTTAGCCTAGGGGGCTATGTATTGAATTCCTTATATGTTGAGAAGCATGCGAACCTAGTGTCTAGGTGCTTGAATATCACTGTATTGTCATATGCATGTTATTGCATTGGAATTGACGGTTATTAACCCCGATGGGTTGTTATGATATTTATGATAGATCGGGCAACCTTCACAGGTGTTGTTGAGTCCCGATGGCCCTGCGGGGTGTATTATTGACTGTTATATCTGTTACCCTTTTGGGCTGGTTATTATAATGCATGGTATTGCATTATGAATGGATGGACATATTGGAAATGTCTGATCGGGCAGCCTTTACCGGTGTTGTTGAGTCCCGATGACCCTGCGGGGTGGATTATTGGTTGTTATTCATGTTGGCCCTTTTGGGCTGGTTATTATAATGCATGGTATTGCATTATGGATGGATGGACATATTGGAAATGTCTGATCGGGCAGCCTTTACCGGTGTTGTTGAGTCCCGATGGCCCTGCGGGGTGATTATTAGGCTGTGATGCCTGTGATTTGGCTGTGATGCCTGTGATTTGGCTGTTATGCCTGTGATTGGGCTGTGATGCCTGTGGTCCCTGCGGGGATGGTGTATGTTACCCTGTAACGGGTTGGAGTTGATGATATCCTCACCCGTGGGTTCATACCGCCCGGGTTTAGGTTGCCGGCTAGGCATATTCATTTGCATTTGCATATAGGGTAGATAGGTGTATGTTAGGCCATGCATCACGTGCATAAATTGTATGTCTGTGGTTGAAGCACCGGTATGGGACGGTGTGATGATTTATTTATGTCAATTGTATGATCGTGGTTGAAGCACCGGTATGGGACGGTGTGGTGTTTAACTGCTTTATTTATATTCTGCCGTTATTAATATGTTTATTTATCACCTATATTTACTATCTTGAGATGTGGTTCTGTTTTCCCTTACTCCCCGGCACGTAGCCTTGCTCAGTACGTTGTACTGACCCCCTTTGCTTTTGTCTGTTTTATAGATCATCCTGGAGGCGCTGGAGCATGATTCGGGTTTGGGGTATTGAGAGATCACATAGATAGGAGTATATAGGATGCGTTCATTATGCTAATGTGATACTATGTGACTATCTGTGGTTGGTATTTGGACTACTGCTGGTTGAGGCCCGTGAGCCTGGGATTTACATACTGTCGGCCGGTGGCCTTATGTGATTTACAGCTTTGGGCTGGTAGCCCTGTTTGAGATATTGGTATGCTGTTGGGAGGCTTGTAGCCTGGATGGGTCGCTGGGACCGTTATTTGATTATTATTGGGTGACATTTTTATGTGCCTATGTGTTTTTAATTTATTTATAGCTTCTGCATTAAACTGGATTAATTAGATGATCACTTTAGGTTTACCCAGTGTTGTACTAGCTGTTTTAAATTAGCTGGCCACTAGTTTAGGATAGTTAGTACAGCGGTAATGCTTGCGAAAATCAGGTTTGAATTTTCGGGGCGTTACAATTAATATGGAAGTTCTTGTCCCACATTCAACAGTCACATTGTAGAAATTACATTAATTAAAGAGAAAAAACAAATGAGTGATCAGTTCCTCCATTTATTTATTAATTATTATTGTTTCCAGATAAACTAACTATTGTTACCTTTTATTATTAATGCATTCCCACATAATACTCCCTCCGTTTTTAAAAAATTCTAACATTTCTGTGTTTCACGTTATCCAATGCACATTTTTAACGCTTAATATCTCAAAATTTATAAAAGTAAAAATTATAAAAATTTAATATTATAAAACTACGTGATTAGACGAATCTAACAAGATCTCACTTGACTATGTTTTATCTTATATAACTGTGTTAATAATTTGAATCAAAGTTACTCAATGAATAGTAACAACTATGCAAATGTTACAATTATTTCTAAACGGAGGAAGTATATGTGAATTAATTAATGTTTAATAAGGACAAAATTGTCGTGCATGTTTATGTAAAGTAAACATTATTCTTAATTCGTTTGAATTAGCTTATAAATAAATATTTACAAATAGAGAGCTAGGAAGCATCTTAGGACAAATAAAATGCACTATATTATAAATGAAATAATAGTGAGATTTTTTTAACAAAAAATAATATATTTACCAATGAAACAATATAGTATCCCATTGCCATTATTTTTTAATCAGAGTTCGTAAAAAAAGTATATTACCTATTTAAAAATGTAAAATAATGAAACATAATATTCCATGTCACTTTTTTTTTAAAATCAGGGTATTTTTTGAATTATCGGGTGTCTCCAGGTCTTATTGAGCTCAAGACTAATCATTTGAGAATCTGATGGATATTGAAAATTAGCCTCTGGTAAATTATAATTTTACGTATACAAACACTAGAAATCAATAACTATCTCTCTTTTTACTTTGCCGAAATTATTTTATTCTTTTTCGGCGAAGACTATGCCGAAATTATTGAAAACGATAGATCAGATAATAATATATTAATGTACCATTATTTATATATAGTATTTATTCTGTTCTCATATAAATGCACCCTTAATGAATTTCATGCAGTTTAAGACATATTTTTAAATGTTTATAACTCAAATTGTATATAAGTAAAAAAAATATAAAAATTTGATATTCTAAAACTATGTGATTATACGAATCTATCAAGATCTCACATGACTATGTTTTTTTCTTATATAACTATGTCTAAAAAATTAATTAAAGTTACAATGAATAGTTACTATTATGCAAATGGTTCAGAGGAAGTATCATATGTATCGAATATATGCATATAATTGTCAGAAACGAATACAATGTATCATTGAAAAAAAGATAAAAAAACAGAAGCCAAAAAAAAAAAAAAAAAGGTGAAAGTGGTGAAGGTGGGGACAATCTATCTATTCTCTTGTCAAATAAAGTGGCCTAATATTTTTGAAAAATTATGAATTTAGGAATTTATGACGGACACATTTATTGATTGGCCAACTGCCCAACACACAAACAAATTATGACTAAATTCCAAAAGATAGGACAGACATATCAAGACTTTTTCTAAAGCAATGTGAGGCCACAAATCAACTCGATCTACAATTCTATATCAATTTACTATATTTATTTATTTATATTTTATTTATCTACATTTAGCCCTATCCTTTTTTTTTTTTTTTTTTTTTTTAGTAAAGACCCTTCATGGTATTCTTTTTTGTTTTGTTTTCTTAGGGAAAAAAAGGTTTAAATTTTTTATGCATACCATCATTAGAATATTGGAACAAAAACATTCATTGAAGTAGGTTGCATATTCCTATTTGTGTCTCTTTCCACATCATAACAACATGTGCATTGTAATAGTATTTTTATTTGGTTTTTATTTTCTATAACGAGCATGGTAATTAATTTTAATAGGGGCTTCTATTTTTTTTTTTTTTAAAATGCATATCTATAAAAGTTTGAGGTCCTTTTGAGGGGGTGTGATTTATGCGCAAATTTAAAATATTAGAATTTTTTATTTTAAAAAAACAAGGGTTATGATCTATATATCAAGTTTTTTTTTTTTTTTTTAGTGATCATGGAAAAAACTTGATGTTTGAAACTAAAATCTGAATAATAAAACTTATTTATTTTTTAAAATAATATTTGATATAAATGAATTAATTAAATCATTTCAATTACAACAGGCTTAATAATTGAACATTTTATCAATTTAAAATTAAGTGAAAATTATCACACCACATACACACACACATATATACACACACATACACACACATATATCTGTAAAATCATAGTTGAACATGAACTTGAATACTTTATTTGATATACTCCATCCGTTTTCTAAAATTTACAACGGATTCACAGTGCACACAGTCCAATGTATATTTTAAATAATTAATAACTCAAGTTCGGTGCAAGTAAAAATTCTAAAAGTTCGATATTTAAAAACTACCGACGAGACGAATCACTTGACTATATTTTAACTTGTATAACTATGATAAAACTTTAAGTCAAAGTGCGTGTGTGAATAATATTAAATTTTCAAATGGTATAACAACAAAAAAAAAACGGAGGGAGTATATAATAATAATAATAATAATAATAATAATAATAATAATAATAATAATAATAATAATTGTGTATGCTAAGGTTGTATTGAATTTCTTATAGCTGAAATTCCCTGGGTATATAGTATAACTATTACTCCTATAATCTAATAATGACCGTTGAAAATAATTAAGTAAATTTATTATTGGTAAAATTATACACTTACTACTTTAAATTATGCTATGTGGTTTGATTTATATATATACTGTAGTTTATAAACTAATACCAACTTAAAATACTCTCAGGCCAACTTGCATGGATTAATTAATTGTTTTAATTTTAACTAAGTCCACATGTATTTAGTGGATAAAGTCATAAACATACATTCATATCAATACCAACATTGTAGATGTACTTGAACGTACTTTGATGCATTCAGAAGTGATGAGTTAATTTTTGTTTTTCTTTGCATGTTTGGCAAATGGCCACTTTAAAAGTGATTACTAGGGTTTAGGGTTTTTGTTTGCTCAACAGTTTATATATATTAGAAAATGGATGAAGAGAGTCTATGCTATACAAATTTTAAAGGGACAATTAAGGGGAAGGGTAGGGGCCGGGGTCCGATGGGAAATCGAACCCTCAATCTAAAGGTTGAGAGTTAGGGGACTTGGTACTTCGCCATGTCTCCATCCCCACTAGCCAGTAAGTATTCGTACTATATATTAATTAATTAATTAATTAATTATTAATTAGTTATTCCAATTTTGTTTTTTTTTTTGAAAAGCATTTTCCAATTTTGTTTGGTATTGGAGAAAAGAAAAAATGGTCATTAAAATATGTGGTACTACTATTTTCTGTTTAATATAATACTATATGGATAGATACTTGTCTTTCTTTTATTTGTTATTGGGTCACCACTTTAATTATAATAATCAAAATTAAAGTATTATTGGGTGATATTATATATATATTATTTTAATAAATATTTTATTAGTGAAATAGTGAATTTATCGAAGCCAGTCCAAACTTCAACCTTCGCTTTCAAGATTTCCTTTTATTGTCAGATCAGAATTATCAAATAAACTAGCAGTTCTATTTATTTTCTTACTTATAATATACGTATATAGCACACAAAATCTACTGTATAAATAAATAGGAGTAATAAACACCATGCTATTGACCTTTGTGGTTTTAGATCATATGGTACTATGTACTAGGAATAAAGAATGCATTATTATTATTATTATTATTATTATTATTATTATTATTATTATTATTAGATGATCTTAAAAAAATAATGGGAAAATTATTTAAAAACCCCCAACACCACCAACTTATTCCTCCAAAATACCCACATAAATTTTTATTCCTTTCAACCCCCTGGAGAGAGAAAATTTTCAAAAAATCCCCATTTTACCCCTAAATAACCAAATTAAGGAAAATAATACCTAAAAATGATTCAAATGAGTTTAACACTTCTCTAAAAAGTGCCCAAAAATCACACACCCCTCTAAAAATTTGGTATCAGAGCCTAAGTTGCGATTTTAGGGCTTATGGCTAATGACGGATTAAAAGATAACCAAAACACAATTAAATTAAATGACAATATTAATTACGAAAAATTTTTAATAATTGATATTGAAAAGAAAAGGCTATTCAAAAACCAAACTAAAGATTGTAAGATCTGTAAACAAAATAAAATAAAAATCAAAAGAATAAAACTCAAGAAAAATAGAACTTTTAAAAATTATTGCAAACTAATCGTAAGATTAGAAGCTTTAAGACAACACTTAAAAACTCATGAATAAAATGTTAACAAATAAAAACATGGATATACAAAGAAGTCTTCAATCAATTGAAGCAAAACTAGATAAGTTAGAATTATTAGGAAAACAAAATAATACAAATCTTAAAGTAATATTAGAAAACCAAACATACTTATCAACCCAGTATGATAAATCATCCAGTGGAATGAAAAACTTATCTAAAACCATAACAACACTTCAATATGAAAATTCTAAACTAGTTAATGATATCCCAAATCCGAGAAAAATCATTAACCATAGTGAGGAATTAAAACAACTACAAGATAAGGTTGAAAAACTTGATAAAGAGATAAAGGAAATTAAAAATATTGTTGAAAACAATATTGAAAATGTAAATGAAATGTGTAACAAAATTATAAAAATCATTAAAGGATAATGGAAACAGCTTTGAAAGAGGTTAAAGAAACAATAGAAAACTTTAAACAAGAAATTAATAATAAATTCAAAGAATTAAACAAAGAATTAGTAGAAATAAAGCTAAATGTTAATAATCTTCATAAGAAGGTTGGCGAAATAACAGACCATAATAAAACAAATAATACAAATATTAGTCTAATTGACAAGAAAATAAAAGAGCTTGTAACAACTGAAATACTAAAGAAAAAAATTGATGATGTACATGTTCAAATGGAAAACATGAAAAAATATCAAGACCCTGCATTAAGAATAGCCATTGAAAGCATAGATGAAAAACTTGAAAGAATACAAGCTGTTAGAATACCTGAAGATAATACAATAAAACAACTAGCTGAACAAATTGCAAAGTTACCTGCAGAAGCTAGAAGGAAAACTAAACCACAAGAAAAACTAAACTTCTGGGTTGTAAAACCAGACGAAAAATATTTACAAAAATGAGTAGGAGATCATTTTCTCTTACTAATGAATCCAAAAACAGTTTAGTAGAAAGAAGTAATTCTCAAAGGATTGAAAGCTCAAACTTTGAAAAAACCTTAATAGATAGAATGTTCAGAGAAAAAACCAAACTTGAAGAAGGGCCAACAATAATTGAAGAAATAATTGACCCTGATATTGAATTTGAAAACTTCAAGAAAAGAACATTAATCCAATTGGAACCAAAATTATTGTATGACCAAAGATTCCTTAATTGGAACACAGGATATTACAAATATCATTATACGGAACCAATAAGCTGTCTAAAAGATGACAAAAAATTAATAAAATTAATAAGCAATAATGAAGCAATTAGGCTTCAAAGACAAGGACAAAAATATATGCATATGGGATTAATCTCCATAGGAGTAAAAGGTTTAACTAGAAAAAACTTGGGAACTAAAGTCCTAATGACTGTTCTTGATACAAGGTGGACTAATCCAACCCAAGCTATCATAGGATTAATGGAAATTGATATGAACCCTAATGTGGGAGTATGTTATTTAGCACCAGATTATATGATACAAATAACAGATTTTATGAAGCATATCCAAATAGGAATTCAAACTGTAGGATATGAAGAAATGGAAACTGGTCACAACCTAATGGTATGTGTAGGCTTCTTAGGAAGAATCACAAACAATGGCCAAACCAGGCATAAAACAAAAATTGAAACTGTGGTAAGTATCATAGGAAGTGAAGGAGTAAAAATGATAGGACCAACTGAAATATCATCAGAAGAAAATGCTGGGAAAAATTGGGATCTATCAAAATTCTTTGAAAAACCAAATGTTAAAAATTTAACTCCAAAAAATGTAAATTACTTCATTAACTCCAGAGGAGAAACGTCAGTAAGGTTTAACGATTATGAAACTGCAAAACGACCAATAGATTTTACAGAAGAAGAAGGTCAGGAAAATGAATAGACAAATGAAAAGGTTTATTGTAGAAAAACCAGTAACAGATAACTATGTAAAATATGAAGGAAAACATATATTCCACCCTAGTGAAGATGAAGTGGAAAGAATTGCTAAAGACATTCAACATATTTGTTTAAAAACAAGAAAATTTGAAAACTTTAAGAAAGGAAAAATTCTAAATAAAAGAGAGTACCATGACAGGTATGAAAGAGTTTTCTCACAACATGTGCATTCTGCACTAACTAAAAAATTCAAAAACAAAGGAATATTACCTCATAATTGTCAAGATTGTAAAATTGATCTTGATAGAAGATATTCTGATAAGTTAAAACATATGATCCATTTAATAGAATGTCCAAAACATAATGGATATTTTGAGAATTGGATAGAAAATTATGAAGAAATGATAAGAGAAATATCAAAACTAAATGAACAAAAACAAGAATTAAAGGATAAAATGAAAAGAAAAAATAAAGAATGGAAGAATAATTTAGAAGATATTATTGAGAAAGAAGTACAGAAAAGATTACAAAAAATACAAATAAAAGAAGAACAACAAGCAGATATAGAAGCTCACTTGTTCTTAAAGGAAAACTCACCAGAAGTAGGACAAAGTTCTGATAATATATTAATGGAACAATATATGGGAGACCATATCTCCTTACATTCTGAGAAAACAAATAAAACAGCTAAAGAATTCATGAACAAAGATGTTGTCATGAAAAATACAGGAGACAGTATAACAAGAGTCCCTGGAACTCCCTTTGCCCCATACCAAAGAGGGACTGAGTGGAGACCTGGAACTAATTATACTGGAAACAATTCTAGACACTCAATCACACATGTTCATCCAGAATATCCTTATGGAAAAATACAACCTGGGATGATAACAAAACCTAGAGGAATTAGACAACCTTTAGAAAGAGGATATTATCATAACCCAGCAATATTAGAAGTAACAAATGTAAGCCCTCAAGAATGGGGCTCAGTAATTGCAAAATGGAAAAACATAGTTGTAGCTGATTACATCAAAAACAAAAATGATTATAATGATACAGCTGAATCAATGTATGGATATCTTGAAACCTATTTAGGAGAATTCGCACAGTCAATGTGGGAAGTATTTAAAAGAGACTATCCAATGGATTATCAAGACTTAATAGAAAGAGGACCGAATCCTTATAACTTTGTAAATAAAATATCAAGTCTAATAACGGGTGAAGATGGTAATTCAGGACATATAACAACACAAATGGATGCCTTAATCCATCTAGACCAAATGCACCTAGATGACTTATATGGAACAGTAGACTTCTTGAATGAATATGTCTACTATACAGGCCTAGCAGGAGGTGCTTTTAACCAAGAGTTAGGTGAAAAATTATTTATGAAAATACCAAGACCAATCGGTCAAGAAATTCAAGATACATGGAATAAAATGGTTGAAAAGAATCCTCAGCAATACACTATTAGTATGAGAGCTGTTCATGTGGTAAAAATATTAAAAGATAAGTGTACAAATATAATTGCACAAAAACAACTTAAGAAAACTGATTATTCATTCTGTAAAAGGATATACACTCCTCAACGATATGGTAGGCCGGAACTATTAAGGAAAAAACCCAAATTCATAACAAGAAAGAAGTATTTTATAAAACAATCAAATAGCAGAAAACCTTTCTTGAAACAAAAACATCACGTCAGAAAATATAATCCTAGTAGAAATTATACAAAGAAACTTGCTTGTTTCACATGTGGTGATGAAAGCCATTTGGCAACAGCATGTCCTAAAAGAAAAAACCAACATTCAAGAGAAGCAATTCTTACAGAATGTATACAACAAGATATATTGGATGTAGACTCAGATGTTTCTGAGACTGAAACAATATATAGTATAGTAACAGTGGAAGAAAATGTTATAGAAGAACAAGGGGATGATGATCCCTATGAATTGATTAATATGCTTGCAAATGAAAACTCATATAATGGTATCACATATAAAGAGTATATGATGCCATATGAAACTGAGTATATGATGAGAGAAATTAATGAATGTGAAAATCATAATTGGCTTTTCAGGGTAGGCACAGATTCTACACCGTGTGTAAAATGCTCTTATTACCTGTCAAGAAAACTTAGAGCTAAATGTACAATATGTCACGTAGAAATATGCCAAATATGCTTGGTAAAGTATTATAAAATTAAATTTCCCGAAGAAATGCCAATAACAAAAATTGATGATAATTATACATTCATCACGAAAAGAATAGATATAATCGAAAGAAAACTTTTTGATTTACAAAGTATGATTAATCTTGAAGAATTGAAAACTAGGATTGAAAACATAGAAGAAATCCTAGAAGAATATAATATGTTAAGTCCTGAAAATACGGGAAATAAAGGAAAAGAAGTTCCTGAAGAAGAATCTAATAATGAACAAAATCCTAGTACGGAGTACATGTTAGCACAAAATCCTGAGTACATACCTGTGTGCCACGATCCTTCATCATTAACTACACTAAGGGTACCAATAATCTTTAAATTAAGGGAATTGGTATTCCGTACTAATGCAATAATCGATACAGGATGTACAAGAATAATAATAAATGAGAAACTTATCCCAGAACATCTACAGAAAAACTTAACGAAACCCATTAAATCAGAATTAATGGATGGAAGGATATCATATACAACAAAACAACCTATTTCAGGTGGACAGATATTCTTTGAAACCAATTGTGGGATATCAGAACCCTATGGAGTTCCTGATAATTCATATATAAAAGACTTAGTAATAAATGCAGATGTAATCTTAGGATTACAATTCTTCTTACAAAATAATGGAGGATTATTTATTACAAAAGATTATATCCAAATTGTTGAAAAAGCAACTTTGGCAATGTTTGCACCTAGTATTAGTAATGCGGGAACCAAGCTTTTAACAACATCAGAGTTGCGAGAGAAGCGTGGTGGAGCCCCTACTAATACAAAAACAAAAAATAAAAAAAACTTTTAAAAGACAAAGATATTGAAAATTGTAAATGCAAAATAAAAGGAGCATGTAAACAAACTTGTAAAGAAAACATACAAACTACAGAGTTTGAAGAAGAATATATTCCTGAAACTCCAAAACTGAAAGAATTAATAAGTATAACTAGATTTAAGCCTGAAGAAACCATAACAAAATGGATTGAGAGGTTAGAAAAATCCCAAATTATTGGAGATAACATCCAGAAATATTGGGAAAAAGATGGAACAATATGTAAGCTTGAAATAATAAATCCAGAATTAAGAATCTCAACTGCAGAAATAAATCCTACAAATCTGGATATAGCAGATTTCAAAATGCATATTGATGAATTAAAAACTTTAAAAGTAATTAGAGAATCAAACTCCAGACATAGGTCTGCAGCTTTTATTGTGAGAAAACATTCTGAAATTGTAAGAGGAAAATCAAGAATGGTCATTAATTATAAAAGACTCAATGACAATACAAAAGATTTTGCTTACAACATACCAGATAAAACAGTCTTAATAAATAGGATTCAAGACTCAAAAGTATATAGCAAATTTGACTGTAAGTCGGGATTTTGGCAAGTAAAAATGCATCCTGAGTCAGTTGAATGGACTGCATTCACATGTCCAGAAGGTTTATTTGAATGGTTAGTAATGCCATTTGGACTAAAAAATGCACCAGCTATATTTCAACAAAAAATGGATAAAATTTTCAAACCATACCAAAAATTTGTTTTGGTATACATTGATGATATTCTAGTATTTTCAAAAAATAGTACTGAACATATGAGTCATCTTGATACAGTGTTTAGGCTATTTGAAAAACATGGAATAATCATCTCAAAGAAAAAGATGGAAATTAATAAAACTAAAATAGCATTCCTTGGGGCAGAAATTGGAAAAGGAAAAATAAAACTCCAAGATCATATTGCTAAAAAGGCTATTGAATTCCCTGATAAAATGGAAGATACAAAACTATTACAACAATTTTTGGGATTGGTTAATTATGCTAGACCATACATTAAAAACTTATCCTCATTAACAGGATCATTATATAATAAACTGGGAAAAAATGGTCAAAGGTATTTTAACCAAGAAGATATAAAAAATGTACAAAAAATTAAAGAAGCATTAAAAACACTTCCAGAATTGGTATTGCCAGAAGATAGTGATTATCTTATTGTGCAAACCGATGGATCACATGAAGGATGGGGAGCTATCCTTTTGCGAAAAAAGGATGTCTACTCACCTAAAAGTAAAGAAGAAATTTGCCAATATGCATCAGGAAAATACAGAGAAAAGGGTAACCTTTCCTCGATTGATGCAGAACTATTAGCAATAAAGTACGCACTTGATAAATTTGAACTGTTTTTAACAGGAAAACCAGGATTCACAGTAAGAACTGATTGTGAAGCCATAGTAAAATTTCATAGCCAACTCCAAGAAAAAAGATCAATGTCTAGGAGAAGGTGGTTGAATTTTACAGATGTTATCAGTCAGAAAGGTTACAAAATAAAATTTGAACATATTAAAGGAGAAGATAACAAAATTGCTGATATACTATCTAGAATTCTGATTAAAGAAAGGGAAAAACCATTATATGACACTGAATTTAAAAACGAATCAATTGATAATTATGATGAAAATGATGAGGAAAAATTTAAACTAAAATGGGATCAATTTTACAGGGAGGATTGGAATATTGGGAATTGAATAATATTGTTACAGGAATGGCAGAAAACTCCCAGAAAAACTCTTTGAAAATCAGCAATGAAAATAGAGTAAAAACCACAGGGATGGTGAAAACCCCAGAGGGATATTACACAATCCCTTCTAAAACCAGCATCCCAGAAGGGAAGAAAAAAGATAAACTCCCAGAAAAAGGAGTGAAAATCTGCTTTGGCAAAAGAGCAGAAACAGGCAATAATGTAGAATTAATCTTATTTGATAACATGAAGTACAGGCCTATCACAGGGTTGAACTACACAGAGGAACAGATCTGCCTTTGTGATAACATCTGGAGAGCATCATTTGACAAAAACAACAGCAGGTATATTGTTACTTGTCTCTCTGCTTTAAGCATGTATTTCCAGAAATTCAATAACATAAAACCATTTTTATATTATGTAATCTATGAAGGTTATAAAAAAGGAATTTATGATAAAAATGATATTTTACCTCTTAATGAAGATAATGAAAAACCTCTTCATAAAGGATTTTATGACATAATGTCTGCAATTCAATTTGCAAAAACCACAATGGGCCCAGATTTCTTTGTAAGCCCAAGTTTGAAAAACATTGTTGATGGTTTGAGGCCAAAAACCCAAAATCCTACAGGCCCAGTCCAATATTCAATTGGACATTCTTCTAAAACCCACATTGTGTTTTGTGACCATTGTGAAAAAATGGCCAAGGAAGTCTGTAAATATGAAGCCCAAAAGGCCGAATGGTTACAGAATTTTGAAAACCAAAAAATGAAAACCCTTGAAGCAGAGGCCCAGATTGAAACCCTCACCAAGAAACTTGAAATCCTTCAAAACCAAAATGAGAAATTGACCTCAAAAATTGTGTCCCTCACACTGAAAACACCAAAGCCAGAAGAAAAACCAGTCTATGGTCCAGAACCCAAACCCACCAGTTCTATGACTGCAGTAGAATTGGCAAAAGCCTGGATGCAGCAAAACCAGGAAAATTCAACTCCTGAGGTCTTTAAGGATCAAAAGTTTGAATCTAGTCCGTCTCAAACGGCAGACGGTAAAGACGAGTCAAGTCCGTTAATAGCTGATGCTTTGCTAAAAAGCATAAGTTCAGATGATTTTGAACCAAACCAGGGAAGTTCTAACCCTGAGGTCTTTGAGGACCAAAATTTTGAACTAAGCCCATCTAGTCCGGTAGATGGTAAAAGCACATTAATTCCGGTTATGGCTGGTAGTTTGCCAAAAACTATGAGTCCAGTACAGACTGGAAAATTTGAGAACCTCAGTGAAGAAGAAATTCTTCATAAGCTTGAAATGGAATTAAAGCCTACTTTTGCTGAAGCAATGGCAACCAGAAAAAATGGAAGGTTTAGTGCACTGGTAGCACTAAAGAAAAATGAAGCAAAATTCCAGGCCAATAAAATCATAAAAAATCAGAAAAAAGAAAGTGGCGGACCCCACAATGATGAAGAGTACTAAGGGAGCCACGCAGAAATGAGCTGGAATTCACAATAAATACCAGCATGTGAAGGAAGGAATCCTGAAAAGAAAAAAGTTAAGAAGAAAACAAAATGCTAGTGGAGCCAAAAAGCACCACTAACCATGTGAAAGAAAGAATCCGAGGCGGATAAAACCAAAAGGCAGACAAGAGCCATGTGACTCTTGGAAAACCACGTTAATAGGCACTAGGCCCCTCATTATTATATTGTTGCATTATTGTACTAGTTGTTTGATTTTTCATCCGAACCTTATCGGATAGCTTTGCCACTTGGCACGTTTTTATTGGTTGTTGTGGATTACTTAGATGACATTCCCATCTATAAATAGAGGGATGGTCTTCACTTGTAACACACACACTCACTTCTTAGCTCTCTAGCTCTCTAAGGTTTTTGAGACTGCACTCTTGCTACTCTCGAAAGCTCTTTCTCTCTCTAATTCTCTTGTATTCCCAACCCTTTCAGTAATAAAATTTCAGTTTGTAAAGAAAGACCCGGTGTGGATTGCTTCCTCTTTTCTTTACTTTCTGAAATACAGGGGCCCGTCTGAACGGGAAAGCCTCTCCTCTCTCAAGGTATGGGTTAGTTTATGATTTATGTTATGGTATGATTGTTCTATGTATGGATGATAATGTTATAAACATAAATATGTGACCTTTTAAAACTTAATTGATGAGATATGCCATTAGGGAAGTAAGATAAAAATTTAAGAGGCTTTATGCCATAAAAGCTGTAAGAAAGACTCGTTAGGGGAACCACAATTCAGGGATGTTTGTTAAACATAATGGTGTTTTGTTACTGTTGTCCCTTTTGATTTGCCCCTTAGACCCCCTGCTTACATTTCAGATCTAGGTCTGGATAATGCTAATTTGAATTTGAAACCCGAAACAGGCCCAGAAAAATATCTCATCAGTGACAGTAATAAGAGGATTGCGGACTTAATGTTTATAATAATATTTCCATAACAAAGGACAATCGGACCCATAACACATAATCAGAAATTTAACACGACCAAGAGAACAATAGGAGATGGCAAGTACCTAGTAAGACATCACGACATATAAGTTTTTCGCGCATAAAAACCAGTGTTTTTAAAACTTTTATCTGAAATAACTAATATCTTTTATCAAAACAAATGGAGAATATGACTAAAACTGCTGAAAACTCTAAAACAGATTTGTTTAAAGTAGAAACTTTTGAAAACACAGAAACAAGGTTTGTTATTGTACCTTACCCGAAAACACACTTTCTATGCCAAGAATGTGAAATTTGGCTTATTAGACTGATGAATAAGCGAAATCAAATAGACATGATTTGCAGAAAACAAAGATTGTTTGAAAATATTATAAAATGGAAAGTGACTAAGGAGACTGAATTTCTAAAAAATGAAATAGAAATTCTAGAAAACAGTTATCAAAAGCATACTAAAATCTATAATGTTTTTGAAAAATTACAGGATAACCATATAAAAAGATGTGAAAACTATTTTATAGCATGTGAATATGAAGAAAAAATGTGGAAAAAATTACAAGAAGAACGTTTTGCAGGAAATAACTGATGGAAGTACAAATACCTTTTGATATTTGTCCTGAATGTGGAAAACTTGGAGAAATCATGTGGAAAATAGAAAAAGAAATAAAAGACCTTAAAGAAACAATTATAAGGTTAACAGAATCTAAAGAAGACGAAGAAGAAGAAGCACATGAACTCATATATGTGTTAAACCGTGATGAAGAAATAAAAACTATTCTAAATTCAGTTCATATATATGAAGAAGTTATAAGTTACCAATCAACAGACCTCAAAACAAAAATAGAAGAGTTGAACACTTCTAAAACAGAATTCATTAATCATATCAGAAATCAACATTAAAGATGACTTATAAAACAATAAGAGACTACAGTAAATGGGAGAAAACTGCGATTGAAAGATATCGCATTAAAAAAGAAATTGTAAAAATCCAAATCGAAGCAAAAATAAAATGCTTGCAGATCTTAAACAGAAAAAATCTCATAATGGAAGAATTAGATTTAAGTTTTTGGATAAATGATGAAATCAACAACCTACAGGCGTATGAAAAGGGATTAGATCGGGAAAGAAAACAGTGGCAGGTTAATTATACCGGTTAATCACAATTAAAATCCCTAAATAAAAAATTTTTAAACTGTTAATATAACCAAATAACCAGAAAAGATATTGAAATTTAGCATACAAGTACTGAAATCAGAACAAGATGTATAGAACTTGTAAAACAAACGTACTGGACTTAACCAGGGGCATATTTGTCAATTCAACTCTCTCTCTCCACCATGAAAACGACATCAGGTACTGAATTGGAAGAAAAATTCATGCAGGTACTGAAAAGGTATAAAGTATGGGTGAGGGGTATTTTTTAATAAATTGCCCAAAAATAATTACCCTATATTAGTTCATATTAGTGACGACTTATAAACTTTAGTTTATCTATGAATCTTTCAAACTTTGAGACAATTTATAGTTATACTTCAACACTTATAAACTGCATAAAAATGAGTTTTTATTTAATACAACATTTTTAACCTTCGATTTTTGAAGTAAAGGGTTTAAACTTCCTGTCCAATTTATGTAGGGGTGTCAATTTCAGGTTTTGGGTCGTGTTCGTGTCGGGTTGATCAGGTTGTATAATATTTCAGGTCGGGTTTCGGGTCTACCTGATTTCGGAAAAAACTCAAAATGATCAAACCCAAACCTGAAATTTTTCGTGTCGTTCGGGTGCGTTTTTTCGGGTTATATGCCAAAATTGTCATAATTTCAGATTTCGGTCGTGTTCGTGTCAGGTTGAGCTGGTGGTATAATATTTCAGGTCGGATATCGGGTCGACCTGATTTGAAAAAACCCAAAATGACTAAACCCAAACCTGAAATTTTTCGTGTCGGTCGGGTTCATTTTTTCGGGTTCGTGTCCAAATTGACACCCCTAAATTTATGTGCAGAACAAATCTTAAAAAAAATCATATTTCCAAGTCAATATATCACATTGAGGATATGCTGATTAAGATATAATCCATATTGTACAAAATTGCAATTATCGTCCACCTATAAGTTGAAATCATTTATAGCTAGTAGTATCATGAAAATATTGTGACAAGTTAATTGCCTTAAATAATGGTAGTTACAATCTTGGTAATTGGTTATTAGAGGGGTCTAAGAGAATAAATTTTAATAAAAACAGAATAATCAATTTACAAGACAAATATTGAATTTATATTCAGCGCCTATATTTTATTATTCACATAGATATATTATCAACTATTTTAATTTTAAAATCCATCCAATTTACTTTGAAATTAATTATGTGGGATGTTAACAGTAAAAATAATATTATGATAGGGAACTCACGCTGGGCTGGATTTGTAACAACCATATCTTCTGTTAGACCTACGAATCATGCACCAAAACCCCTTCTCATGTATGCTTCACATAATCCCATGGTAGAGTTTTGGAGGTGGGGCTCGACCTTGCAACCTCCCCTTAACATTTACCCGCAAGGTAAAAATGTTAACTAGTTGTGTTGCACCATAGGGGTTGCACCATAGGGTGTTGTGTTGCACATATGAAGATGAGTTAGCGTGTATGATATGCATGTCCAGCCCGGGTAGGGATGTTATAAGATTTGGATTTGTTCTTCAGTTGCATGATGGTGATTCTTGAACTATCGGGTTCATTGGTATTCTTGAGGGTGGGCTTCATGGAATCATGGTATATGGGAAAGTATCTCATATTGTTTGTGAAGAGAACTTGGTGGCTGACAAATTTGCTAGGCAGCCAAGAGGTTTAGAGTCTTTTACAATCTAAACGGTTCCATCTGAGGATGTTCGTGTTGTTTAGTGTTTAAGTTTTCGTTTATTAATTACAATAAATTTGTGCTTCATATAGTCCCTTGAAGGAAAATAATTATAAAATTATTTAAATTATGCATTAATGAGTTTAAAAGGGTTCTCAAAATAAATGTTGAGAATTCTTTCTGCGCTCAATTCCTGCAGGAGTTTTTTCTCTCTACTCTCTATCTATGGAGCCCTCTGCTCCTCCAGTGCAGGCAGCCTTCCTCCCCACCTCTCCAGCTCCGGTTCCCCCTGATCCGGCTCCTCCTTTCTTCTTCTCTGGCACATCTGTTGTGTCCTTTCGCGATAAGGTGTTAGAAGGAAAGGGCAATGTCCCTAGGCCCCTGAAAGAAGACCCAGCCAATGCTAAGCTTGTGAGCATCGAGTTACTGGGTGGTGACCGTCTGAAACCTAAGCTGCACATTGATCCTCGCCTCCATGAACGGATTTGCAAGCCGTTCGAGGACGCCATCATTATCTCAGTTCTGGGAAGGAAAGTAGGGTATTCTGCCCTCTTGGAAAGGCTGTCTCGGCTATGGAACTTGCACAACTAGTTTAAAATGGTAGATATGGACGCTGGATATTACCTGATTAAGTTTGACACAGAAGCTGATCGGTTGAGAGTGCTAAGTGGAGGACCGTGGATGATCTTTGATAGTTATCTCACTGTGTGCCCGTGGAGGCCAAACTTCATTGCGGATGAAGAAACTCCTAAGAAAACTCTAGTGTGGGCTCGATTTCCAGGGCTGTCTTTTGAATATTTTGATGAACTTCTACTCACAAGCATGGCTGCAACACTTGGGAGGCCTATTCGGGTGGATGCCATGTCTAAAGGAGTTGATAGAGGCAAGTATGCAAGAGTGTGCATTGAAATAGACCTTAGTCTACCGGTGGTGTCAAGTATTTTGGTAGGGGAAAGGTGGCAAAAAGTGGCCTATGAGGGGCTCCATCTACTATGTCAATGTTGCCAAAGATATGGCCACTCTAGCTCTAAGTGCAACTATGGAACAGTGGCTGGAAAGGAGGGGCAAGCAGAGAAGGCCAAAAATCCGGTGGTGGTTCTAGCCGGAGATGGGAAGCTGTCACAAGAGGGTAGGTTGGACAAACAGGCTGCTGCAGAGGAAAAGGTGAACAGGCCCTCTTTTGGTATAACAGACAAGAAAGGGGCTTTGGCAATGGAAGTCGACTTTGAGAAGGATGTGGAAAAGGAAAATGGCAGTTTCAAGGAGGGAGACCATCTGGTCAAGGAAATTGTTGTCACTAGAAAGGAAAGTCACGAGCAGCCCTCTGGAGTCACAGTACTGGCGTTGGAGTCAGATGAGTTGAAGGAAAACCCGCCACAACCAAAAGGGGGAGATTGGATAATGGTGGTAAGAAAGAAGTCTACGGCTATGAAGAAAGGAAATGGTCTGAAAGGCAGCCAGGTTAAAACACTTACAGACGGGCCTGCGAAAGGTCATGGCATACAGAAGCCCAAAATGCCAATAGGGAAGGACATATATTTGAAGCCCATTACTAACACTTTAGAGAAGAGGGATACCCACAGGCCCAAAGGAAAAAATAAAACTCAGATAAGGGTGTTGTGATGAAAGAAGCCCAACCAGGTCTTTTGGGCGACCAGAGCAACACTAAACGCCAACGCTCGGATGAATCGCCGGAAGAGCCAACGACGGTTATGGGAGCAGAGGTGACGAGTGACCAGTTCAGTGGCCATCATGAAGGGAACTTCGGGAAAATCCCAGGGGAGGATACGGCCATGGCGGAAGGTCAACGGGGAGAAGAGAGTGCTGCAGTACCTCCAACTTAAGATAAGTATTGGAGCCATATTTCTACCAATTCTTGTTTCCATGATTAATACAGCCTTCAAGAATTGTAAGATTTTAGCTTGGAATGTGGGGGGAATTATTGGTAATTCCGTAAGGCGTATGGTTAGGGAAATTTTGAGGGCTCATGGGCCGGATTTGATTTTAGTTTTTGAGCCTCAGTCTGCTTTCTCCCGGACTCGTAATCTGTTTCTTCAAGCCGGTTGTGAGGAGGTCTGTATCCAGGAAGCTAGGGGCAAGGCGGGAGGGATTTGGATTTTAAGTCGCCATGGTCTTATTTTTCAGATCGGTGTTTATGACATTCGGGAGAGATTGAGTACGGTCTGCTTATCTCAAGGGAATTGGTCGTGGTTCCTAACGGCCATCTATGCCCCCCCCCCCCCCCCCACAATACCCGGATAGACAACAATGTTGGGGAAATTTGACTCAACTTGCAGATACAATTAACGGGCCTTGGGCGGTTATTGGTGACTTTAACCAAATTCTGAGCTCCAATGAGGTTAGGGGAGGTCTGTACAATGTGGCTAGAGCGGAAGAGTTTGGGAAAATGCTTCACGATTGTGGATTATCGACCATTAATACTCAAGGCGGATGCTATACTTGGTCTCGGCCGCTTGGTGACAGTGGTCGAATTCACAAACGTTTGGATAGGTGTGTTAGTAATGGTGAGTGGGTGACTGCTTTCCCTGGAGGATTTGTCAAACCTATCTCATACATTGGATCGGACCACTTGCCCCTACTACTCTCTTGCGGATCAATTATAAAAAGAGGGATTGGAACCCCTTTCAGATGGGAAGCTTCATGGGGCGAACACATGGATTATGAAGCAGTGGTTAAAAGGGCATGGAATATGAATCCCAATTCAATGCACCAGAAGTTGAAGGATTTGAGTCAGGCCTCACTACACTTTCAACGAGCCAAGGTAGGGAATTTCAAGTGGAGAAAGGTTAAAATTTTGAATAGACTTGCGGGGGTGACTAGAATGTTGGAAAAAGTGGATTCGGTCAGGCTCCTCCTGTTGGAAGATGAGCTAAGAAAGGAGTATGATGAAATATTAATCCAAGAAGAGCTCTATTGGTATCAAAGAGCCCGAGATAAGTGGATTCGCTTGGGGGATAGGAATACCGCCTATTTCCATGCTCGCGCTAAATCGAAAGGGCATAAGAATCACATCCATGGGCTTTTCCTCCCCGATGGGAATTGGTGTGAAGATGAAGATGGACTTGAGAATCATGCTCGGGTGTTTTTTAAAAATTTATACACTGGTCCTGAAACCTGCTTGGATCAAAGGCTGTCAGTTCTTCTTGACCGATCTGTCATGCCACCGTCACATGCTATTCCGGTGGAGGAAGCGGCTAAGATTGGGAGGGAAATAACTAGGCAGGAGGTGGAATTTTCGGTGAAGGGCTCGAATAGCTTCTCAGCCCCGGGGCCGGATGGCTTCCCAAGTGTGTTTTTTAAACAATACTGGGAGACCGTAGGGGATTCTGTCTACTCCTTCATCAAGAATGCACTTGTGGAAGGATCCTTTCCAATTGAGACAGCCAAGGCATTTATATGTCTAATTCCTAAAGTTCCCACCCCCACTTGTTTGAAAGAGTTCAGGCCAATTACCCTCTGTATGTACTTTACAATTTTTTAACTAAAGTGTTGGTGGACAGGATTCGTCCTGCTTTGCAGGGATGTATTTCTCACAACCAATCCGTTTTTTTGCCGGGGAGGGGCCCAGTTGATAATGCATTGGTACTGCAGGAGCTGCTGTCTAACCTGTCAAGCTGCAAGTCGCGAGTGAAGGCAATTATTTTGAAAATAGACCTGGCTAAAGCTTACGACAACATTCATTGGGACTTCCTTGAACAATGCTTAAAGGAATTGGGGCTGACATATGAGGTGAGGAAAGTGATAATGTTCTGTGTTTCTAACCCGTCCTTCTCAATTCTATGGAATGGCAGGCCTTTGGAGGAATTTGGACCGGGGAAAGGACTTCGTCAAGGGGACCCGATCTCCCCGTATCTTTTTCTAATCGTCATGGAAAAGCTTTCCCTTCAAATCAACAGATTAGTCACCCAAGGCACCTGGAAACCAATCTGCCTGGGGAAGAATGGGGTTGGGATCTCCCATTTGATGTTCGCAGACGACTTAATACTTGGCTCCATGGTGGACAAGGGAAGCATAGAAAGTATATCTCAAGCCCTCGATTATTTTTCTAAGGCTTCTGGACTTTTCCTTAACCACCAGAAATCCTCCTTGTACATTTCCAGCACTGTTCCACATATAGACAGACAATGGATTTCTCAAAGTCTGAATATTGAGGTTGTGGACACTATCGGGCAGTACTTGGGCTTTCCTATGATTATGGGCAGACGGAGATGCAGGGATTTTGCCTTCATTCTTGATAAAATCGATGCAAAAATGGAAGGTTGGGCATGCAAACTTTTAAATAAAGCAGGGCGACTCACTCTTTGTCGTGCCGTGCTAGCGGCCATCCCCACTTACTTCATGCAAGTGCATTGGCTCCCGGAGTCGACGTGTCTTGCCATCGATAGAAGGATCAATCGCTTCTTGTGGAAGGATAGAGAGGGTAAAGGTCTACACTTGGTTAAATGGGATACTTGTGCTAGTCATAAAATGAAAGGGGGGCTTGGACTCCGGAAAGCTCGCCTAATGAATATTGCACTTCTTGGGAAACTTGTGTGGAACTTCTTCCATTCGCCAAGGAAGATTTGGGTCAGATTGATTAAAGATAGTGGCACTGACAAAGAGAGGATTCTTATTATTGAGAATAATCAGAGGTCTAAGCTTACGGCTCTGCTCCAAAAAGTCTTGGATTATGTTAGGCCTGGCTACACGTTGCGTCTAGGAAAAGGGGAGGTTTCCTTATGGTTTTCTGAATGGTGGAGGGGTGTACAAATCGGATCCATCGTGCCTTTTGTTGAGTCCCAGGACCTTGATCTTAATGTGAGAGATGTTATATACCATGGTAGATGGCAATGGCAGAGAATCCACACAAGGATTCCGGCTGCGATTCTTGAAGACCTGTGGGCTGCTCCCCCACCGATCCTTCATGATATGGTCCCGGACATTTGGATGTGGAAGGAAACTAATAACGGCTGCTACTCAGTGAGCTCGGCATATAAGTTGCTATCTCAATCAGATATACCTGACCAAGGGTGGGGTTGGATATGGAAAGCTAATATACCTGAGAAACTTGGCTTCCTCATCTGGTTAATATGCCACGATTCTCTACCGGTTAATTCAACTAGGTACAAACGTCAACTTACAAATTCCCCCCTGTGTGTGATTTGTGGTGTTGAAAAAGAGAACTGGAGTCACTGTCTCCTATCTTGTCCCTGGGCAAGGCAGACATGGGCTAAACTCAATATTATGGTGCCTTTGGATTGTGAGGGGATTCCTAAGGAAAGCATAAAAATCTTTCTTTTTGCCATGGTTCAGAAATATGGTCATACTCTTTTGGCAGGTTTATGGATCATATGGAATGATAGGAACGCAAGAATATTCCGAGGAGAATCAAAATCTAGATGGGTGATCCACCGTGATATCCTAAGGCTGGCAGCAGATCTGGATACCGCGGCTAGAAGGAAAGGGAAGCCTCCCCGACCACAGAGGATACCATGGAATCCATCCGGCAGTGGTGTTGATATCCTCCACGATGATGGGAGTGTCTCTATGTCAACAGGTCGTGCGGGGTTTGGCTTTGTGCATCGCAACGTGCAAGGGACTTGGAAAGGAGGAGGCTGTGGTGCGGTTAATACCACCTCCATCCTCCAAGTGGAACTGACAGCACTAGCTGAAGGTTTGGGATTTTTACTTCAGCAAGGAATTAGTAGTTGTTGCTGCTATACCGATTCTGTAGACGTGATCAATGCCCTGGAAGCTATTTCTCCATTTCATCCTATGGCTTCCCTCATTCAATGCATCAGTAACAGAAAGGATGGGTTTATCACTTGTCATGTTCTCCACTTGAAACGCGAGGGGAATAGAGTGGCGGACAAGCTTGCTAAACGTGGGGCATCCGAGGAAGCCTTCTTCACGACGTGGGCCTTCCCGCCGGACTTTGTGGCGGGGGAATTGGAGTTGGACGCTGCTGTTGTGCCTTCCCTTAGCTATTAGGTTGGGGCCGGCTGTTGGCCTGTGTTTTTGTTCTTGTTTGCTTTTTCTTCTTTCTTTTTTCTTTGTTGCTTGTTGCCCGGCTTCGGCTCATCCAAAAAAAAAATGTTGAGAATTAATTTTTATTTCAAAAAATAATTAGATGGGAAAGTATGAATAGAGGTGTGGTAGAGAGAAGAGAAAAGTTAAGGGGCATTGATGAGTAGTGAATTGTCAATACACAAATTCATTGGTCACCAACTTCAACTTGGACAAATGGACAATGAACACTGCATGCCCCTTTAATCGGCCCCTTTCCTTTCCCTTTCCCTTTCCTCCAACCTTACCATATTTGACCACTTTATATCTATCCTATATCTATATCTCCATCTCTATCTCTATCTCTGTACTGGTTGTAGTACATTACTATTTTATTATTATTATTATATATCCTTTTATTTTATACCTAGAATAAATAAATAGTATACTAGCATATAATAGTAATATCCTTCCACTCTTCTCTAAACCCTAAAATATCATTACATTCATTCACATATTCAACCATTACCCACAACCGCTCATCCAAAAGAACCATTACCCACAACCCTATTTTTTTTCAAGAATTCCAAATTAGAATATTGCAAAATGAAAAGGGAACGCCCCGAGGATCAGTACCACCACCACCACCACCACCACTCCAATGGCATCTTCTCCCCTCAATTCCCCCTCCATTCTCCCCCGCCGCCGCCCCAGCCGCACCTCCGCAGGTCTTCCACCTCCGACGATACCGACAGCCACGATTCCGGCACCAAGCGGAGCAATAACCCTAGCGACGCATCGAGCTTCCCCGGTCTTAATCCGCCGCTCGCCGGGGACGGTGACGGCGCCACCATCGAGGTCGTGCGCCGCCCCCGGGGCCGGCCGCCGGGGTCCAAGAATAAGCCCAAGCCGGCGCCGGTGGTGGTCGCGCAGGATCCGTCGGAGCCCTCCATGGGCCCGTACATACTCGAGCTCCCCGCCGGAGTCGACGTCGTGGAGGCCACCGCCCGATTCTGCCGCCGCCGCGGCGTCGGCCTCTGCGTCCTCAGCGGCCACGGCTCCGTCTCCAACGTCGCGCTCAAGCAGCCCTCCGCCACGCCCGGCGCCACCGTCGCCTTCCATGGCCGTTTTGATATTCTGTCGATCTCCGCCACAATTCTCCCCGCCGGAGGCCTCCCGACCGCCGGAAACGGTGCGTTCACCCTGTTCTTAGCCGGGCCGCAGGGGCAGGTCGTCGGCGGCTTAGTCGTCGGGCCGCTGATCACTGCCGGGACCGTCTACCTGATCGCCGCCACGTTCGACAGCCCGCTTTTCGTTAGGCTCCAGTCGGCGGAGCATGAGGAGGAAGCGGCGGCCGACGCCACCGGGCACGATCAACATGAGTCTTCACAAGGCGGCGGCCCTCCTATTTATAGCTATCAAACTTCGGATGTGATATGGGCACCGACGGCCCGGCAGCCGCCGCCGCCGCCGTATTGATCCAGTTTTTTTTTTTCTCCTATTAATTAGCTTAATTTAATTTTATAAATATAGTAGCTAGTGACTTAATTTTATTTTAAAATTTCATTATATGTATGTGAAATGTGATTTACTACTTAATTAATTAGCAGTTTCTGATCAAGTGTTACCTTGGATTTTATGCACTTGTGGCTAACAATTTTTCCAATTATTATATTGCAACTAAACTAAGTGTAGCAGTAGTAGTAGTACTATTTATCTTGCTATTTTTATTTTTATTTTATTTTTATTTGTGGCATTTTATTACTCCATTGTTTATCGAGTATGCTACTTCCCTATTATAAGATCAAATTATGATTAAGGTGTAGTATTTAATTAAATTAGTTACTTAGTTGGATATTTTAAATAATTAAGGATTAATTAGTCTGAAAAAAGTAATAATTCATCTGTTAACCTAAAGAACAAAGTTCAAAACTCAAACTAAGGAAAAGTTAATTAATTTGAGTTGATATTTGAGAGTTTGTTCACAAGAGCATATATAATTTTTTTTAAAAAAAAAATCGTACTTGCACGATTTAAAACTTTGAAAAGTTCAAACCAAGCTGGTTCTATTATTATTTATTAACGACCATTGTGCCAATTTTTTTTTTTTTGAGGAAAATATATATTTATTTCACCGCAAGACTGGATACATTATTCCTCTTAGTACACAAACAACACAAATCTATCGGAACTACTGCCAACAACCAGCCCATCAAACCAGCTAAATCCCTTATGCAAACCCTCTCTAATACATCACACAGGACCAAAACACCATTCAAGGGATGATTCAAAGGAAAAACCAAACTTGCACTACCAACACTAGGAAACTGCTTCTGATATTCTAATCATAAGGTCTGCCACCTCTGGAAGCACAAAAGCGGTCAATAGTGGATTAAAAGTCTGCCATCAGTGATGATCTCTACGCCCTAGTTTCGCCCTTTAGCCCCTTAGCCCCAATACGCACCAGCCCGAAAACCGATTCTCACCAATTACACTAACAGCAGCCATCTCAAAAGAACATTATCAGAGCTCATTTTTCCAGGGTCTATAGCCAAATTTCGAGCTTTTCATTCCTATTAGCTCCTCTTCTAGCCCAAAAATCAGCAAGGGCATTCCTTTCCCTAAAAACATGTTGCACCCTCACAACTCCTCCACAACTGAAAACTGCTGCAACAGGAGGCAAGTACTTGTGAAACCTCCATGGAATGTTATCCATATCCCTAAGCCAATGTACCACATTTTGAGAATCACTTTCAAAAATTACCTTTGGAATTGGAAATCCATGATCCCGAATGATTGCCTCACAGATTCTACTCACAGCTACAATTTCCGCCTCATTTGAATCCTTAATGCCAATGTAATCCGACAATATAAAGATAATATTACCACCATCATCTCGAATTACCCCCCCAATACCCGCGTGACCCGGATTCCCTAGCGAAGATCCATCCGAGTTAGCTTTCCACCACCCCTTGTCGGGCAGATTCCACCCTAATACACCACGCTGCCTCAAGGTACCTCGGCCAATCGAGGTTGTCAACCCTCCAGGGCAGGTACCATCCGAGCAGTTCACACTAGCACCTCCATCACCCAAGTCCGCCCGCCACCACAGTGAAATCCTCCATCGTACCAACTCCTCTGCCATCCTTCTATCGAAAACTTTCATGTTGAATGCAACCTCATTTCGAAGCTTCCACACCGTCCAAATAATTGCTAGTCCTGTCAATAACCATGCTTTTCTACTTTTATGTTTCACTGTAGAATCAAACCATCCTAATAGCAGATTTGTTGCAGTTCCTGGGTTCACCCAGCTCAAATCAAACCAATTCACAGCTTTATACCACAAATCACTTACCTCACTACATTGGCAAAACAAATGATCTGTCGTCTCCGCTTCCTTTTCACAGAACAAACATACCACACTTGATCTGTCTGGCATTCAGACCATTGTGCCAATTAAGTCATTTAAATTTGAACAGAATTTGGAAAATAAGATATTCGCCTAATTATTTAAGTTTCTAGAACAATACGTATTTATGTATAAAATATATACTATATTCAACACATGTGGTATGAAAATGAATGTAGTAAAGTAGTAGTGGTATATTATACTATAGTACAATTGGAGATGATTTGAAAGTCCACCCATTGGCTCCTAGATAATGTCTCCTAAAAAAAGATTCTATCAACCATACAATAGATTAAAATGTGGAGTAATACTTTACCGGACGGAAGCATGGGCTTCGGCGGCCGTCGTCCCCCGAATTGAAAATTTATCATTAATTTTTTATATAGCTATGGTATAAATTTTTTTTTTTTTAATTTCGTCCCAAACTCAAACTTTTTCATGAATTTTTATATAGTTGTATAAATTTTATCTATTATAGAATGCATTTTTTGTAATATATGCAAACGGAGAAGATGAATGAAAAAAAGAACATACCATATTTTATTGCTGGTTTTTTTTAACATATACTCATTTTTTATTTAATCTTAATAAATAAAATAATAAATTTGGCTCACTATGTAAAATTATAACGAGACTAAAGGGGCTTGTTTTTTTACTTGAGCGGAAGTGACTTTCTATTCAGTTTATCAGTGTATGGTATTAGACTATTAGTATTGGTCCTACATATCAGAGCTGCTATTGCTTAAAGAGATCTTTTTTCTGCATTAACATTTGTGGCTTTCTGTTTGTAGCATTGGTTGTACATGTTAACAACTGCTACGATTGAAAGATTGTTAAATATTTTTTTCTATATTAAAGTTTATTAAAAGGGATTTGCGACATTTCTTAGTAACGGCTTATTATGTTACATTGAAAAAAAATATTTCTGTAAAACTTGAAAATGAAAAGGTTTTACAACTTTTTAAAAATATGACAGACTCTTAAATTACAAGTCGCACATAATGTAAAAATAAAATATTTATAATAAATTTTTTATATAATAATATTTTTTATATATTGTGAAAAAAAATTATATTAGACTTTGCTTCCCTAGCCCTAAGACTCTGCGTCCGCCACTGTTTACCATTATAAATGTTTTTTTTTATATAATATAAATAATTTTTCTCTCAACAAATATCTGTACCCTATTATATATTTAGAAATCAATTATATCTTAATTTTCGTCAACAATAATAACACGACACTTTTAAATCAAACGAAGTGAGTAATATATCTAAAAAAGAAAATAATAAAAGTAAAACCTACATATATACATACATGATACATACATATATATATGTGGGCCCTCCATTTGGTGTCCGGTCTGTCATTGGCACTTGCTTTGTCTTGACGACTACGCTGCAAGTCTCGGCTCTCCTAACACTACTGAATCCCTTTTCTGCCCCTCCATTTTCATAAAGAAACTCCTACAATCTCGGGCTTAATTAAAATAATACAGATAAAATATTTCGTTCCCAAAATAATACGAAATCGCCTGTTCAACAGGCGATTGAAAAAATAAATATTTTATTCCTGATCGCCTGTTGAACAGGCGAGTACATAACAAAAAAAATTGGTGAATAGTGCTAATCGCCTGTTGAACAGGCGATTTGCACTATTCATTATTATTTTATTCATGAATAGTGCTAATAGCCTGTTCAACAGGCTATTAGCACTATTCACCAAATTTTTATTTTTTTTATTTTTTATGGCTATTTGGTGCGGGGTATCAAAGATTTCTATTGGAAAATTAAACATGCTTATGTTTGGTTCGGAGTATGTTTCATGTGGGAATGTTATATTCCTACCGATGTGGGAATATTAAGATTTTGGGTGAATGTGATTCCCACTAGGAAGACATGTAATCTTAAATCACTACCTCCACTTTACATATTTTTATACCAATTTGACTTTTATAAAAATGAGGGTAAAAAAACAAGAAAAAGCTACATACATCAGTGGAAATTTTTTTTGTACCCTTATAAAAATGAGGGTATAAAAGTTAAATTGGTATAAGAGTATGCAAAGTGGTGGTGATGATTTAAGATTACATGCCTTTCAGGTGGGAGTGTAATTCCCACCAAAAATCCGTAACATTCCCACATGAAATATGTCTCAAACTATACATAGGCATGTTTAATTCACAATGGGAATCTTGGATACCCCGAACCAAACGACTATAAAATTAAAAAAATGAAAAAAAATGGTAAATAGTGCTAATAGCCTGTTGAACAGGCGATTAGCACTATTCATGAATAAAATAATAATGAATAGTGCAAATTGCCTGTTCAACAGGCTATTAGCACTATTCACCAATTTTTTTTATCTACTCGCCTGTTGAACAGACTATCAGGAATAAAATATTTATTTTTTCCAATCGTCTGCTGAACAGGCGATTTCGTATCATTTTGGAAACGAAATATTTTATCTACATTATTTTAATAATTAAGCCTACAATCTCGACACTGGACCTTTTTGTCCACACAATCCTACATCTAATTAAAAGCAATCTCTATGTACTCTCTTCGATTTTTTTAAGCGTAACATTTTACTCTTTCCATCATATTACAAATGTTATACTTATTATTTTTAAATATCCCATTATAAATATTTTTTTTCTATAAATAGAAATAATTTTCACCTCCAACAAATATATGGACTCCATCATATACTCACAAATCAACTCTACTACTTAATTCATGTGGCCAACATTAACAAGACATCTGTAATGGGACGGAGGGAGTAATTTTTTTTTTTTATTGTAGTACTTTGACTTATATTTTTTTATCATAATTATACAAGAAAAAAATAGCCAAGTGAGATCTTGTTGCATTCTTCTCATTTTCTAGTTTTTAAATATCAAATTTTTAAAAGTTTTACTAATACCAAATTTGAGTTATTAATAATTTAAAATATTGATTGACATATGTGCAAATAAGAAAATATTACACTTAAAAAAAAATTGGAGGAAGTATGTATTTAGGGTTAGGGTATTTTTTTTTTTAAAAAAAAAATTTAAGTTAATATTTTTCCCTATTAGTAGTACTCCGTATTTAGTTGGTTAGAGTAGATGGAATTATGGTTGAATATATAGAAAAGAGGCTCGATTCGCATTACTGTAGATTTTGTAGGGCACACTGTTTCTGTATGACCCGTGATTTGTCTAATTTTGGGAAAGGGTTGCTTCAATTTATTGGGCACTGATTCATCTGCCAAAACAGTAGTTCTTTTTCACAATTTTCTCTTCCTTTTTCTTTTTCTTTTTTTTTTAAACTAATTTTTATTTTCTGTGAGTGTATGCCCGAACCGAATAATGATTGGTTTGGCATTTGAAATTTCTCAAATTTTCTTTATTATTGAAAAAAAAAAACAAAAACAAAAACTTTGTAACGGTGGGCATTGGAATTCTCAAAATTTGGGGATGTTCTAAAATTTCAACATACTTTTAAACAAATTGCGTACCAAACTTGACAAAAATACATTTATAAATCAATTGAGTTTAGACCCACAAATTCACCTCAAAATTTAAACTCAAAAGGGAAAAAAAGAAAAAAAAAATCTACAAAAAATACATCTCCCTACCTTATATCTTGAAATTAGGGTGGGTCGGTACGGTATACCGAAAAAATTTCGCCGTACTGTATACCGTACCGAACTTTACAGTATGAAAATTTTCATACCGTTGCCGTACCGAACCTTTCGGTATGAAATATTTCCATACCGTTGCCATACCGATATTTCGGTAAATTCGGTATATACCGCTATACCGAACATTCGGTACATACCGGTATCGCGGTATATACCGACATACTAAACATTTATTACATACCGAAATACCAGTAATTTCAAAAGAAATTTCAACAAACTTCCCGAACCACATAATGCCAAGGTTAGAGCCCCCAGGTGTAAGGACATGCGCTTCATGTTTAGATCCTGATGTTGAAGTAATCAGCATCAAAATGGTGCAACCTCACATATCCATCTTCGCCCCCACTCGAGAAACTACAAACATCAGGATACAAAGGAAAATTGCATTATGTTAAAACGAAGGATCGTGATGAGCACGCAATTCAGGCAACGTAGTCCAAATAAGTTGCTCTCGAACATAGGCAATTAGGATCATGTAATGACAATATCAATTGCTACTCATGAAGCAAGGAAGAGAGGTCCAAGATAATTGCCCTAATCCCCTTACTCGAGGTTAGCCCAAGTCAGCACAAATTCAATACTAAAATCTCAAAGCATCGGATAAATAGCAAAGATAAACTGCTAAAGCCAAAAGGGTGTGATTTTAAGATAGTTAACTAGAAGCAAATAGACAAGGAACAGCTCTCACCTCATCCCATCTGGATTAAATGCCAAAGCATTTATTGGTCCGAAAAGTGGCCCTTTACACCACCTATTTCCTCGGTGAGGATGTATACATAAGAAAGAGCCCAAATGATCATTGATTGTGTCACCAACAAAGGGTCATAGTTTCCTTAACCTGAACTTGTGGACATAACTTTACCTTATCATAGAATTTTGCTTCAAACTTTCCAGCATGATGGTCAGTGGTGGTAACAGCTGATGCATCTTGACCACCTCCTAGTACAACCTATAAATAAACCTTAACATCAATAACAAGGATATAATGAACATCTATGAAGGAACTCGTACTTCAAGCGAAAACAAAAGCATCATTGCATTGTATTCTTTAGTTATGAAGTGTTGGATACTAGGATATAAAATTAGAAATAAACAATATTAGCGAAAATCGGTCGCTTTTCTCCCTCCAAACATTAAATAACGAAAAACCAATCGATGATCAACTTTATTCTGGGAATGGAACTTGACCCCGTGGTCATCTCCCCTGACTTCCAACCATAGGTTGGGTGTTCGATTCCCACCCGGCCCCCTGTCCCTCCCCCTGTCCACCCCAACCATAGGTATCCCCCTTTGTAATTTTTGTGGCTTGGGCTCCCACCCACCTTTGTCGACACATAGGTGTCAATGTTTACCAAAAAAATGATCAACTTTATTCTCAAGAAATTGGAACAATCTATCAACTAGGAATGGCGAAAAATCAAACATTGAAGATTGGGAATCAAACAAAAGATCAAGAAAAATGCAGCTCAAAAATAATCTTTGTCTGGCACTTACATGATTAAGAAGTGGGGACATGGTAACTGCATTAACTGGTCTTTCTGTCACATAGGTCTTGATAAGTTGTAACGTTCTAGTATCCCAAAGCTGAATATATTATGACAGTGCATTAGAAAAAAATGATCTTAAAACTTGTAAACATGCATAACATTAAGATGTTAAAAAGAACAAAAACTACCTTCGCAGATTTGTCCAACGAACCAGTGAGAAAATGTGATCCATCTGTTGATTTTGAAAGTGAAGTGATGGGCTTTTTGTGGCCATCCTCCTTTTCACATTCTTTTCAGTAATTTCCCTGTCTGCAATTTGAAAATGATTATGGATCGTTAGAATATCAAACATTCAGCAAACAGGTTGAAACTAATTAGTTAAAGACAAGGTCACTTCTCATTGAAACCATTAGAAAATAACTTTATCTTTCATAACAAACGATAGACAGCTATTCAGCAATTAACGGCAGTTCAAGAAAAATACTAGCCTCAGAATTCCATATTCGAATTACTGCATGTCTGCATCCTCACCGGCACTTATAATGGTTCTATTGAGAGGTCCCCAAACAGCCCTGTTAATTCTTCCCTGTGGCCCCTTGATAACAAGAGCTGATTCACCAATCTCTGTAATAATCAACAACTAATTTAGCTGTGCAAAGTGATATAGTGACTCAACAGATATATACATATAAAGGCAATTTACATGCGTTAATATCAGCATGAAAACTACAGAACTTCATGTTGCGGCAATGACATAAAAATACAATTGATACATTTTAACCATAAACATGTATATCTCACATTCCATTCCTTCTAAAAATTCAATCACCACAAATTTTGGTAAATCAATGAGTGCTAAGTGCAACTATGAAGCCAGACATTGAAATTTGATATAATTAAAGGTTAAGAAAAAAAAGTCCCAAGGCCTATAGGTATGAAAAGGCAAAATATTGTGTGCGCAACAGATAAATTAATTCTCGACTGGTATATAAGACATGTCTTAATGGCCGCTATGTTTGATATCCAATTTAGCGAATTTATCTCTTCATAACAATATGCATTATACCCCTATTGGCTTTTATCCCATCATAAGATAGCATAACTAATGATTAGAATTGTTCTCCTTTTCAGCTGATAGCTAATCAAAACTCAAAACTGAAACTTCTCATAGTAAAAACAAGTACAATGCCAATCACTTACGGTCATCCACATCCCTAGCAATACGTTTGATGTGAATAGCAGAGGTGAATCCCATGAAAGGGTCTGTGGTCATAACAGCAAGCTCATCTCCGACAGCAAAATCAACAGACCTGGCCGGCGAGTCAAAACTAAAAGTATAAAGGGGCGTCCCTGTTTTGACACCCCAAATCTTGGCTGTCTGATCTGCACTTCCTGTAATTAGCCTCGTGGAATCCCCTACAAAAACAACAAAAATTGCACAACAATCGATTGTAAATGAACCGTCTTAAAGGCAAGATGGGATTTTTCCTGGTAAAGTACAGCGACATACTAGTATTATAAATTCCAGCCGAGCTAATTCAAGCACCACATAAAGCGCATAAGAAAGTGTTGAGCTTACCAATCCATGCAAGGAGAAGAAGATCAAAGGGAAGCAGAACCAGGGTGCTCTGTCCTCTTAAGTTTCAGTAGCTTGGGCCTATATTCCTTTGGACTTTTATTTTCTGCTATTGGGCTTCCTTGTTTTAGCCCATATCTTGTTGAGTCCTTTTTCCTTTGTGTGTTAAGTCCATTTGGTAGACTACTGATATATTTGTTCTTGCTCTCTCTCTCTCGAGGGAAATCTTTCACTGTAACAACTTTCTGTTTCGCATCAATGCAACAGTATGAAGTTTTCCTTTCGTTTTCTCCCAACTTTCACATGGTATCAGAGCGGTTGCGCTCCTGAATCTCCATTCTCCGATTACTGATTTCTTCTATCCTGAGCTGAATTTGTTAAAATCAGCTCACTTACCTCAACATCAATGGCTACTACTACCACAGAACCTTCATCGGCTGAAGTTTCAAGTGAAACTCCACCCCTACTTGCTCAGCGTCCTTCGGAGCTGAATCTCTCCGTGGCTGACCAACCACATCTGAAGCTCGCTCCGATTCTATTCGATGGCACCAACTGGAATTCATGGCGTATTGCTGTTCGCAACACGCTTCGAATCAAGGCAAAAATCAAGTTCATAGAAGGTACTTTTCCATGTCCTGCTGCAGATGATCCTTTATACGATGAATGGATTCAAGTTGACTGTATGGTGCTAACGTGGTTGCAAAATTCATTAACACCTGAAATCACCTGTCAATATCTCTATGCTGAAACTTCTTTCAATTTGTGGAGTGAGCTGGAAAACTGCTATGGCCAGGTTAATGGACCTCAGGTTATATTGCTTCAAAGGAAACTTGTTAACCTTACCCAAGGAAATAGGTCCATAACTAGCTACTATAATGACCTAAAATCTCAGTGGCATGCTCTTAAAGCACTAAAACCATTCCCAAAAACCTGTAGTTCAGAAACACTCAAGGCACTTAAAGACTCAGAAGAATATGAATTATTGGTACAATTTTTGATGGGAGTTAATGATGATTTTGAGCATGTGAGCAACCAGATATTACTTATGGATCCTCTCCCTCATGTTAGTAGAGCTCACAGCATGTTATGTGGAATTGAACAAAAAGGAAACAATGGAAGTCATGATAGTTCTAATTCATCCAACTATGCTTTAGCTGCTGGTGATAAAGGAGTTGCAGATAAGAATGTAGTTCGTGGGAACAGTGTTGTATGCTCCTATTGTAAAAAGACAGGCCACACCAGAGAAAAGTGCTATCAATTGGCAAACAAAAATGCCTATTGTGATCACTGCAAGAAGAGTGGCCATAGCAGGGCAAATTGTTTCATGGTTTCAGGTGTAGTACCTGACTGGTACAAAGCTTTGGCAGAGAAAAGAAAGAGCAAATCAGTAGCTGGTGCTGTGCTCTCAGGGCCTTCCAAGACTGGTAATGGTGAAGATCTGGAAGTGAGAATCCTCTCCAAAATTGAAGCAAAGCTCGATCAATTTGCCAAGAGTCAGTCAGCCAACCTTCCCACACCCATTGATTTTGTTGGAGGAATACTGGACAGAGAAGTGTTTGAACTTGCAGGTAGTACTTCTGACTCTAATCCTCTCATTGGTACTTGGTTGCTTGACTCAGGAGCTAGCATTCATCTTTGTGCTGATCTTACATATTTGCTTGACCCTCAGCCTTTTAGACAAAATAAAAACATCTTTCTGCCAGATGGCTCTGTCAAAACTCCTACACACATTGGCTCAGTTAGATTATTGAAAGATCTAATTGTTCCCAATGTGCTATTTGTTCCTGGTTTGATCTTGAACCTGCTTTCTATTAGTCAACTCACCAGAGAACTAAGATGTTTAGCAATTTTTGATCCTACCTCATGCCTTTTGCAGGACCTGAACTCTAAGAAGATCCTACTTAAGGGGACTCTACTGCACAACCTATACTCCTTCTGCCATGACAAAAACTTGGTCTTAAATTGTCTTCCTGCTTTTGCTACCATAGAGAAATCTGATGATTTTGCTCTGTGGCATAATATACTAGGTCACCCCTCCCCCTTGGTTATGTCAAAGCTTGGTTTCAATATTGAGAATAAGAATCACTTACCTTGTGATGTTTGTTCTACTTCCAAAATACACAGACTATCTTTTTCTTCCAGTGAATCACATGCTTCCTCATGTTTTGATTTGATACATTGTGATCTCTGGGGTCCCTTTTCAATTGGAGACAGATCAAATTATAAATACATTCTAACTATTGTTGATGACTGTTCAAGAGCCACTTGGCTATATCTAATGCATCACAAGTCAGCCACCTCAGGTCTTTTGTCAGCTTTTCTCAATTATGTCAAAACTCAGTTTGATAAGGTGGTTAAAATTGTTCGTACTGATAATGGAAGTGAATTTTGCAATAAATCTTGTATGAATCTGTTCACTTCACTTGGCATTATTCACCAAACCTCATGCATATATACTCCCCAACAAAATGGTAGAGTTGAAAGAAAACACAAGCACCTTATTCAAGTTGCTAGGAATCTTCTTCTCACCTCTTCAGTTCCAAAATCCTTTTGGGGTGATGCCATGCTTTTTGCAGCCCATCTCATAAATAGACTTCCTACCTCAGTCCTTGAATGGCAATCCCCTTGTGAAGTTCTTCTCCACCAAAAACCTGATCTTACCTCCCTTCATTGCTTTGGCTGTTTGTGCTATGTCAAAATTCCTCATCCCTCAGGCAAGCTTGATGCTAGAGGCTTGAAGGGAGTATTTCTTGGCTTTGCCTCAGGAAAGAAAGGGTACAAAATTTTCATTCTAGATAGCAAAAAGGTAGTTGTTTCTAGAGATGTAATCTTTCATGAAACTGTTTTCCCTTTTGCTTCTAACCAATCTTCTTCTGCCCCTACCACTTCTTCCATATCTGATTCATCCTCAAATCTGCTTGCTTTGCCTTTTCCATCTCCTCAAAATCCTCAAGATCTCTGTGAGCAGCCCACTGCTACTCACCATAAAGCCATCTCTCCTGACAAGCCTACTGCTTGTCTTGACATACAGCACTCTCCTCTGATCTCTCCTAGATCAGTGAGCCACACTCATGAAATCACCTCTCCTGTTTCTCCCACTGAGAAACATGGCTTATCATCATCTGTTGAGTTGTCTTCCCACAACTCAAATTCTGATTTTCCATCATCTATGGAAAATCCTCTTTCTGTTGAGTCTTCTCCAAGCATCAGAGATGTTGCTCCTGCTCCTGTGGCTCCCACCAGACCTAAGAGAGTGACTAAGAGACCAGAAAAGTACAAAGACTACATCTGTACATCTCTTGACAGTGTTACTCAGGTTCCCTCATCCTTTTCTCAAGCACATGGAACTCCTCACTGGGATCAAGCTATTCATGCTGAATTATCTGCTTTGGAAAGGAATGGAACTTGGGACATAGTGCCCTTACCTGCTGGAAAGAAGCCTATAGGCTGCAAGTGGGTTTTTAGAGTTAAGTTGAACCCTGATGGATCTGTGAACAAACATAAAGCCCGACTGGTTGCCAAGGGCTTCCACCAACGTTTTGGCAAAGACTTCTTTGAAGTTTTTGCTCCTGTTGCAAAGGCCATCAGTGTGAGGCTTGTCATTGCTCTTGCAGCTTCACATCAATGGAGTCTTTCTCAATTAGACATCAACAATGCTTTTCTCCATGGTCAGTTAGATGAGGAAATCTTCATGGCATGCCCTGAAGGCCTTACAGCACCTCCAGGCCAAGTCTGCAAATTGAAGAAATCTCTATATGGCTTGAAGCAAGCCCCTCGCCAGTGGTATTCTGCTCTCAAGTCCTTTCTCACTTCCACAGGGTTCAAATGCACCTACTCCGATCCTTGTGTTTTCTTCAAGTTCACTTGCATAGGTCTCATTCTCTTGGTGGTGTACGTGGATGATATCTTGATCACAGGTGAGGACTCTGAAGCCATCTCTGAACTCAAGAAAAGCTTGCACAGTCAATTTACTATCAAGGATCTTGGAGCCGCCTCCTACTTCCTCGGGTTGGAGATAACTCAATCCTCATCAGGAATCTCTGTAAGCCAACATAAGTATGCCTTAGATGTTGTGTCTGAAATTGAGCTTCCTGACCCCGCTCGAGTTCACATTCCCTGTCTTCCACACCATCAGTATGATACATCTGGCGAACTGTTTGATCAGCCTCAATTGTTCAGAAGACTTGTTGGCAAGCTTCTCTATCTCGGATTCTCTCGCCCAGACATCAGTTTTAGTGTGCAGCAACTGAGCCAACACATGCATAATCCTACAGTTAACCACTGGCAGGGTGTGATTCAAGTTCTTCAGTACATCAAGAACACCCCTCGACTTGGTCTCCATTATCCCTTTGGTCTCTCCCTTGAGCTAAAAGGTTATTGTGACGCTGACTGGGGCAACTGCCCCACCACTAGAAAGTCCTTGACTGGCTACTGCATTTTCCTTGGTGATTCCCTTGTCTCTTGGAAGACCAAGAAACAGGATGCAGTGTCCCGGAGTTCCACAGAAGCAGAATACAGGAGTCTTGGAGTGACTGCAGCTGAATTGATTTGGGTGGGATCTCTTTTTAAGGAGCTGCAGTTGCCTCTTTCTACTCCCTACCCTCTTCACTGTGACAATATGTCAGCTATACAGCTTGTCAAGAACGCCATCCATCATGAACGCACTAAGCACTTGGATGTTGGCTGCCATTTTGTGCGGGATCACTTCCAACAAATCCTCATCGATCCTCTCTTTGTGCCAACCACTCACCAGCTCGCTGATATCTTCACAAAGGGTTTAACCCCTCGTCATTTTCATCACTTCTGTTCCAAGCTGAAGTTGTGGAATGCTTCAGCTTGCGGGGGGGATGTTGAGCTTACCAATCCATGCAAGGAGAAGAAGATCAAAGGGAAGCAGAACCAGGGTGCTCTGTCCTCTTAAGTTTCAGTAGCTTGGGCCTATATTCCTTTGGACTTTTATTTTCTGCTATTAGGCTTCCTTGTTTTAGCCCATATCTTGTTGAGTCCTTTTTCCTTTGTGTGTTAAGTCCATTTGGTAGACTACTGATATATTTGTTCTTGCTCTCTCTCTCTCTCGAGGGAAATCTTTCACTGTAACAACTTTCTGTTTCGCATCAATGCAACAGTATGAAGTTTTCCTTTCGTTTTCTCCCAACTTTCACAGAAAGGCACTTCCAAACACATCAAGAAAAAGAAGATACTAGCCAATTTCAAGAAAATCCAATTCAATTCTATGTAGTATGTACTATTTCCCAAAACGAAAAACTAGTACCACCAAATGTTGATGTTATGCAAGTCAATTGCTGAAGGCAAAATAGGAGGACCAAAAACACAGTGACACATACTCGAAATATCACAGGACCAAACAGCGCCGTTGTGTCCACGGTATGTGCCGAGGCGCTCTCCGTTGTCGGCGAACCAGACGGTGGGGTTGTGATCTCTTTGGCGCAGGAGAAAAGCAGATCCCCGTCTCTATTGTACCTGAGAAACGTAAGCGGCCTCTCATGCCCTTTCATCAATATCGGCGGCCTCATATTTTTGAGTTCTTCGATTAATCCAATCCAACCTTGTTCATCAATCAACAATGCAGTAGTAGTAGTAGTAGTAGTAGTAATTCGGCTTTCAGCCCCTCAAACACTGCCGCAGAAACCCGTCATCGGTGTTGTGCCTAACGAGCCGAACTCTTGACCGAAGAGTAGTAGTAAGCTCCCTTCAGCTAGGTAAGAATTCGAACGGAGGTTGACCGAGCGTTGACCCAAGGTTACTTCGAGTCGAGTGTGGAGCTTTGACAAAATCGAGTCTAATTTTAATATATTTAATTACGTATATATTATTTAATCTATATATGCCCCAATAAATGTCCCAATAAAATAACTTTTATATTTACTAGTAATAAATAAATATATGTATAAAATAAATATATTTATTAATAAATAAATACTTCTTTATTTCATATTCATTTAAAAAGAGATGCATTAATTGCATGGGGTAGGCCGGTCGGAAATATAGTCATAGACTCTATATTTATTTAATTTATTTTAAAGTCTAAATAAATACAGTACAAGTACAACTTGTATTATAAATTAATAGGACATGAGCCTGTTCGCGAGCTTTTCGAACCGGCTTGGTTTGTAAATTTTTTAAGTCGAACTCGAACTCGAACCTATTCAAGTTAAATTTTGACCGAACTTTGACCGAACCGAGCCTAAACTGTTCGCGAACTACCTGACTCATTACCACCCATAGTTGTGTCAGAGGCGACTCAGAACAATTGAACAGCGGAAGCAACTACCAAGAGGAAATTCGGAACTTAGGTAATGGGCCAATAAATTGGGCCAAAATAGGTGAAAGGCTGAACGTCTCGATCCAACAAATACTATGGGAGCCCATGAATATTGGGTTTATTACAGATAGGTGTCCATTTTCCCAAATTTTGTTATCCGGACGATCCAAATAGATCATTATTATTACTTCCTCTGTCTCGGTGTTTTAGTTACAGATGGTTTTTTTGCACTATTCACAGTTTAATTTTGATTCGAAATTTTATCATAGCTATGTAAGATTCGTCTAATCTTGTAGTTTTAGACAATTAAATTTTTATCAATTTAAGTTACTAACCGTTAAAAATGTGTATTGGCATACGTGCTGGGTGAGTCCGTAACAAAAATAGTGAGACGGAGGAAGTATTATTTTTTTCTTTTCTGTACAACCTAATTAGGAAAGGGTGGTGGAGCTCATGCCACATAAATTACAAAATAGATCACTATTAATTATTGATTCAATACCTATTTTCTCATTTTGTTTGTTTACCTTTCTTTATTTTTCATTACTTATTTCTCCCTTCATATTATGTGAGACGAAAACAAGTCTAAAAGAACAATAATGAATTTTTTTTTGTTAATTATGGCGCCCATGCTTTTTTCATTTTAAATTTCCCCCTTGAGAAAAGTTATCATTTTTATAGCAAAAATGGAAGTCAATTTTAATGAAAAAAAGGTGCACCAATCTTTCAAAATGAACCATTTTTAATTATATTAGTTGAAAGAAAAAGTAGTAAACGAAATTTCTAACACCCAAAAGGGAGTTCCTCTGTCGCCTTCTTGGAGGTCCAAAGTTTCATCATTATTGTATATGTAGAAATTTGTATGTGTAATAAATTTAGTTTTAAAGGGGGAAAAACCCTCTAAAAAGGAGAAGATGGGCACAATCCAAAACCCAAAGGACCCTCACCACTCCAAAAAGTTTGAAGCATCATATGATGAATGAGTCTCTCAAGTCCCATCTTCAATTCCATTTATATCAAGTGCCCAAAAAATTCATCAAAAGAAATTCAAGTGCCCAAAAAAGCTTGAGATTCCATGAGTTGGCCATGTAATGGTGGCGCCCCCAAAAACTCCATCTTTTTTTGGGTTAGGTGTTCGTTTTGTTAGGATTTGGTGTCCTAAACTCCTAATGCTTTGGGGTTTTGGAGTATGACATTTATCTACTGCCCCTATTTTAGTGAAACAACAAATAGTAATAAATAAATAAATAATAGGAGTATACTAGAATACATAAAAAATGTAATCAATATAAGCTGGAAGGAGCGCCTTTCATCGCCTGTTCAGATTCTCGAGAGATCAGTTTTGGATCCAATATGACATGTATATACCCGATTATTCACCAAATATAAGCTGGACGGAGGGAGTATGCATTTTTTTTTTTTAACTCTTATGGTTAAACATATTAATTTGATTTTTGGTGTTATGATGCATTTTGGGTTTGAATCAGCTTTCCTGTAATTATTTTTCTTGTTCCAACACAACATATTATGTTAGTAAATCAATCATTCTAACATTGTACTATTATTAAAGCATCATTCCATTGTTTATACAAAACTATTGCTCATATTGGGTTTGATTAGTAATTAACTAATTCCATTATAAATATGAGGGAGGGGTGTTAGTTTGTGAGTGGTTTGGGCTTTTGCACCATCATGATCACTAATCATACCTATTTTGTTTTATTTATTTATTTGATGAAATGATGGTGTTGGAGAATGAATAATTGCTTCTTCAACTACTATGACAATTCCCATGTTAGCCCAACCCCCTTTTCTACCTGCCTCTCAACTCCCATGTCTCCACATATGTGTACTTTTATTACCAATCATATTAATGTAATGGTAATTAATAAGTAAGTAGGAAGTGTAATTGGTCTTTCATTGAATGAAATAATCCTACCCCCTAATTGCATCTTTGGAGTATTAGTTTTTATTTTAAACATGGGATGAAACAATATATTACAACCACCCCGTATACTTAAGGAGTACTATACACTATTCTCATATAAATGCTACACTTTTGCATCGCACTGCAGTCTAAGATACATTTTTAATTGTTTATAACTCAAATTTTATATATGTAAAAATTATAAAAATTTGCTATTCTAAAACTACGTGATTAGACGAATCTAACAAGATCTCACTTGACTATATTTTATCTTATAGACCTATGTTAAAAACTTTAATCAAAATTACTCAATAAATAGTTACTACTATATAAATGGAACACTTAAATGAGAACGGATGAAGTATCAAACACCACATAATATAAAGGTACACTCCATGTCCATTATTACATGTCCACCTATGCCTAAACACTCTATATATATATGTGTGTATGTAGTAAAGCCTTCCAAAATAACCTCATCCATCATAAACAAAAACCCACCTGCCTGCCTCTTCTAAAACCCTCAAGAAAACAGGGAATTTGTGAATTTTGAGGAATGGGGAAGGTATCATCATCATCATCATCATCATCATCATCACATGTAGTCTCATGTAAGAACATATTAATGGTGATGATGGTGGTGGTGGTGGCATCATTACAAGGAGGAGGAGCATCAGCAAAGGTGTACACAGTTGGAGAGTCAAGTGGATGGGCAATGGGCACTGATTACTCCTCCTGGGCTTCTGATAAGACCTTCCTTGTTGGTGACTCCCTTGGTATATATCTACTACTCCTATTTAATTACTAGCTTTTTCCATCTTCATACATATACAGCAAGTCTTCAAAATTTTTTTGATATGTTGTGAACTCTTGGTTCAAACGTATCACAAGGGAAAAAAAAAAAGAGGATTTAATCATCAAATTCAATAGTCACACTATTGAATTTAGTTACTAAATTTGTCCACTATTGTAGAATTTAACTAAATCATTTTCTTTTATTGTAGTGAATAAAGGCTATTTTGATTCTTGAGTTTGATCCACCACTCAATATTAGAGATCAAAATGGATGATAAAAGGGCCGTAACAAATTAATTTTGTCATCAATAATAATTTCAATATAATGATTAAAAAAAATATTGTTCCTTTTTTGGAAAGTTTTAAAATATTCTTAACAACCCTCGTGCGACATTTCTTGTACAAGATATTCAGAGTCTTGCTCAACTATTTTCGATTATTTTTGTCTACATTGTTTTGTTACAATTCTAATAGTACGAGGAGTAGTTACTAGTTAGTAGGAGTACTAAGTTGATTGATCATGTGATTTATTGGTTTGGTTAATTTATGGCTTTATGTTTCTAGTTTCTAGAAATGAAAATGAAAAGGAACAACATTTATTTATTTATTTATTTTTAAAAAAATTACCATGTGCGGGAATTTTGAGATTTAATTACCCCTAATATTTGAAGTACATATTTTTAGTTGGAATTGAGGCATAATTTTACACAACATAAACAAATTACGGTAACATACTTTTTCTATTTTATTTTTAGTATTCAATTATCCATCGGGACACACGGTGGATGAAGTGAGCGCCGCCGACTACAACTCTTGCACCTCCGGAAACTCCATCTCCACCGACAGCAGCGGCGCCACCACACTCACCCTCAAGACCGCCGGAACCCACTACTACATATGCGGCATCCCTGGCCATTGCAGTGGCGGAATGAAGATCGCCGTCAATGTCAAGGCTGCATCCACCGCCGCCGCGCCGACTGCCGGAGGAGATCCCCCATCATCCGACACCCCCACCGATGCTTCCGCCGCTACTTCTCCACCCTCCACCACCACCACTGGCTCCCCAGCCATCGATTCTCCGGCGAATCGCGCCACTCCATCGGCACGCACCGACACTACTCCGTCATCTTCCACGTCGGCGGTGGCTCCGTCACTTGTGGCTGTGGTCGCCGTCGCCTTCGTGGCGGGCTTTAAATGGTTTGCGGTGTAGTGCGCCCGCCGCCAGGAGAGAGGCAGTGCGCCAGTGCCCATAATTCATTTTCTATTTATTATAATTATCGTTAATGCATCGGCTTTTATTTTATGTTTGGTATCGATCTTTGTATTTGATATTTTCGTGGTTTTATTTTGTTGTAGTATATGAATTTTAATATGATGTCCCTTTTCTATTTTTCTTTGCACTTCATATTGTTTGTATCTCATATCCTCTCCCATTTATCCATTCATCCCTTTATTCCCCTTTACTTCTTCGTAATTTATCTGATATAAACTTCACAATTTTTTCTCTGAATTCAGACTAAAAAAACAATCAAATATTTATGAGAAACATTTTATATTTACATTTATGTATAATTTCTACAATAGGAAATTATAAATAAGTATCTAACAATTCAGTCATATTCTTTGTTGCTGTACAAAGTGGTAATCTTATCTTCCTTATTTGTTGAATTTTATCCATGTCAATTTGTTGAATACCTTTTGCTCCATTGCTTAATTATACAAACCCACGTCCATGGCCATTGTTGCATGCATTTCATTACTAAATTCTACCTTATTGTGGAGTTAAACATATCTCTTTACTAAATTATACGGGATGAGGACCTAGCCCAAGCGGTTAAGTCCCTTGACTTCCAACGGAAGGTTGGAGGTTCGATTCCCACCGGCCCCCTATCCATCCCTTTAATTCCCCTTTATAATTGTGTGGCATGGGCTCCCCACCCATTTCCAGGTCTTCAATGGCTCCTCAAAAAAATATACGGAGTACCACAATAAATCAAAGATCCAACCTCATGAACTATGAATCACTATCTCTAGGATGTGATTAATTAATTCATATTAGCATAATTCGAACAGGTCAATTAAAGTAAACATGTAATTAGCCTTGATAATAAAATCTATCAAGACTAGTATGTATGACCTAAGAATACATGCTATTTCACACACACAACTACACAAGTTATAATTTACCAAAAATTCAATGTTTTAACAAATGACAAGTTCGCCATATGAGAAACAAAAGGCAAATATCCTTCATAGCATGACAAGTCCTCACCACATATTGGCTCAAATGCTCAATGTTGATCATGGAAATGCAATAATTATTTCTCAAACTATAGAATTTTTTGAAAGATTCGGTGCTTGAGCAAGCATATATCCATGATCAATCCAAATGAAGAGAATGTGGTGCAAAGGACCAACAAATTTATACGCTTATAAAGATTATGTGGTTCAATACCGAACCACCTCATCACAGTTTTGATATTTCAATACTTCAAAGTAACACTTATTTCTTGGTAGCTTGGAAAAAGAAATACTCTAGTCATGGAAGTGTAGAACTTTGCTCACGGGATCAGTTACAGAGGACCTGGAAAGGTGCCGTTTTCTCGTTGCTCATTCCACCTCTCAACCTGCAACCAAGAATAAAGGAGTCCACGAGGTAAATTTACAACTTAATGCTGGTTCGGTAGGGAAATATGTTTGTTCAAAAAATTGAAAAGCTGCAATTTTTAGAGAATGGAGGGTCTCAATAGAAACACAGCGCAAGGCAAAAGCTCATTAAATTAAATTGTAACCTTCTCTTTATATGTTATTTTTCAGTTTTTCCTATTCCTTCCCATAAAACTTCTGGTTACACTTTTAATGTAAATCAATGAATCCATGCATTCTACCCATTTGCATATGGGGAATCTTATACACCCAGCCAAACCATTTTATTGTGTTTTTTCTCATTTTTCTCATATATTGTGTTGGCACACTTTCCATTTGATATTCATTACAAATCGCACAGCAAAGTCTCTACGATAACCAAATGTTGATTGATTCATCATCAGTTTATCAATTTCCATAGTTTAGCATAACAATTGCTGGGGCATAAGAATTCATCACTAATTGTTCAATACTTCAATTCATTGATGGGGCAGACTGATGAAAAATATATTTCCAAGAACAAAGCATTAATTAGAGAGAAACTAGCATACCCATTCACTAGGACACAGGGACCGGTAGTACTTAGCAAACTTGTCACACTCAGAGGCGCCTTCACCCTTCGCGGCAATGCACCTAAGAAAATGTAATCCAGTTGAAGAAACATGACAAGAAAGAAGCATGGTTGAGTGGTGCATCAATTATCACTATTGTGCTAAGAGAAAAAGGAAGAAACCCATGTAGCTACGGACCGATGATACTCGATATATCTGGTGAAGCAGTGCCTGGTCTGGTTAGTGGTTGGGAAGCGATAGTCAGCTGGTGCAGTCTCAAGCTACAAAACCCGGAATAAAATGAATACTGTTAAATGTGTTTATTATGGCAAATACCACAAGCAAGAAGGCTAAAACAAGAAAGATCTAATAAGTCAAGAGCTAAACCTTGATTTGAGGTGTCTCATCAGCCACTTCAGCGACAGTGTCCTCGGATGCAGTACTGTCATTGGATTCTTCACTGGAAGCTACGTCGATGGCGTTATCAGTAGCTTCCTCGGGGGTGGAATCTTTGCTTTCTCCAGCATCACTGTCAGACACTTCAACAGCCTTTTCATCAGAGGCAGGAGCAACCTCACTATCATCGACACCAGGTGCTTCCTCGGTGTTTGGAACAATGTCCTCAGCAGCTTCTACATCAGGTTTGGCCTCAGACTCCTCAGGTTTTACAGCCACCTGAGCTTGCTGTGCCTTCTCTTCTAGCAAATAGTCCTGTGCGGCAATGAATTAGTTGAATAGAAAGAAATGGAAATAATCACTTGTTTAACTTTCTCAGCTTTTTACAAGCCTTTGGATCAGCTAATGTGCAGTTACGTCTTACAATTCTCAACATTTTCCTTTATGGTGACGACCAACAAGGTTGTGAAAGGCTGAAAGCCAACAAATTCATCATTACACGAGTCGATTAAAATGTCCCAAAAGATGGTGAAAACCAACTTATAATCTGAATTAGGCCATTAGCTATACCCCAAATTAAGCATTTTAAAAACCGCCAAATTTTCTTTGTCAAACCAAAAATAGTTCTTCGCCCCATATCTCAGGATATATGAGAGCATCATTTATAATAATCTTAAATTGAGGGAAACAAAAATAGTGTAGTATTCCAGTAGTGACAAGCAGGAGATCCCCAGCCCCCCACAAGAAGAGGTTTTAAAAAGCCTGGGTTTAACACTTTACACTTTAACCTCAATTGAGCCTCTCAAATCCATGAAAATAACTAGTTTAGAGTTCACATATTCCCTAGCAAAAAAGGTTGAAGAAGGTAGGGTTTCTTAGAGAAAATAACATTTTTAGGTCGCACAGTCAAAACTTAGTATAATAAACAGCATGAATGGAGCTTACACGCACAGATCAAATCTAGCTAAGTTTTTGCCTATTCCAAAACCTAGAATACTGCGGTGGGTTAAAATTCCACCAATCAATTTTCGGCTTCAGCCGCCATATCCAAACATTCTCAGCACAAAAAGGGGGGAATAACGTAAAATAGCCATTTTCGCACAGCATCGGGTAAGAGAATCTAACCCCAAGCCTCAATCCCAACCAATTCTTCCCCCACGGCGAAAACCAAATCGACAATATTGACATACTCACAAAAAATTGCAGGATCTTATCGGGCATAATACAATTTCAATCAGCCAATTAGATACAAAACAAGCAGCAAAAGTAAATGAAAATGAAATAAAAAAGAGGAAAGGGAGGAAGCCGAATACCCGAGCCAGGGATTGAGGCTTGGAGGGTTCGACGTCGGCCATTGGAGGTTGGATCGGGACGGCGGCGGAGGAATTGCAGGGAGTAGTCGACAATCGGCAGTTGGCAGTTGGCAGGGGAGGACAGCAATGAAATAGAGTGGAGAAAGGAGATAAATTCCCAATTCCCAAGTCCAAAGACCAAAGCCCAAAACGAAATCTCACCGGGCTATCAATTACCTAGCTAATTTCATTATCATTATCATCATTATTTATAGTAATTCAAATTAAGGGGCAATTAGTGTGGGAAATTATTCCCTCACCATCCAATGGGCCAGAATCATGACCGTACAAGCCCAATACATGTTTTGCGACCCATTTCTAAGCCCAATACATCTTTTGGATATGTTTTGTTTAGGGCCAAAAATTCCTAAGCCCTAAACCTGCAGCTACCATATTTGAAAGTGCAAATCCGGAGAGAGAGAGAGAGAGAGAGAGGAGACGGGAGGGAGTGGAGCAGGGAGCCGATCACAACCATCAGTATAAGCACCGCGTCGACCGCCGGAGACTTCACCGCCGCTGCCAGCTGCTCAGGTAGTGGTGGTGATGGTTTTGTGTTTTCGTAGTTTGGTTGTTTTGTGATGGATTGTTGATTTAACTGATGGGTAATGCATTTAACTGGTACATTGTTGGGTTTAAATGATAGTTTGTCGAAGTTTATATGGGTTGGGTGATTGGATGGTAAGTTGTTGGGAACTAGTACGGAAATTGGAATTTATGATGAAGATTGTTGGATTTTAAGTTTAAGATTGTTAAAACTAATGGGCATTCGATTTAAGATGTTGAATCTAGCATGTATTGTTATATTTAATTGATTAGGTTGTTGGATTTTGAGAAATTGGTATTGGAATTTTGGGCTTGAAGTGGAATATGAGATTGGGACTTGTTAAAGTGAATGGGCATTTGATTTTGTTGTTGAAGTTGGAAGTAAAGTTGGATTAGGAATTGTAATTGGATGTTAGTTGTGGAATTGGGTTAATGACAATGTTGTTGAAAACTTATTTGAAAATGAATTGGGTTAATCAAACTACCAATTTTGAGGACTTTTGTTGCTCGACTATCTCTTGTGTGGAACTTTTATGTTTAGAACTTTGAAGTTTATCAATACTGTGAATTGTGCTCATGAGTCGTGACTGAGTTTTAATTTCTCTGCTGTACTAGATTAATTTTTGAAGGGGAGGAGCTCAAATATTGGAAACCTTGTAGCAGAATTCTTAATAAAATTGATCTTCTGAACTTGTTCTTTGGTGAACTGATTTATTATTTAAGGCTTGTATTTTATAAATGCCGACCTATTATGCCTTTTGAGTTTTGAGGAGGTTGTGGGTTTGTTGTTTTCCAAAGCTTGTACATGTAAGTTTTTAAGTGCTTCAATTGAATTGATTCATGGAATTTTGCCTGTGGAATGAACAGACATTGAATTTAAAAGGGGGTCACCAGACTTTGAATTATTATTACCCATTTTTTTGAATATGCTAAACCCAATTTAATTCATTTAGTAGACTTAAATTCGTACCAAGCCAACAAAATATATAACCAATGGACAGATAATTCAAGAAAATGCCCCTACAGAATGTAGCTTGATCACCAATCCCTCTGTATTTGGGGTTATGTTTATTTATTCTTGAAGAGGTCCCGGATTTTACTATTCATGATTGGGCAGGGTTGCAGAAACTATTTTGTGCAAATTAAGTTAAAAGCTATGTTTCTGCATTTTTATACAGGAAAAAATCAATAAAAGAAGCTTAGCAGAGACTGATTCTTGGATAGTTGGGTGTACAAATGCTTAAATTCCAGATTTTATAGCCAACTAGAAATCTCTGGCCTGGGTGCTAAAATGAGTGTTTTCTCTAACAAGTCACTCCTACTATGAATCAGCTTCTTCAAAAATAGTAACTCTTGTCATTGCTGAGAACCTCCTAACCCACAAGATATGCCCACAACACCTTTTTGTAAACTTCCAAATGCTTGTCATGGAAACTCGGCATTCTTTTAGTTATAAATTTCCACTCTTTTCTTGTACAACATTCTGAAGGGAAATCTCTGTGCTGGAAATGTCCTGGCAAGCAGAGTGCTAAAAAAAACCATTTCTCTTCACTTCCCATCTCCAGCTACTTTGGTGGCCACCCTGTGCTTAGAATTATTGCATTGATTAGCTATTTTTTATGATCATGTTATGCATTTGGTTTTTTATTGTGTTAATAAATGATTACTGGTTTATTGGTTTAGATACTACTGGAATGGATATATATTCTATCTAGATGATAAAAGGTTCCACCTAATCTTGCATAAGCAAACCCTAATTATTATAGTTTTAGTACCTTTTCTTTTTGTTAATACTTTTTTTTTTTAATTTGGTATTAGACGCTTTGTTCTCACTTTGGACTGATATCGAGTTTCGTGGGAGTTTGCTTATGCTTATTACGAAGTTTGCTTGACATAATTTTGTTTGGTGTTTTAGGAAATTCCTTTGGAAAATAAGTTCTTCCCGGAAATTGAAGAAAGCTAAAAGGGATGTTTTTCCACATAGTATTAGAACGTAACATGCAGCTGCATCCCCGTCACTTTGGCCGTGATCTTCGTGACAAGCTTGTTGCCAAGCTGATGAAAGATGTTGAGGGCACTTGCAGGTACTCTGGCATCCTACGAATTAATTCTTTGTTTGGGAAAATAAAATCAAGAGCGCCTTTTCTCCATTTTTGTACTGTCATTGTTTGTGCCAAATATGCTTTTTCTTCTTTTCCTAAATAATTTATTTATATATTTATTTAATTTTTATAGTGGTCGTCATGGATTCATTGTAGCAATTACTGGAATTGAAAGTGTTGGGAAAGGTTTAATTCGTGATGGAACAGGATTTGTTACATTTCCAGTTAAGTATCAATGTGTTGTGTTTCGGCCCTTTAAGGGGGAGATTCTTGAAGCTGTTGTTACAATGGTGAACAAGGTATTAAATATATATGTTTTTAGTTTTTGATTGATTATTATATGCACCTCTTTTCGTATCGCTTCTATAACTACTAATTTTATTGTTTGCATGGAAAATAGATGGGCTTTTTCGCTGAAGCAGGGCCTGTCCAAATTTTTGTGTCAAATCATGTGAGTGGCTTTATTTACTTTCTTTATACAGTGAACTCTCTCTCTCTCTCTCTCTCACACACACACACACACACACACACACTAGTTATTGACATAGATTAGAAGTCAAGGTTTTCAAATTCAGTGGGAAAATTAACAAGAAAGAGTAAATGGATCGAATATAATTTTACAGGGGCATGTTTTGGTCAAGATCACAAATTAGTCTTTTCTGAAGGATATTAGCCATGTGCTCATTTAATTTTTATTGTTTTTAGTTTTTATTTTTTGTGAAGTGTATACATCAGACAGATATGACATAAACCTGTATTGAATCATTTCTCCTCAGAGTTGTCCATGTATTGTATGCTTGATGGTGGTGTGCTTGACACCTGATTAATAAATACTACCTCCGTTTTTTGGGTTTGCACCATTTGACACAGGCACGCATGCGGCATGCCGATGCACATTTTCAACCATTAATAACTTCAACTGTGTACAATAAAAAATTATAGAAAGTTGATATTCTGAAACTATAAGTTTAGACGAATCTAACAAATTTTCACTTGACTATATTTTTTCTTCCATAACTATGATAAAAAAAACTTGAGACAAAATTAAACTGTGAATAATGCAAAAAATACCAATGTTGCAAACCTAACAAAATGGAGGGAGTATGGATTTTTTAGTTTTATCATTAAAGTTAAAAAAATTATGTTGTTTGGATTGGCTTCTAGTATAAAACAGAAGCAACTCAGCTCCATATATTAAATTTTACTTTATTGATGAGCATGCTAACAGTTGTTCATCAAAAAAAGTATAAAAGCCTAGATTTATGTTTGATGTGATCTTTAAAACCACCATGAAAATAACCACGTTTCTACTCAGTATAACCGCTTCTCTCGGTCCACTACTTTTTCTCTTTAATGCACCATTTTCTTTCTTATGCAGTTATGCACTGTACCCTTTGTATGACCTTTCTACCATTGATTTATTTCTTATCATATTATTTTATCTTCAAAACATTCCAAAATGTACACCCAATGTACCATTTATGCTGTTAATAATTTCATGACCTATCCCAACAAAAAATTGTTACTTTGTAGGAGTTTTCTTATCTTATATTAGTGTCTTTGTATTATAATTTTCTTTCATGAAAGGTGCTATGAGATTATGCTTTTATGTTGGACAATATTTTAACTTGACATATTTGATATTCAATATTTGCTTTTCTCGTGATTATGATACTTATGTTTTTGGGTATTTAGTTGATACCAGATGATATGGAGTTTCAATCTGGTGACATACCAAATTACACGACTTCAGATGGATCTGTATGTAAACTCCATCCCTGCATCTATCTCTTTGATGGATTGAGTTTTGGTTGAATTGTAACCACGGTAATCTATAATTATCTTATCCAATCAATAACAGGTCAAAATTCAGAAAGATAGTGAAGTCAGGCTGAAGATAATTGGAACTAGAGTTGATGCTACAGAAATTGTAAGTCCTATTTTTTTTTGACTCGTTTTGAAATTAGCCTACCGTCCTGGTTTTTGATCTCACTTTGAACTTTTGCAAAAGTTTTAACAGATGACAGTTCAATATATCCTTGTACACTGAGTTCTATCTATATCAAGTATAACCTCATATCAAGCCATGGTAGTAAACCATAATTTGTTTACTTGAAAGTTTTTCAAAATTCCAGCGATTTTATTTGCTAAGTGGAATATGATTTATCAATGGTAGAGATATTGACTCTGGTTGGGTATGCTGCTGCATAAACTTTCTGTTGCACCCTGTGTATTGTTTTCAGTTCTATGCATCTCCTTGTATGCTTTCACATAAAAGCATTATGGTAGAATAGGCAAGAGGGGGACATGGCAAAATTTAATTTCTTTCTTTTGTTTCCTGTTGCTTTGTTCTGCAGTTCTGCATTGGCACTATAAAAGATGATTTCCTGGGAGTGATCAGTGATCCTGGTGCAACCTCTTGACAGATTTATTGGGTGAGTTGCATGTGGCTTTGTCAAAGATATTTTTGTTTTCGTATCTGGTTCTATCATGCATTCGGAGTAATGATGGTATTCCCATTTATGAGAGAAGATGCTCAATGCATGACATTGAATCTCTGTGTGTGTTGATTCATGGGCATGACATATTGCAAACGCATGATGCTGTAATTTATTGTCATGAATGCTTCAGTATTGAACCATGAATTGCAGTTCAAGGCATGATAAGTGCTACGCTGAGCTAATTAAGGAGATGTTGGGGAAGTATTGAAATTGCCAAGTGATTTGCACTTGAACAGGTTATCACGAGGATTGGAGAACAATTTTTGTATTTCTAAAGTAGAAATTTGGATGGACAATGAGCCACTAATCATGCTCTCTTTTCCGTTCATTTCCCAACAACTATGCGAACGATTCAATGAGTCATTCTTTTACCTAAAAGATCAATTATTGTTTCAAACTTAATAATTGTCTTTACATGTAGGTATGTATGGTTGTCATATGCATGGAGTTCTACACCATGCTCCATAAATATCAAAATCATCATAAAACTCTAAACCAAACCCCATAAGATACTTGTTCATATATTCAGTTTTAGATACACTACTCATATGGATTGGAAAGCCAACGTGGAAATGGTTCTAGTCTTCTAGAGGCATATCCTTGCATGCTGATAGGTCCCAAAAGGTGCAGCCATGTGGGGGATATGCCTAGCACCATTGTGCAGTTGCAATTCTCTGTGTTATTTTTCAGTTTTTGTTATGGCCTTGACTTCCTCTTTCCTGTGGACACCTTGACATCACATTTTGGTAAAGTATTCGATGATATTTGATTTTGTTGCTGCTGCTGCATGAACTTCGATTTTTTGTTTACTTTTGTCAATACATTGATGATCGTTGTTAAGACTCTCATTTGTTTGCATATGTAGATACCTCTGATGTGCCCAGCGATTGCATTTCTGAGCACCCCTGGCGGCAACCCTATCAATGCGGCTCAACATGTTCCCACAGGTTTCTTCACTTTGAATCTAGTTGTATAGTGTAGGTATCACTGAATGATCGAAAGCTGTTGATCTCACTTCACTTCCAATCCGTGTATGATGATTGATGAAGCTACATTCGTTTCCTCTTTACAAAGCACCTTAATTTATCAAGTATGCTTTCTAGTGCGTCGTAGATTCTTATCCAAGAATCATAGCCTGTTTGTTTTGGTTTATTTTTTCTCCTTTTGACTTTTGCTTCACCCAAGTCATTTTAAATTTTTTTAACTGTTTGTTTTGACTTTTTTTAAAAGAAAAATGAGAAGCAAAAGTTAAAATTCAATTTTTTTTTTCAAAGTAGGTAGGGGTTATTTTTTTTTAAAAGGAGAAGTTATTTTGAAATAAAAATATCCCCATTTAAAAACGAAATAAAATATATTGTAAATATTCATATAATATTTATGTCCATTTTAGTAATTTTTATATAAAAGTCTTCTACGTACAATTCATACAAACATGTTTATGTTGAAAAGCAACTTTAATAATATCAATCCAAATAATTATTTGAGCTGCTTTTGTTTTTGAATTCTCATTTTCTCTCATTCTCTTTTTACTACTGATTTTTTTTTTTTTTTTTCAAAAGCCAAAACAAATAGATCCTAAATAACGGAAGAGTAGATTTCACCCAGCAATTCAGTTGCATTTGTCAGAACTGAGAAATATTAGATGATTCAACCTGTATCTACGAACCCAAAAGTCGATCAGCATTCCCCTCCAATGCTCGACGGTATCCAGAATTTAGTTGAACAATGAATTTTCTGCGAAGGTGCTGTGTTTTCTCATCTGAAATTGAAGCGACTACAACTACTGACTTCGAAAATATTCGTATTGATTCCTAATTTCGTAATAAAGATCCATATACTCCTAAATAAGATTCATTCATAACCTATAAAATATAATTACTCCTTGGGAAATCGGTTTCCTGTCTTTCTTTACTTGTTAGAATTTATTATTATTATTATTATTATTATTATTATTATTATTATTATTATTATTATTATTATTATTATTATTATTATTGACGGTAATTTTTGTATATGTTTTTTTTTTTCGATAAGAAGGGGGGCCTAAGCCATTTCATTCAAAAACTTGACGAGGATTATGCAATCCATTACAGTCATTCAACAAAGCGGAAAGAATACATTCCGGGGGCCTAGTAAGATGTTCCACACCCCAGCTAAGATCATTATCTCTAAGAAGTAAATCAGCAACTTTATTGGCTTCCCTAGAAATCCATTGCACACTCACTTCCCAATCCCATCGTAACAGATCTTGAATTCTGGAAAGAATGTGACAGTAAGGGCCAGGAGAGGTTGAAGGCGCATATATCAACTCCAGAAGCTGTTGGCAATCAGTTTCAACGACAAGCTTTGGAATATTCATCTCCCATGCCAATTGAAGACCCAACAATACTCCCCAAGCTTCTGCCTGAAGAGCATCTGTACTCCCTCCTTTAGTCCAGAAGCCCCCCATCCAGTGCCCCTGATAATCTCGAATGATACCTCCAGCCATACTAGAAGAGCAGCATGTTCGACCATCACAGTTAAGTTTAGCCCATCCGACAGGGGGCTTGTGCCATTTGACTTTGATAGTGCGCCAGGATTTAAGACCATGAGAATGAAGTTCATCGCGAGCAGCCAGAAATACAGAATGTAGACGACGAATCTGGTAGTGTAGACTATCCCACTGTATACTCTCATGACCATATTGCTCACGGCATCGGGCTTTCCATATTTCCCAAATGCCAAACCCAAACAGCGAAGCTTCCGAGTCACCAATTGAAACACATAGGTTGGATGTAATCCAATCAGGGAGATTAAGTTGCCAGGACAGTGAATGAATTTGGAAACCAAGGGATGACCATACCCGAGCTGAGTCCGGACAATCTCGAAGAGCATGGACACCAGATTCCATGGTTCCACATTTCCAACAAGCAGCATCCACAGCCATGCCTCTTCGAAATTTCACATCTGCAGTAAGAATCGTCTCATGCATGCATAACCAAAGGAAGGTGCGTGCACGTTGAGACGTCGGCCACCTCCAAATTGATTTCCAAACCCAGTTGCCAGCATCAGTCGACTCCAGAGAGTGTGTGAGAGTTTCCCTGGCGCTCTTTGTAGAGAACAAGCCACGCGGTGAAGGTATCCAAAATGGTTGATCAGGATCAGCAACTGCGGTAGGAGGATGGTACTGAGCAATGATTTGAATGACATCCAATGGTAAATAATTTGTTAACTCGTGCAAGATCCACTGCCCATCCTGAACATAGGAATCCACCTTGCGATCGAGATCCGAGGATGAAACTGGACAAGTAGACAGATCCTGCAAAGAAATATCAAAATTAAGCCACTTATCCTTCCAAAAACTAACACACTTACCATTCCCCAATTTCCATCCAACGTAAGGAATAAATAGAGGCCTAATAGCAGCCAAATCCTTAGCAAACCGAGAAAAAGATTGTGGCCTTTTTTTGAAATTATGGTCGATCCATCCATAGCGAGCTTTAAGAAGAGCTGTCCAGGCAGTCTTTCTAGAACAAAGACTCCACCAATTTTTCATGAATAAAGCATCATTGAGTGTCCGCATATCATGGATACCAAGACCTCCAGAGGACAGCTTCCTTGTAATTTTATTCCAGGCTAAGAGATGGACCTTTCTTTTATCAGAAGTGGAACCCCAAAGAAATGAACGGCAAAGCTGCTCCATCTTTTGAATGACATTACGAGGAAGTCTCATGACTTGCATAGTATAAATGCCAATAGACTGAAGAACTGACTTGATAAGAGTGGCTCTACCAGCAAGGCTAAGGTGTTTGTTCACCCAACCATTCAATTTGGAAGACATTTTGTCAAGTAAAAAACCAAAATATTGTCTAGTCCGTCGGCCTGTGCAGGCAGGGATGCCCAGATAAGTACCAAGGTTGAGGGCACTCTTGTAACCGAGTTCCAATTCGATACTGCGACGGGCCGAATAAGAAACAGCTTTACCAAAAAGAATTTTGGATTTTGGAATACTCACAACTAGACCAGACATACTACCGAAACTCTCCAAAATATTTTTAATCAGGGAAGCTTGCTCCGTTGAAGCTTTGGCAAAAAGCAAGATGTCATCGGCAAAGAAGATGTAAGGGATCTTTAAAGTCCCTTTATCCCAACACACTGGTTTCCAAAGGCCTTGAGAAACAGCATCATTGATTAAAGCACCCAATCTTTCAAGGCAGAGAATGAACAAATACGGGGATATCGGATCACCTTGACGAACACCCCGGGAAGGCTTAAAACTAATGGATGGCTGTCCGTTCCATTGTACCTGCAAAGAAGAAGAACAGACACAACTCATAATAAAATTAGAACTTGAAGGAGGAAAGCCTGCCATCACAAGTGTTTCATGGATGAATTGCCACCGAAGCTTATCATACGCCTTTTCGAGATCAAGCTTGATGACCATATAACCAGGTTTAGCTGTGGATTTCTCCAAGAAATGTGTGATCTCCTGACTGATAATGATATTATCTTGAATCAACCTTCCTTTAACAAAGCTAGCTTGACCTGTAGAAATAAGATTAGGCATGATAGAAGTGAGTCTATTAGTAATGATTTTAGTCATCAATTTGTAAAGGACATTGCATAAACTGATAGGGCGAAATTGGGTGACCGAACGGGGATTAGGAACTTTAGGAAGAAGAACAATGAGAGTGTGATTGATGGCCTCCAATTTATGAGGATGCAAAAAACAATCTTTCACAAAATCACAAACAGACAGACCAACAACACTCCAATTCTTTTGGTAGAAAGCCGCATGGAAACCATCTGGGCCTGGAGCCTTAAGAGGAGATAAACCTATATCTGCTTGCCAAATTTCCTCATTGGTAGGAACAGCTTCCATCGAGAGACTATCAGAGGGTGACATACAAGGAATGCAACTGGAAAGGTTATTGTTGATAATGGCAGTGGCTTGATCCTCATTAAACAATTGTTTAAAATATGAAGTAACCATATTTCGGATGTCAGCTTCTTCAGACAAAACACAACCCTCAGCATCCTCAAGTATGGAAAAAGAATTCTTAGATTTCCTGCGCTTGACATAGTTGTGGAAAAATTTGGTGTTTTGATCGCCTGCAATGGACCAATCTCTCACACTTCGTTGAATCCAGTTAAGTTCTTCAGATTCGAGAATGCGGCCAAGATCATAGCAAAGTTGAGAATGAAGACGCTTCTGGAAATTATTATGTGCCCAGTCGGGGTTCCTTTCAATGCCAGCCAATCTGGCTCTTATACGACACTTGCGACGACCAACACTACTGAACACCTCCTTATGCCAACCAGTAGCCTTGATTTGTAACTTATTAAGCTTGGAACTGAGCGAACAATCCTCTTGCCAAACAGCCTGAACGATATTCTGAAAAGAAGGGTGGTTTTGCCAACAAAGTTTATACCGAAATATCTTAGATGAATGTTGAGCCTGGTGCTGACCTTTGTCGGATAATTTGAGAAGGAGGGGAGCATGATCCGAGAGAATTCTCGGAAGAACTACCACCGTGCCATTGGGAAAAAGGTCGAACCATTGTGTATTACCCATCATACGATCCAGACGTTTTCTAAGAAGACCTCGAGCCCAGGTAAATAGATTGCCAAAAGTTTTGAGCTCCAACATATCATTTGTATCCATCCAGCTTAGAAGTTCCGAACCTGCTAAAGGAGAATTTGCCCCACCCCGTGATTCGCAATTCCTTGCTATACAATTCAAGTCACCCCCAACCAACCAAGGGCCATCCCTGTTGTTCTTAATTCGAGTCAACTCCGGCCATAGCCAAGATCTCCTGTACTTATTGGGAGCCCCATAAACCATAGTGGAAAAAATAAAGGAGTCAGCAACATAGACAACAAAATCAATAAACTGAGAGTGGCATTCAATGACTTCAACTTTGATGGTGTCTTTCCAAAGTAACCAAATCCCTCCGGAAAAACCCTCAGCCTCGATACGGAAAGAATTGGAAACACTACTGCGATGAACAAACTTGTCAGCCCTAATACCGCTAATACGTGGTTCAAAAATAGCAACTAAATCAACATTGTTATGAATAGCCAAATCCCGAAATTCACGACGGAATTCCTTAGAACCAGCTCCCTGAACATTCCAACACAAAATATTTAAATTCATAAAAACAATAGAGGACCAAAAAGAAGGACAGAATAGGACTTAGCTACGGAAGTGAGCCGGAAGACTGGAGGCCCTGCCAGTGGGTGTCTGAGACTGAGTTTCCCCTTCATCCATAGGATCATTAGGAACTGAATTAGGATGGTCAGGTGGGCGACCTCCCTGGGATCCATATGATCTGCCGCCTCTATATCTTGCATGGGAAGAGGGATCCACGAAATGAACAGCTGCATGATGATCCGATGGGAGAGATGATTTAGCAGAAAACATTCTTGCACCGGAAGGCTGGGGAATCCAGGATGTTCTGGTGGAAGAGAGAACCGGATCATCGGGAGGTGGAGATGGAGAACGCCGCCTCGGCCTTCCTACCTTATTGATTTGTCGGACAGATGGAACGGAATGATGAGCATGGGAAGGTATACGTTCCAGGTTAGTGTCATCTTCCATGGAGTCCACCTGTTCAATCTCTTCAGCCAAAGCAGCAAATCGGTTACTGGGCCGACTTGAGGAATTAGGGTTTAACGTATTAGAAATCTGAGGAGGACGCGGTCGTCGGCGTTGAGCGATCATCCACGGCCCAAATGAGGGTTTAGAACGGTCCTCAATCCTTGATTGCTCTTTAGGAATAGCAGTTTCTTGGGGCCTCTGATCTTCCTTGGTTATATCCGGGCACTTAGATTGAATATGGCCATATAATCCGCAATTGAAACAAACTAGCCTAAGATTTTCATATTCAAGTTTAATAACCGGCCAGCCACTGCTATCTGAGGAACAAGAGGCTTTGACAATGGAAGTCTGATGGCCAAGCGTGCGTACCTGCCACGATCAGTTTTATCAGTATTAAAATCAATACTTACAACCTCCCCGATGAGGGTACCCAAATGATGGAGCATTCGTCTGTTGTAAATGAATGTGGGAAGCTTTGGCAAGCGGATCCAGGCGACCATGGAATGGATGACATTAGTGTCAGGATCAAAGGCTTCGTCCCATGGTTGAACATGGAGATAATGGCCAGCAACCATCCAGGGGCCGCTTGTCAAGGCATGAGTCGAATCCTCTTGGGATTGAAACTTAACCACGTAATAGCCGTTATCCAAATCAATAAGCGGGACGGAAGTGGAAGCCGGCCATATATGCTCCAATCTTGTTTTTAGAACCCTGTATGAAACCGAACGGCCAACCACCTTGATGATCACCGCGTTTAACCATGGACGAATAAGAAGTTCTTTATACGCAGGGGAAAGAGACACAACCGGCAAACCATCAACATAAGTGGTAATGATATCCGATGGGTCTCCGGCAAGATCCTCCATTGAATCTTCAAGAGTGACATGAACAAAACCATCCCTCTTACGAACTACTTCACTATAGGATGCACGAGGCCGTTTGGGGACACGAGGATCCTCGGCGTCGGGTGGGATACCGCCGTGATCAGCAGCTTCTTCATCGGCCATTAGAGAGTCTTGAAGGTAGGGAAAAAGGGAAGTTTCTTGAAAGAAATCTTGGAGCAGAATTACTTTCACTGTTATTGATATTTTTGTATATGTTTTGGACAGGCCTATTTTTATTTTTATTTTTCTAACACACTATCGCTGTCGTTATAAGTTTTAAAATATTTTCAGGAGGTAGTACTATATATCCTCTAAATCATAGAGGGTATGGTGCGGACGTGCGGATGCTCTCTTTCACCGTTGATCCATTTTTATCATCCAACGGTTGCAATGATTTGGAGGGGTAGTTTCGTAATTTCATGTTTTAGGTATTTAATTTATTGAATTCGCAACATATTATATACAATTCAGCGATATGGCATACACAACTCAGCTACAGAGCCAATCCAATTCAGCGACGCGACATATGCAATTCAGCGACATTGTTGTATTCATCTCAGCGACGTTTGAAGTTGGAGCCGTTTGAATTTCATTGGGATTTTAAACACATCTCAGCGACAGAGTATTCACAATTCAGCGACATGGGCAATACAAATTCAGCGACATTATTGTATTCATTTCAGCGTCATAATTTTATACTACATTTCAGCGAATAGTTCTATACATTTGAACGCATCTCAGAGACGGAGCATACACAATTCAGCGGCATGGCAATATGTAATTCACGACAAGGCATATACAATTCAGCGACTTGATATAGTACTTCTCAGCGATATGTGATAATATATTCCGGCGACATATATCGTTATCTCAACGATATGGTATGCTATTTTCAGCGACATATTTCGTGATTTTGGTAAGTAAAGAAATGGTTATACGACCTCCGTCTCAATTTAATTGTTACATTCACCTCCGACACGCTTGCCGATACACATTTTTAATGATTTATAACTTAAATTGTGTATAATAAAAACTTATAAAAAGTTTATTGTCTAAAACTACTAGATTGGACGAATCTAACAAAGATCTCACATGACTATATTTTTCTTTACATAACTATGATAAAAATTTGAATCAAAGTTAAATAGTGAATAGTGTCAAAAATTCCAACGTAACATTTATATCGAGACGGAGGAAGTATATTTTTTGACAATAATATCGTTATCAATTTATGACCGTCTAATTGAGATCAATGGTCAACATTCGCGCACGGACGTGTGGACATATTGATATGTCCGCATAGCAACCACCCCCTCTAAACAAAGTCAGACTAAAGCAAAGTTTTTTTTTTTGGATAACGGTGAGGTAGAGGCATCGGCAAAAAGAAGGCTAAAAAAACTACAGCAACAAAGGAAAAGAAAAGGAAAGCAGAAAAGAATAAAAAACGCGGGAAGTAAATTCCCGACTGATCAACAAAGAGGCTCTCACGAGTATCATCCGGGGAGAAGGCCCAAGTCGTGAAGAAGGCCAGCGACTTAGCACTGTCCTTAGCTAGAATGTCCGCAATAGAATTGCCTTCTCGGTGAATATGACGCCAAATATAACCGGCCGTGCATAGAGAATGTCCCTGATGTTCTTAATGAGAGGAGACAACAAATGGTTCTCTGCCACACCATTATGAATAAAATGAATAGCCTCAGAGGAGTCAGAAAAACACGCAGCTTCCATAATGCCTTTCTGAGCTAACAAACGAACTCCATGCCAGATGCCAAAGAGCTCGGCCTTGATATTAGTCGCCCCGCCAATGGAGCCAGAAAAACCCTCAACCCATTGACCGTCCCCAGTACGGATAACACCCCCGAATCCCGCAGGACCCGGATTGCCCATAGAGCTGCCATCAACATGGAGGAGAATCCCCGTATGTCGAATCGGATTCCATGTGATCAACCGAAGCTGACGTTCCAGAATTCGTTTCTTGAAAGCTCTATCAAAGGTAGAGCCAAGATATTGTGATTTGCAGGCAGTGGCTTGGCTGTCCGGCAACATATCACGCATACAGAAGGCATTTCTACCCTGCCATATGTTCCATAAAAGTGCCCAATACCGTCCAGGCCATCGACGACATAGAGCATGCATCGCTTGGGGCAATTGGCTGCAATTCATTTGACTGAATAGATGAGACGAGCATCCCATAATAGTCCAGGCTTGAGCAGCCCAGGGACATTCAAAGAAGATGTGCCAAGCCGATTCTTCCGGAGCACCACAAAGAGCACAGCTAGGGGATATGGCCATACCTCGACGAAACCTTAGCGCATTGGACGGCAAAGAATTATTAATTAATAACCATACCAGGAGACGAATTTTATGACGACAAGGGAGCCGCCAAACCCAAGCCTGGAACTGATCCATGCGAACTCCACGACCATGCATGAGCCAGTCGAAACCAGACGAGACAATATAATTTCCCGTCATCCAGCCCATCCAACACGGTCGATCTGCTACAGAGGGATGCAAGGAAAGGGGACCAAAGTTGGCAACTTCGTCTACAAGCTCTTGCGGCATCAGGATGGATAATTTCTCCCAACACCATCTCTCCCCATCAACCATGTCACGAACACGCAGGCTAGTATCGGATATATGAACATAAGGCATGCGGTTGGCTAATAGACCCCCAGGCAGCCAATTAGTATACCAGAAGTCCTCCCCTGTCCTCCCCTGAAAAATGATTCCGTGCGCTGAAGGGCTCTATATGCTATGGAGGCAGCTGGGCGATGAGGGAAGTGGCCATTCCCGCAACCATACTTGGCAATAAAAAGTGATACCCATGTCTTAGAAGAGTTTGAGGCAACATCAAATAGCAAATTCCCTAACATGGCAATGTTCATATCCCTGCATTTTCTCCAGCCAAGTCCCCCCCGGCTCCGAGGCGTAGCAATCTTAGTCCAATTAGCCAGATTAATGCCGTGGCCATGACCATCCTTCCGTAGAAAATTACGCACCACCCGATCAATATTATCGCATGTGAACGAGGGGAGCCACATGATTTGCATGATGTATGTGGGAACGGCTGACAAAACCGCCCGGGCTAAAGTGAGGCGCCCCGCCTTATTGAGAAGGCCTCGTTTCCAGGCTGCCATATTCTTGTGGAGCTTTTCAACCAAGAACTCAAGATGGACAGATCGGATAGCACCGGAGATGGCAGGGAAGCCAAGGTACAGGCCAATGGATTTGCGAGAGTTCACTTTCAAACCAGATTGGCCTCCAAAATCATTGAGAACATTGTCAAGGCAGCTAACACTATCCAATGAGGCTTCCGAAAATAACAGGAGGTCGTCAGTGAACATTAGATGAGAGATAGGTGGCACTCCACGACCAGTAGAAATAGGCCACCACATCCCATTCTCAACTCTTCTACATAAGTGCGTGACAACTTTTCCATGACAATGATGAAGAGGTATTGCGATAAGGGATCCCCTTGACGGATACCCTTTCCCGGCATGAATGATGGCAATACAGAACCATTCCAAAGGATAGAGTAGCTAGGTGAGCAGACCCAATACATAATGATGCGCGTGAGAGGGGATGGCAGGCCCATCTCTTGAAGGCATTCCTCAAGGAACTCCCACTGTATGTTGTCATATGCCTTCTCAAGATCAATCTTGAGCAAAATAGACTTAGAGCGCCGGTTCTTATTCCTGAAAGAGGTCAAAACCTCTTGAAGGATGATAGCATTCCCAGCCGTACCACGCCCTGGTAAAAAAGCCGATTGGTAGGGACTGATGTAAGCCTGAAGGGTCGGTCGTAAGCGATTGACTAATACCTTTGTCAAGATTTTGTAGCTTACATTGCATAAACTGATGGGGCGATAATGCCGAATCTCCTTGGGCACGTCCAATTTAGGAATTAAACATATGAATGTGTCAGAAATGGCACGTGCAAAGGTGCCAGTCCTAATAGCATCGAGGACGAATTTGATTACATCCTCTCCAACCGAGCTCCAGTAAAGTTTGTAAAAAAGGCCAGGGAGGCCATCAGGCCCCGGGGCAGACGTGCTACTGATCTCCTTCATAGCCGAGTAAATCTCATCCCGACCAAAATCCTTTGCTAGATCCTCAACATTATTCAAACCCGAAAGTGGAGTTAAAAAGCTATTAACACGGCCAGGTCTGGCCGATGGGGAGAACAAAGAGCTGAAGTGCGACACTGCATGACCGCGGATGGTTGCATCATCCGACACCCACTGGCCATCAATTTCCAACCCAACAATCTCACTACGCCTTCGTCGAATAAGAGTTTGATTATAGAAATATTTGGTATTTCCATCACCATGCCGGATCCACTTATCCCTAGCTTTCTGTGCCCACAAAATCTCTTCCTGGCAAAGAACATTGTCCAAGTCACCAGACAGTTTGGCCTCCAATAGAACCAAGAAGGCGGAATCAACCCGACAAAGAGCTCTACGGACTCCCGCGGATTGTTCATTTCAATTTTAGTAATACGGATAGTATGAAGGATCTGATGCAGATTGTTCGAACCGACTTTTTGTGATGATACAATATAAGGGTGATGTCTTGGATGGATTGTATAATCTGTGATGTTGAACTTGTCACATAATCTCATCATTACACCATATAATTATACTTTCATAATAATATGCATCTCAGTCAGATTGCCATTTTAGGGGGAAAAAAAACTCAAGTATGTGTTTTAAAACAACGCTACAATACAATAAAATCATGTTTGATTTAATGCAATATTGCAATTCATTAATCAATCATAAGTTCATCAAACATGCATGCTATAATTTAATTTCCACAATAAAAAAATCTAATATACTAAAAAAAGATTGTGTGCAAATTCTAAGGTAAACAAATTTAAAATCCTAACCAAACCAGAAAACATTAATTAAATTATAAGAGATTTTATAGGGAACACTAAAAAAATTTTAAAACATAAATTAAAGGCGAAGGTTCAAATCAAGGCCGGAATCTTCATCATCCGTCGGACCTGCCGATCGATCATGGCCCATCCTTCAATCTCAGCCGTTGATGTCCTTCCCTTTCATTGGCTTTCATCATCCCTACATTCTCCGTTGAATTAGGATTAGGGTTAACGCCCATATGGGTTCCGGCATATCTGTCCAACCCCGATCCATTCTCTTGAAAATTCTCCATCCTCAACTTCTCATACGCCGCCTCGACGACGGCGGGGCTATCAGATACTCTATGGGGATCTTAGCCTGGCCGAATCCATGACCATGCGACAGTGAGGGCGACTAGGGTGGGTGGTAGGGGTAGGTTTGTGTATCATAGAATCCGCTCTAAACCCGAGGGACGGCGGCGTCCGAGTGAGGCCTCCGTAAGGGTAGTAGGCGTAACCCGCCAGATCGTGAGGCGGAGGAGGGGCGGCGTGTTGAGGTTAGTCATGGAAGCCATGGAGTGCAGCAGCAGCATCATGGAAGCCATGGCGTGCAGCAGCAGCAAGAGCAGCAGACTTACAAGCTTGGAGTTGGTTGAAGTCGCATTCGTCCCAGTTAAAGTTGCTTGAGTTTTGTATAGTTGTAACTCAGGGGCTTTTGTGTATTTTCCTCTTATGTTGTTAGTCAGGTTAGATTAAGCGTGATAGCGCTTTATCTGTTATATATAGGTCTTCTTCCTCTTCTCTCTGTAACAGAACATTTTTACACCTCTTTTGTTGCTAATGGAGAAGGCAGTTATTTACTCTCTTGTCTCTCGTTCCATTCTGCTCAATTGTTAGATTGAGTGTTTTCTACATGGTATCAGAGCAGTGATTGCTCACCGATCCTGAATTTTCATCTATTTTGTTCATTTGCTTTTGTATCTGCGCTCGTATATGGCGATCGAAGAGGATGTCGAAGAAACTCCAATCAAGGCAACTCCAGTTTAAATACATGGGAAGGCTGCATATTTTCTTGGGTTGGAGATTAATGCTACTGATACTGGATACTCTATCAATCAGTTTAAATATGCTACTGACCTCCTGGAAGAAGTAGATTTTCCTTCCAACCCTAAAGCTCATGTTCCCTGCACTCCTCATAAAACTCTTGGCACTGATGGCCCCCTGTTTGCAGATCCTTATCTCTACAGAAGAACAGTTGGTAAACTTCTCTACCTTGGGTTTTCTAGACCTGATATTTGTTATGCTGTTCAGCAGCTTAGCCAATATATGCAAGCTCCTACAACTCTTCATTGGCATGCTGTAGTACATGTGCTTCAGTATCTTCAGAACAACCCACATATTGGCTTGTTCTATCCTTATGGTTCGCCCTTAGATTTGAAAGGTTATTGTGATGCCGATTGGGGCAATTGTCTAGTCAGTCGAAAGTCTCTTACTGGGTATTGTGTTTTTCTTGGAGGTTCACTCGTTGCCTGGAAAACTAAGAAACAAAATTTTGTGTCCAAGAGCTCTACTGAAGCTGAATACAGAAGCTTAGGAGCAGTGGCTTCAGAAATGCTTTGGATTGGATCCTTGTTCTCTGAATTGAAATTGTCTCTACCTCGTCCTTTCCCGATTTATTGTGACAATGCCTCCGCCATTCAGCTGGTCAAGAATCCTCTCCAGCATGAAAGAACCAAGCACATTGATATAGGATGTCTTTATGTTCGAGATTACTATCAACAAAGGTACATTGATCCTATCTTTGTTCCCTCTCCACAGCAGCTAGCGAATGTTTTCACCAAGGGTCTTTCTCCCAAGGTCTTTCTCTCGTTTTGTTCCAAGTTGAAACTTTGGCAAGTTTCATCTTGCGGGGGGATGTTGAGGTTAGTCATGGAAGCCATGGAGTGCAGCAGCAGCATCATGGAAGCCATGGAGTGCAGCAGCAGCAAGAGCAGCAGACTTACAAGCTTGGAGTTGGTTGAAGTCGCATTCGTCCCAGTTAAAGTTGCTTGAGTTTTGTATAGTTGTAACTCAGGGGCTTTTGTGTATTTTCCTCTTATGTTGTTAGTCAGGTTAGATTAAGCGTGATAGCGCTTTATCTGTTATATATAGGTCTTCTTCCTCTTCTCTCTGTAACAGAACATTTTTACACCTCTTTTGTTGCTAATGGAGAAGGCAGTTATTTACTCTCTTGTCTCTCGTTCCATTATGCTCAATTGTTAGATTGAGTGTTTTCTACACGGCGGCCGCCTCCATGGTGTGGCGGGTCTTGGCCAACGCCTGAGATGTCGAGAACTCTCTCTTGCAAAAGTTGCAAGTGAACATCTTTGCCGGATCGGCTGATGAAGATGCCGTACCACCGCCCTACTCGGCAGCGTCATTACCGTAGTTCTTCGATAATGATTCAGCATAATTTAACAAATTGAGTTCCAATGTGGAGTCGTAGACATCATTGGCATTTGTTGCAAGCCTGTGAGCAAAGGCGACGTCTCTCTCGCGACGAACTTGGTGTTTCTTAACCCCGACATTGCCATTGCTATCCTCCTCCATTGCTACGAGGTTGTTGTCGTTGTTAAGGTTGTTGGATTCTTCTTGGGAGCATGAACATTATACCTCTATTTCATGTTTGGGTAAACGGAAGAGCAATTGATTAACTACTTATAATAACAATTATATTAATTTTGATCGGATTTTCGCCCTATTGACTTATGTAATGTCCTCTACAAGATTGTTGCGAAAGTCATCATTGAACGATAAAACGGAATGGTACTTTCATTATTCACATATTATGAATAATTAAAAGTTGTGTTTAACTAATTTTAAAATAATGTTTATTGCTTGGTACAACTTATTTTTTTATTAAGAAATTCCCTTTTAAATTAAAATTACCTTTTCTTACAAATGCAAATAGCTTGGGTATGGTTTTAAAGTTTTTTAATTCAATTTTTAAACAAATTATTATTATAATGTCAAGTATTAATTTATGCCACATATGGCCATACATATGGGGTTTTGGTTAAAAAAAAAAAAAGGTTTACATGTAATGAAATATGAGATTGATATTTAATTTATGATATTTTTTTATGTGATTGGAATAATGGAACTGCATCAATATTGCCACTTTTTACACAATCTGGAATATGGAGGACTATATATTTGGGTATGTATATACGTAGTATTTGTGATCGTATAGATATGGAGGTTGAAAAATGAGAATTATGATTGAGGATGTTTTTCTTTCAACTCAACTTTAAATCACTTTGTTGTTGTCATTACAAAATGATCTATGCCAATACCTATTTATACTAGGCAGGGGAGGATTTTAGATAATTCAAATCTAAGTTACACCCTAATAAATCAAGACCGTTCTAAGTAATATGTTATATAGAATTCTCTATCAACTTTATTATTTTTCATCCCCATCTATCATCCTAGAGTCTTATACATTATTAGTTACAAAACCATTCTCTAGAATTTTCTGTTACATTTTATCATATCTAATACTATACATTTTATGAAACGCTTGGAGGCTGTGCCATGTTGGTTGATGATTCGTGCTTTGAATGCTATGGCCACCATGTATTTTGGTTCTGAGATGTAGGGACTTTGTAAATCACATTTGTTTTTTTTGGAATAAATGCTTTTTCTTCTCAAAAAAAAATACTATACTACAAAACTAAGTTTATTTTCAATATAATTATATATATAACATGATTAATAACTTAAATTATGTACAAATATCAAGCTAAAAAATTATGTGGGGATGACGACTGGCCCAAATGGTCAAGTCCATGTCTTCCAACCTTATAGTTGATGTTCGATTTCCCATTCGCCCCCTATTCCTCCCCTTTATCTATTTGTAATTTGTGTGACGTGGGCTACCACCATCGATTTATCTGGTTTCGGCTTCTAAAAAAATGATGTGATACATCTAATACTTTAAAGAGATTGTGCACTCTCTAACAACGTTTCTTTGTTATTAGCTTTAGATTAAATTCCTTTTGTTTGTAAAAAAAAAAAAAAAGAAGATTGGTAAAATTTGTAACATGGACATTCTATTTCAAACATGAAGTGGGAAAAGAAAAGAAAAACTAAAAGATAAAGAACAATAAAATAAATAGGATTTTGTAGAGCAAGCGAATCCGCTAGCAAAAATCATATATGAGAGCAAATATAGCAAATATAGAGTAGGTTTTATGTCTGTAAAATGTTATACATATGTATATACACTATTATTATTTGTTGTAAGTCTTATTTACCTAACAGAGACTCTTTAAAAACAATTTTTTTTTAAAAAAAAATTAGAAACTCCATATGGAATCGTCGTAATAAAAAATAAAATAAAAATTGAAGTACCTACGATTGTTTATGTATTTATTTTACTTGAAATGAAGTTGTTATGGGAGAAGGATAGTTGGAATTTGGAAGAAAGGTTTACATAAAATTTTCAATTATATACTACTATAAGGGATTTTGCATCAATACATATGAAATTGTCATCGTCTTGATCCTCATATTTATTATGGTATAATAAAATCAAACTATTTGTTGGTCTCTCAAAACTCCATTATTACAGAGATGCATAGAAAATCTTTTCACTACATTGTAGAATGAATTGACCTCCAATCATATTTTGATCAACATTCTGCTACCGGTGGTTCGAGGGGATCTCAACCTGTTGTAGTTTTTTTTTCTCTTAATAGCATCAAAACTATTTGAGTATTCAGCTTCTGGTGGTTTCTCAGAATTTGGACCAGTTGGAATTTTTCTTTTAATATTGTCAAAATGAGCAGAGTATTCAGCATCTGGTGGTTCTATAGGATCTGCACCGCTTGGAACTTTTCTCTTAATAGCATAAAAGACATTTGAAAATTCAGCTTCCATTGGTTTTTCAGGATTTGGCCCAGTTGGAATTTTTCTTTTAATATTGTCAAACCGGACGGAATATTCAACATCTTGTGGTTCTATAGGATCTGCACCGCTTGGAACTTTTCTCTTAATAGCATCAAAAGCATTTGAATATTCAGCTTCCGGTGGTTGTTCAGGATTTGGACCAGTTGGAATTTTTCTTTTAATATTAACAAAACGAACGGAATATTCAGCTTCCGGTGGTTGTTCAGGATTTGGGCCAGTTGGAATTTTTCTTTTAATATTGTCAAAACGAACGGAATATTCTGCATCTGGTGGTACTATAGGATCTGCACCGCTTGGAACTTCTCTCTTAATAGCAGAAAAAACATTTGAATATTCAGGTTCTGGCGGTTCTTCAGGATTTGGACCAGTTGGGATTCTTCTTTTAATATTGTCAAAACGAACGAAATATTCAGCATTTGGTGGTTCTATAGGATTTGGACCCGAAGGGGGTGTTTTGCCATCCAAATGGAAAGAAAGATCTGAAATATGCATAGATGACACTAATGGAGAACCAATTGTAGGACCGAAAAGAAGATAGAAAATGAAAAGGACAATGTATGAAGATCCAGTCTTCAAAGTGAGAGCCATTTTAGGTTTAGGCTGTAATATTATGACCTTGAAGTTGCTGTTGGTTGAGAACTTTAGACACTTATTTATAGCACAATTTTTACCAAATCTAATGCAGGATTGCATTAATATTTCTGTTATATTATATATTTAGTCATTTAGTTATTTTAAAATGTGATGATTTTAGCCTTTAATTTGATGATTCTGTCATTTTTACCTAGAGTTGTAAATAGAACAAACAGTTCGTGAGCTGAGCTCGTTTCGATACATGTTTGTTCGTTAACAGCTCGTTTGATAAGTTAAACGAACTGAGCTCAAACACATAATTTTGTTTGTGTGTTCGTTCGTTAAGTTCGCGAACAGTTCAAAATTCTTTTTTAATGGAATATATATTATAAAAAAATATTTTATCTAGGTGTTCTTTTCATTTTTTATTTTATTAATTTCACATTTCTCTCATAAATTATATTACAATATACATTACATTATCACACCTAATTTAATTCTAAAATAAATAAATTTATTAATAAAATAAATGGTTCGTTAACTGAGCTCGATTAGGCTCGTGTTCGTTCGTTATTAGCGTGTTCGTAAGGTTAAACGAACAGAGTTCAAACATAAAAATTGGCTCGTTAAGATTTTTGGCTCAGTTCGTGTTCGTTCGTTAAGCTTAACGAACAGAGCTCAAACACTTGAAGCACGGTTCGGTTCGGCTCGTTTACAGCTCTTACCCCTTTCTTTCTTCTTTTACAGTTCTTTTGTTTAATTTATAATAATGATATTTACTTACTTACTTATTTTACAGTGATTATTATTCTAATCTTTATTTTGATTATTGTCTCTTTTCCCTTTGTTTCTTGTTTTGCTAATTTTAATTACATATACATAGGTTGTTATTAGGTTTAAGGCTAAACTCATATCAGTTGAAAAAAAAATGCGGATTAGGGCTAACCCAATAATTAAGTTTTTAATTTTTAATTTTAAGATTGGGGGCAACAGTCTACATGAGTTAATTACTATGGTTCTTGATTTTTTGTGCGTAAATGTTTTTTTTAAAAATGTTATATTTAGCATTCATTCATTCATTCATCATTGTATCAAGATTCGAGTTCTTTTTTATTTTAAAAATAAGGCCTTAATGGGGATTAAGTTTGATATAATAATGAATCCTTCACTTCTATCTTTAGGGTAGGTACCAAACGCAGTAGGCCTGAGTGGTATATGACTTTAGCAGCTTAAACAAAGATTTCGGGCTCGAATCATTGTGTATGCAGAATTCTGCTTTGGAGGAGTCAACCCTTAAATATCCAGCAGATTTTCGAGGGATTAGTCTTAGGTCTAATGTGTCTTGAGGATACCCAGCATATAAAAAGAAAAAACAAAAAAAGCCTTTAGGGCAGGGTCGATGGTCGGGTAACCCTTTATTCTTCCACCTTCTAAGTTTGAGACCTCTATTTTTTTTTTTAATTATAATAATACTAAATTGGCTCCCATATTTAAGTTCCATATATTCCCTCAAAAATTATAATAACACTAAATAGGTCAAGATAATTAGTTTTCATATTTTATATTTTTTATATAACATTTTTTTATTAAATTTAGCAAAATAACTTTTTTAATGATACATTTTGTAAAATATCGGCACCCTTACCAACAGCAGTTGGCTTGAGTGGATGGGGGCTCTAGTCGCTTAAGCAAGGTCTCGGGTTCGAGCCTTGTGTATGCAAAAAACTGCTTTGGGAAAGGCGCCCTTAATTGCCCTTGCAGATCCTCGAGGGATTAGTCTTGGGTCCAATACGATCTGGGGATACCCTGGTATTCACATAAAATATCAGCACCCTTGAAATTTGAGGCCGTAAAGGGGCGGCTTAAAAGACTTGGTCAGTACTTGACTTTTAACTTAATGGTTAGGTTTTTTAATTTCCAATTATGTTTTATCTATGTCTCTTTATTTATTTTCGGAAAACCTTTAAATTTAGATTTTAGATTTCACTTTAGATTTATGACTATAACCATGCATGAAATCAAATTCATATATAAGGGAAAGGCTTGTGTGCTGTTGCCAGTAGGTGCTGTGGTGATGGGTAGGGATTCAAAAGTGATGGCAGTGTGGTGGAGTGATGTGTGAGTAAAAAAAAATGATAGGTGAAGATTATTGGAAAAAATAAAAAATATATATATAACCTACACACATCACTTTATAATACACACACATCATTTAGTAGGTAAAGGCAACATAGTTGCCTGTATAGTAACTCTACCGCATATATAAATGGTCATAAAAAAAAGTTCATATCTAAATAGGTGATTTGCCAAATTTTAATAAACTTTATCTCGTAATCAGCTTAATAATTAGTTATCTTGCCTTTTGAATTTTTACTTTACAACTTAACTTGGGTAATTTGAATCAAATTCTAATGTTGTGTTTGGGAACAAATGCTATCGCTTATATTTTTTTATCATATATATATATATATATATATATATATATATTTTTCGGAAATGAAACGACTATATATAGAGTGGAAAGACGTCTCGCCGGGTGGAAGGGGAGACTACTATCTCAAGGGGGTAGGCTTTGCTTAATTAAATCAGTTATGCACAGCTTACCGGTTTATTACCTTTCACTGTTCAAAGTTCCAAAGATGGTGGCTAATCGGTTGGAACTCATTAAAAGGCGGTTTTTTTAGAATGAATGGGAGGGGGGGGGGGGGGGGGGGAGGATGTACACGATCAGTTGGGATAGGATATGTTGCCATTTGGAAGATGGGGGTTTAGGCATTTGGGATACGTCAAATTTCAATATTGCATTACTTCTTAAATGGAGATGGAGATTCGTGGCAGATGATTCCTTGTGGAAGAGAGTTATCAACGCTAAGTACTACGGGTTGGCAGGGGGCTTAGTGCCGGAAGTCAAGAGGGAAAGGTCAGTTTGGGGGAGGATTTGCAACGCCTGGGAGGAGTGGAATCCGGGGGGCGTAGGGAGTGATTTTCTAATCCAAGTGGGAGATGGTTCAATGGTTAGTTTTTGGCACGATGCATGGGTTATGGAAGGCCGCCCTCTAAAGGAAATTTTCCCCAGACTATTCGCTTTAGCTGCCAACAAGATGGGTAAGATTGCGGATTTCGGGAAGTGGTCGGGCATGGAATGGGAATGGTGCATGGAGTTGAGGCGGCCACTGTTTGACTGGGAGGTTGAGGGTTGGAATCAAATGATGATCATGTTGAGTTGGACATGCCCACAGAGGCTATTGAAAGACAAAACCGTGTGGATGAGGGATAGCAATGGATCTTTTTCTACACGGTCATGCTGGTATCGTGAGGCGAGGGTGGAAGTGGTCAGTACTAGATTATTCTGGAAGAAATTCTGGAAAATAAAAGTTCCGGTGAAGTGTAAAATACTAGTCTGGAAGCTAGTAAATACAGCCTTGCCAGTAAAGGAATTATTAGTGCAAAGAGGATGCATTTTAGCCTCGAATGCCTTATGTTCGATTTGTGAAAGGGAGATTGAGTCGATAGATTATCTATTCTGTCGTTGCACGTTGGCAGGGAACTTATGGCATCAAATGGTGGCCTGGTGCAGAGTGGAGTGGGTTAGGCCGGGGTCTGTGGATTGTTTGATTTTCTCTTGGATGGACCTCCATGTGAAGTCTGGTAGTAGGGAACTATGGATGTCTATGGGCATGGCCATATTCTGGACTATTTGGAAGAAGCGAAATGAACGGATTTTTAAGAGGCAACAGATAGATTGCAACGCTGCCACAGAGGAAGTCAAATGGTATTGTTTCCTGTGGTGGAAAGCTTGGTGTAATGGGGATGCAATTGGAATAGAGAATTATAGTCCGGGCTTTCCAGTTGGACTCACTTTGAGTCGCCCAAACATCTTCAGAGGTCCTCGGCGTGGCTTGGTTTGGGAGAAGCCGGATAGGGGATGGTGGAAAGTGAATACGGATGGGTCGTCCCAAGGAAATCCGGGTTCAGCTGGTATTGGAGGGGTGATCCGGGACGAGGAGGGGGAGGTAATATGTATACTATCGGATCATATTGGGCAAGCGGATGCAACTTTGGCCGAAGTGGCTGCAGTAAATCGCATTTGTTCGATGTTGGTTCGTGACCAAGGTTTCCCTTTGCCTAAGCTAATATTCGAGTGCGACTCGGCAAATGTTGTGAAGTGGCTCAAAGACTTGGAGTCGATGCCTTGGCGATTCAGGGATTTGATTGGGCCGATTCTGAATGTTTTGAGGCACGCGGGAGAAGTAAGAGTGCAACATATTTTTAGGGAGCGGAACAATATGGCTGACTACTGGGCGAGGATTGGTGCTGCTAATGAAGGTAAGGTGGAGTTGTGGAGGTAGACATGTGAATCTGGTAAGGGCCTCGGGGCACAGTGAAGCCTTTGCTGCTGGCTGCTGAATACTTGTGAAAAAATTCAGTATTATTTTCGATGGCATGAGCGATAAGGATACTTCATGGTTTGGATGTAGTTGATGATTTGGATGTAGGCAGTAGTGTGGGAACTGTATGGCTGCAGGAGTAGCGGCAGCGAAGGGCTTTGCACGAATGGTGGGTTACCTCATGCTATGCTTATCTTGTTGGGGCAGTAATTGGTGTGTGTCTGAGGTTATGTATATGGGATGTGCGAAGCTGCTGGTTCTGTAGTCATAATGGCCCGGAGGGGGTTGTGTTGCTACTAAATGTTGGTTGTTGTATGGTCCTTGTGGTGTCGGTTTTTTGTTTGAGATCTTTGTTGTAATCGTCTTTGGGAGCTAATTCGGTTTAGGAGCTATTGTAAATTGTTATGGTTTGGGAATAAAATAATTTCTTCTAAAAAAAAATTAGTACAAGAAATCTGGCCTATACAAGAAACTTATATGTTTTACAAGGGAGGGGATATGGGCAAGTGTAGATCAAATCCTCAACCTTTGGGTTGAATGGTGAAAGTTTGACCAATAGACCAAACCCCGATAGTATATATATGAATCTTATTGATTGTTGATATGAGTAGCTTGTTCCACTCTTTTTAAGTAAAAAACATTAAATTTTTTATCTTTATATCAATTGACATTTTTTTGGCGGGTTAAATGTGAAAAAGGGCCGTAACAAGGAGGCTATTCCACTTTTAGGCCATAATAAGTTGCAATTATGAAAACAGGCCATAAAAAACACAGTTTTGTAAAATTTAGGCCATAGGACCTATTTGAAAGAGGTAATAACTAAAATAGGCCATCAGAAGGAGTCATTTCCACTTTTTGGCCATGATATTTTGATTTAGGAAAATAGGTCATTAGAAGGATTTCGGGCCTGAATTTAGGCCATTGGACTGGAATTCGGGCTGCGATGGCCTAAAAGTGGAAATGATTCCTTCTGGTGGTCTATTTTAGTTTTTTCAATGATTATTTTATTTTATTTAATTAAATATTAATCGTCAAACCTACCAATCACCTCACATTAATAAATAAATATACTAAACTTTCAAATTACCCAATACCAGTAATAATTCCAGTCCACCCTACAGACACATATGAGTAAATCAAAAATAAATAAATAAATAAAAATTGTGGGGTTGGGGACTTACTCCAGTGGTAAGTCCCCCAGGTTGGGAGTTCAAATTCTCACCCGGCCACATATCCCTCTCATTTGTTCACTTTGTAATTGTGTGACTTGGGCTCCCACCACCCGTTCCAGGCCTCCAATGGCTCCTCAAAAAAAAAGTGTAACTCATTACAATCATATTATATAAATTTTTAAGTTACCTTTTTTTTAACAGTATTAATAGGACGGAGGAAGTAATATAAGAAATAAAATAAATATTAATTCAAATATATTATAAAATAAGTAAAACAAATACATATTCAAATAAATTATAAAGTAAAAATAAACATATTTTATTATAAGTATCCCAAAATTTTCGGACATGGTATTTTATGTAGGAATAATTAGTATTAAATGCAAGAAATTTTTCGGGCATGAGTATGTTTGGCAATTAATATTTAATTATTTTTAAAATGGAAATGAAATAAAAATTGTTGGAACAAGAAAAAAAAAAGAAAGTAGTATATAAATAATGACACATAATGAGTATTATTTATTTTAATTACATAAAATAAAAAAATAATTCCAAAAAACTAAAATAGGCCACCAGAAGGACTCATTTCCACTTTTAGGCTATCGCGGCCCGAATTCGAGCCCAATGGCCTAAATTCGGGCCCAAAATCCTTCTAATGGCCTATTTCCCTAAATCAAAATATGGTGGCCTAAAAGTGGAAATGACTCCTTCTGGTGGTCTATTTTAGTTATTACCTCTATTTGAAATTAATAAATGACCCAACAACTTTTTCTTTCTTCCATTTAAACCCCAAGCAATTTTGACTTTATTTACTTTAATCCTTTCTCAATGTACTTAATTTTTCATTATATAAAAGACACCCAATGCGCTTGAAAATTGGTATCAGAGCCTAGGTTTTATTGAAGAACATATTAATTATATTATTTATGATATTTTATTTCTTAATGAAGAAGATTTAATTATTTAATGGATTCAATGAATCTGAAACCAACGAGTTATTTCCAAATTTTGGAAATAAAAAATAGAAAATTCCAAAGGAATTTCTTGAATTTGTCCATATGACAAGATATTATCAAAATTAGTTTCTTTCCTAAAAATGAGAGGAACTGACTGGAAAGAAATTGATCCGGATAGCTCTAAGTTATCACAAAACTTAAGAGAAATCCAAAAGACGATTCAAGATTATGGTAACCGGGTATTAATTATACCCGGAAAAATAGATAACTTGAATCAGGCAACAGAAGAGATCTTGAAATTATTTCGAGATCTAAAGAAAGAGATTTTGAATTTGAAATTTGACATTTCAGATATCAAGAAAAGGTAGAAGGATATTCATGGATCTTCCAAGAATAACCAAGCCAATATTAGAGATGCATTTGGACCAGTACAAGCTTTACACCAAAAAGGTAAAGCAACTATGGTTCCAAAGCAGAAATCACAAGAAGAGCTTATGATCGATCTCCTGAAAACAGTCGTATGAGTGTTTCCAGGGCAGATCTATCAGATCTTCAAGAATTAGCAGAATCATTTTCCCAACTTGGGATTATGGATCTAGTTAATGTAAAACCCAATGAAGTTCTTCAGTTGGGTTATGCGGAAGAATCAGGATCCAACGTGACCAACGATGGACCACCTGATGTCCCAATGAGAGAAAGTACAGACTTTCACATTAACAGGTATCCTGAGGTGCATCTCAATGCAATACGAAACCCAGGACGGATCCCAAGTAGAGCACCAGAATCCACACCGTGGGCCAAAATGATGTTACAACCATTAAATCCATATGGCATAACACTGAACCTCGACGTTATCGACTTCCGAAACATCGAAGACCTGATCGACGAATGGGTAGCTTCAATGAAGATTGCAGCAACCACCCTGGATCTTGATAAAGAAAAATTTGTCAGATTAATAGAGCTAAGTCTCGAAGGATCGACAAAGCTGGGCTGGAAAAACTCCACGGCTGCTTTAAAGGAGCAAATACTCGAAGGAGAATCCAAAAGCACAATCTGCGAAAGATTTGGCCTCTTATTCAAAACCCATTTTGTAGGAGATGGTTATTTTGAAGAACAGACAACCGAAAAAATCAAGGTCTATACCCAAGCACTATTGGGTATGGAGTTAAAAAGTATTTGCGCAGTAGACGAATATATCTACTGGTTTCGTAAATACTATTTTCGGAGTAAGATGACAGCTGAAGTAGCATGTCCCATGTTCTTTGCAAAGATCTGCAGCCCATGGAGAGAGATGTTGATCCAATCGTACACATTACCCCCTGGTACAGTGGACTCAATAGCCCGGAGAATGTCATTCTTAAAGGATAAGCTCAGATAATGGTGTCAACAGGCAGCAGCCCAAAAGAACATCAAGAGACTAAGAGGTAAAATAAAATGAACCCCTCTTTGCTGTGAAAATAACGATTTTCCAACAATTATAGGAGAATCAGAAGAAAAGAGGAGAAAGAAGAAGAGTCGAGGCTCATACAGTAGGAGTTTCAGAAGACCTCCATTCCGAAGAAGAAGAGCATGGTGGTCCAAAGGCAAGGCCAGATCATACAAAACTAGACAAAAAATGGGAACGACGAAGAGTTCATCCTAAGGTTCAACTAGCTCACAAGGAGCACAAGGATAATGACGTCCAAGAGAACATTCAGACGAGCCCATACCCGAGCCAACGAAAGTTTCAAGGAATGCAACTACTGGAAGTGTGGAGCCAGAGGTCATATCTCACCCGATTGCCCTCAAAATCGTGAGATACGAATGTACGAAGCCACGGAGGATATCGTGGAAGCGGTCTACCATGGAAAGCTAGTACCAGTCTCTCAGTTTGAGGACATCCCCTCGGATGAAAGCATATACGAGGAAGAATTAAGAAGTGACTCGGACTCATATTCAGATGGATCTTCAACCGAGTCTGACTGAAGGGGACAGGATTCAGACCACTGAAAACCTGTCTGGATTCTTTTCAAGGATGACGATCTCGAATCGAACCATGGAGAAAATCCGCAATTTTCTTGACATATTAAAAGACAAGAAACAACTTCAGAATTTTTTGGGAGTTGTAAATTTTGCAGGTATGTTTATAAAAGACCTTTCAAAATATAGAAAGGATTTTAGACAACTCCTGAAACAGACTGAAAACTCTAGATGGAAATGGGAAGAAATACTTACCAAGAGAATTTGTGAACTAAAGCAAGTTTGCAATAGCTTGCCAAAACTCGTGATACCTCAAGATGAGGATGAGCTGGTAGTCTACACAGACGCCAATGATTTTCGATGGGCAGGAGTGCTCATGAGAAAAACAACTACGGGTCAAGAACCCTGTAGATACACAGGAGGGTTGTTCACTTAACAACAAGCCAAACTTTAACATATTAACGAGAATGAATTCTTTGCAGTATCAAAACATTTAAAAAATGGTCTTTATTCTTACTTGCAAAGAAATTTGTATTAAAGGTTGATAATACTAATGTTAGGGCTTTTTTAAGAAATAAACTTGAATCAAAAATTGAAAAAGCTCGTATTATCAGATGGCAAGCTGAATGTCAATATTATATTTATGATATTGATGTTATAAAATCTCATGAAAATGTTCTTGCAGATTTCTTGACGAGAGATGAAAGCATTTGAAGCAGATTCCATCTAACGAGATTCAGGCACCTCAGAGAAAACTTAGAGGAGCTATCAAAGCATTTTGGACAGCTCGAGATCAATGCACGAGCAGCTGGCCAAATACAACAGAGCGATATGGACATGGTCCGCAACAATATACGAACCTCCTATATAGCAATGACAGCGCTATGGGAAACAGTATTAGAGCCAATCAGGAAGGCGTCAGCCTCCTTGGTAAACAAAGAGAAATGTGCCCAAAAAGCTAAGGTGGTCACATATGAAGAAGCAGACTCAAGCACTGCTTCAAAGGAACCATTGTCGGATACCGACAAAAATGTTGAGCAGAAGGAAAGTCACATTTCCGAAAGTTCAAGTCAACCCACTGCCTCTGGGGTAAAAGAGGAGGAAATTAACCTTAGGCCAATGACAGACACCTCTAAGGTTAATTCAGAAGAGAATGTCATTTCTACAGACTGGCTAGACTACCAAGGAAAATGGGAACAACTGGTTTCCAAAAAATGAATTAACCCCAGCAAGACGGTGATCGAAACATCCGGAAGATACAACAGGGTCTGGATGCTCGAGGGATCAAAGCCAGAAGAGGTTCGAAAGTGCTATGATTTTGGCTCATTAGCATCTGTTCATACTACATCACCAAGGTTCCCGGAGATAGAAAAACTTCCGGGATGGATAAGTAGCGCGGTGCATGAATCATGGCAAAACAACCCGCACCTGCAAAGAGGAGATATTCTGGAGCTTAAGTTCATTTCAGCGGCACCAGAAATCATCGGGAAAGGTTCTTATCTGGTCTTTCATTTTATTAAATTACAAATACCTGATATGATTGCCTTCAACAGAGTTAAGTCTATGGATGAGAAGACACCATTGGTATCTTCAATCAGCGAAGATCAAATCTCCACCAGACGAGCATGGGGATTCTGGGTCTGTCTCACCGAGATGGAAAAGGTTAAATGTCCATTTAAATTATTCTCAAACAATTTAAATGGATCGTTCCTGGTTAATTCTTTAACAGGGAAAAGCACAGAGTTTGCGGAAACCTCCTTCGAAAAGAAGAGGTTACTCATCTGGGAAAATAAGTTGCCAGCAACCGAGTCTACCAGAAAGAAGGCATGCAACATGATGCATGTTGGTCAATGGGATAACCACATATGTCCATATTGTACAGAACATGAAAAACCCCTATTCGGTACAAAGATCCGGGTAACCCAGAAAAAATCCGGACTCGAACAAGACAAAGGGAAGAAACGTCCAAAAAACTTTCACAAGCCAAAGTAAGATTAGCTGGATATAAAAGAAAAAGAGGTGTCGGCAACACCCATAATTAAGAGCCGACAAAGAAGGGTAGAGTAGTTGGCAGTAAGTGGCCGACAAGAGAAGGTGGAAAGTTGACAAAGAAGCCACCTAACGCAATAATTCCAAAAGGACAATAATTTAGCCGGTGGAAATTAAGGCCAAGTGACGAACGTAGTGACGTCACAAGGATTTAGAGGAAGATTGGAATCCGGGATTGAAGTCCGCGGGCGCCTATAAATAAAGGAGTTTGAAGCAGATGGAAGACATCGAAAAATCCTCCCAACTCTTCAAAATATTTGTAATATTTCTCTTTCTGCATATTTCCTTTTGAGTCTGTAAAAGTATGGGGTATTCCCCCAAGAGTCTTGTATCCTCCATGAGGAACTAAGTGTCTGTCTTCTCCGTTAGGAGAAATTATGTTTGAATAATATTTTTAATATTTCTTCAGTAAAATCCAGGCTTCCAAATATCCCAAAAGTCCCGATAATATAGTTAAAACCCTTTATTCATATCTTGATACGTCCTAAGGTAGGAAACGAAATATGACTGTGCTGTTTTTTGCTGAAGGAGCCAAGAATCGGTGAACCATCGGTCGTGGCTGTGTGGTTAGAGGAAGTCCGTAAAATCCCGGAGCTTAGGAAACCCGGCAACAAGGCGATCAAAGCCAAGGTATGAAGTTTAGTGCTTAATTTAATTATCGGAAGCATGATGAGCGGTTATTGGATTAAATTTAATGAAAAATCTAAAGTTTGGGGTCAAAGTGTAAAAGAGCAAAAGTTGATAAGTCAACTGATGGAGTCAAAATATAATAAAGAAAAGTAGGTGGGGTCAACTATTATTTTAAAAAGTCTGAATGGCCAAAAACTGGATAAAGGTGATTTGTTATGGCCTAAAATCATAACTCAAACTTGTTGTGGCTCAAAAATGAAAATGACTACTTGTTATAGCCTAAATTAACTATTAACTCTTTTTTGGCCTAAAATGAAAATTAACTATTAAATATTAACATATCAATTGACATTTACTTATATGGAGTACAATTTTATATTCTAAAGAAATACATGCCCAGAGATTGAGTTTCAGTTTGAGTACATATCAAATACTTCGTATGTAGGGTGTAAATGAGACTGATAGGCTCGTAAAATATCCGGGCTCGACTCGATCAAAGCTCGGCCAAACCTCGACTCGAAAAGGCTCGGCTCGAATTCGAGTTCGGCTCGAATATTAATGAGCTCAAGCCGAGCTAATTAATACTCGGCTCGAAAGCTCGATAATAGGCTCGAATATATTATATATATTATTTCTTTCTTAAAAATATAGTATATTTTATTTCTTAACAAATGTGAGGAAGAAGAAGTCCAATAGTAAATTCACTCCTACTTTTTTTTAATAATATAGTACATTATATTTTATTATGGTTAACACTAAATCAAAAAAACTAAATCCCAATCTCCTTCCGAAATAGGACTATTTTAAGGAATTATGAATAGTTTAATAGTATATTTCTATAGAACTTCCTCTTTCAAGTTTTAAGCTTATTATTGAATAATTTAAAATGTTTTAGTCTTGAGTCCAATGTGGTCTAGGGATACCCGGTTTTTTTTTAAAAAAAAAACTGAAATTTATGTCGAGCTTTTTTGGCCCTTCGAGCCAAGCTCGAGCTTCAATATATTGTGTCGAGCTCGAGCCGAGCTCAATTTTTAAAGCTCGTCGAGCTTCGAGCTCGAGCCGAGCCGAACTTATATATAACCGAGCCGAGCTCGAGCCTGGTAAGACTCGAGCTCGGCTCGGCTCGTTTACACCCTATTCATATGAAGTATAGTATAATTTTTTAATATTATAAATAATTTGAAGGTTCTGTTGGGCCTGGCCCAATCTATGTGAGCCTACACTTTAATGGATTTTATGCCCATTAACGTCGTCTTACAACAATAGTCCAAAGCCCATTGGTATGTGCAAACAAAGGTGAATTTTTTATTTATAAATATGAGCATAAAAAATGAATATTTTATCGTAAAAAGTGAAAAAATGATTATTTTAACAAAAAAAGAAATAAATAAATAAAACGTCACACGTATTGTTGAAGACTAGTTTTTGGCATGAAATGGGTTAAACTTGCCAATGAGTAAAAATTACCAATGGGTATCATTGGATGCAATGACCCATACTACTACTTCATATTATAGGGATGGCCCATGGGGGAGCTTTTTACCCTACATTATATTAATAGGGTGTGGGCATATAAATGGGCATCATAGAGACATAGACTAGGGCACTATTCATCCCATTTTTATTATTTTTTGGTTGAACATTTATGAGACTTGATCTTTTGGTAATTTTTTTTTTCTTTTTTTTTTGTGTAATAAATGTAGAACATGCACTTTTCCATAAATTCACTTACATTCAAAGACCATATACAAGGAATGGATTGTGTCCAAAAACCAAAAATGGTCCCGTGTTTTATACAAGAAAACTACAATTAAGTGCATTGGAAAATATACAAATAAATGAGGTAAAAGAAATTTGTTCACATAGGTCGGTCCAACCCAACCTACATTTTGGGTTTCAAATCTAAGTATCTAACCTCTCATGTAATTTCCTTACAACGTCTTGAAACAAACTTAAATGACCAAGAAACATCCTTGAAAATTATACTTAAAACGTATGTATTTTGGCCAATAGAGAAAGTAAATCCCCAACTCATTTTAAAATATTATAAAGCGATATAACATCCTTGAATAATTTTTCGAGGTATGGTGAGCTTAACGAGAGCATCTATAATGAGAAAGTTATGTTATGTGATGGATTGATGGAAAAATATGTTTGATGTATGCGATGGAAAAATATATGATGAGAAAGATGTTTTTTGTGATGTTTGTATATACAGTCTATTTAAGAAGTTGTATCCTCAAAGCGGTTTTATGTATTCGCAAGAATTGAATCCAATATTCTGTTTAAGCCCCATAACCGCTTAATGCAACTACGGTTGTTGGTACTTGTCTCGTCCAATTTTAATTAGGATTCAGATTTTAATATGAAAGAGAGATAAAATATGTTACTAATAGATTAAATGTGATACACAGGAGAATGACTTAAATGGAGTGAAACAAGCTACTCATACCAACAATGTACATTTATTTCTTGGTAGCCATCCTATAAGAACTCCAAAGTTAAGTGTGCTTGCCTTGGGGTAATTTTAGAATGGGTGACCTCATGGGAAGTTTCCCAGGGTATGCGCGAGTGAGGACAAAGCGAACTAGAAAGAGCTCTATTGGTTTGTGGGGTCAGCCTCCACCCTGGAGCCGGCGACATCTAGAGTAGCACTATCTTTTCGGTGCCCCGGAGATAGGGGTGTTACATTTAAAAATATGGAGTAATAATAATTTTTTTTAATGCATGAAAGAAAATATACCAAAAACATATTATACTTTAATTTGAAATATATATACAAAATGAAAAAAACATTACAAGTACAATTATGCGGAAATAAAAATAAAATAAAAAAATCACAAAAATACTTTATGTCAATCAGGCAATCAATTAATTCCATTGGCTGGATGGGTTTGAGATTTATAGAATCATAGAATTGCTTTTGAGTTCTCGTACAGCTTTTATTTATTTTTTTATCTTCTTTTTTGCCCAATAATTTGAATTATTCCAATAAAGAGAAATCAACTGTCCCTTTATAATACTCTTCCAAAAAAAAACCGTCCCTTTATACCTATTCTTAGCTTGTGTAGGCTGTCCGGAAAAAAAAAATAATAATAACTGATCAGTTATGGAGAAATAACTTTTTTTGGAATAGAAAAATCACAGCTAAAAACAAATAAGGATATCAATCTTTATTAGTGGAGGTTGGATTAATTCAAATTTTTTCTTGAATTTTTTTAGAAAAAATAGGGGTGGGGTTATTACTTATGGGTATTACCATATTATTGAACTTATGAAAATTATGACATCCTTAATTCATTTTTACTTATTTAACTAACTTGCATTCCATTATTGAGTCATTTGAGCGTATTTTATATAGGGATGATTAGTGAGTAGAACTTTTGAACTTGACTTAGGATTCAACTCGAAAAAAACGTAACGCTATTTGAAGAATTTGATTTGAGTAGCTTGATAAGATATTGAGTTGAGTTCGAATTGGGATACTTGTTAAGTTGTTACTCTCTTTGTCTCATGTAACATGCCTTGTTACTGTTGGTAAGAGAATTAGGGTATTTTTGGTACGGTGTATTAGGGCCGGGTATATTAGGCCGTATAGTATTAATATTATACATTAAAATAATGTTATCCTATCTTTGGTGTTTTTCAAGAGATGTATAGGTATTATTTTAATGAGAGATTTCATGTATTATTTAATACATGTTGGAAGGGTGGGTTTATGGTGTATTAACTTTTATTCATTCTTTTTTTTTCCTTATTCATCTCACAACTAATAAATATTATCTTTTATATATTATTTATTAATATATTAATTATTTTTAAATTGTTAATTATTATTTTAAAATATTATTTATTTTTTATTTAATTATTATTTTTGCATAACCGCCAGGAAGGCTAGGAAAGATTTAATTATTTTTAAAAAATATTATTTTTAATATATTATTTATTATTTATTCATAAAATAGAAAACTAGTTTTTCATTTAATTATTAAATATAATACATCATGATGTAATACAATATCAACACCAAACACTGCATATAACATTAATTTAATACAATACATCATAATACTATACATCCGCATTAAATAATACAATACATCATAATCTAATACAGTGTTCCAAACATGACCTTAAGGTATAGTTGATTTATGAGTATGTGATGAGATCCATATAATTTTTAGAAAAACATATGTATGATGGGATATTTAAAAATAGTACTCCGAATTTAACTAGGACATATGGATTACTTAATACTAGTACTTCGAATACCGGTAAATAGGATCGAGTAGAGCTAGCATATTCGAGCTCAACTCAAACTCGATTAAAATAATAATAATAATAATAATAATAATAATAATAATAAATTAAAAACTAAAACTATCAAATGAGCCTCGCTTGAGACGCGTTATGAGATTGGTTAACTAATACTTCCTCCGTATTCAAAAAATTTTAACATTTTTTATTTTTACGCAACCAATACACATTTTTAAAGAGTAACATCTCAAATTTTATAAAATAAAAAATATAAAACTTTAATATCATAAAATTACGTGATTAGACGAATCTAACAAGATCCCACTTGACTATGTTTTATCTTATGTAACTGTGTTAAAATGTCGAATCAAAGTTACTTAATGAATAGTGTTTACTATGCAAATGTTAATATTTTTTAAACCGGAGAGAGTACTAATTACTAACATTTCTTTAAGAAGCAAAATTCTCAAAGGAAATGGATTAAAATTTAAAGAAAAATAATATCTAAATCTTTTAAATAATTTCTCAATAAAAGAAATACTCCTTCCGTATTCAAAAAAGGTTAACATTCCTTGTTTTCACGCAATCCAATACATATTTATAAAGAGTAATATCTCAAATTTTATAAAATATAAAATTATAAAAGTTTAATATTATAAAACTACGTGATTAGACGAATCTAACAAGATCTCACTTGACTATGTTTTATCTAATATAACTGTGTTAAAAAGTCAAATCAAAGTTACTCAATGAATAGTGTTTACTATGCAAACGTTAACATTTTCAAAACCGAAGGAAGTACTATTGTTAAATTTGCAGCAATCGCAATATACAACTAAATATATTTCAAAAATATTATAACCCCATCATTATGTACTAGGCCAGAAAAAACGGTGTTTACTTAACTCTATAGCTATATAAATTTTTTTATATATATGTATAAGTATAAAATAGTTTTATCAATCAGTTAACTTTATCACAATCACCAAAAGAACTTGTGTGCTGCAAAGAAAGAAAGAAAGAAAAGAATTGAACAACTACGCATATTTGACTCGGCACAACCTAACGATACATCCAATACCAATGATTTGTGTCAAGAATGCGTTGTAGATGAAATGAAACCAAATGATGGGAATAGAGAATATTAGTAACCACTTATATGTACTTCCTCTGTTCTCAAATAAGTGCTCCACTTCTGCATTTTACGCAGTCCAAGACACATTTTTAAATGTTTATATCTCAAATTGTATATAAGTAAAAATTATAAAAATTTGATATTCTAAAACTACGTGATTAGACGAATCTAACAAGATCTCACTTGACTATATTTTATCTTATAGAACTATGTGAAAAATTTTGATCAAAGTTACTCAATGAATAGTTACTACTATGCAAATGGAGCACTTAAATGAGAACGGAGGAAGTAATAAATTTCAGAACATGCTTATATGATATCACAGTACAAAATAATTACTTGAAGCCCTGAGGGGAAGGGGTGAACCGGTTCGATGGATTCGGCAGAAGGCGCGACGGAGGGAGTAGTTGATGCAGCGACTAAAGCCCTACCCTGCCCTGAGGTGCGACTGAAATCGGCAGGATTCGACAGAGGGGTGACTGAAGCCCTGCCCTGAGCCAACAACATATGATGTAGCGAGAAGCCGAAAAAGCTTCAAAAACATCCTGAGCCAACAACATCCTGGTCGTAGTCGTAGGAAAAGCTGCAAATCGGATTTGTCCCTTAACTAATATTAATTACTAACATTTCTTTAAAAGCAAAATTCTCAAACGATATAGATTAAAATTTAAAGAAAAAAAATATCTAAATGTTTTAAATAATTTCTCCAAGAAAATAAATACTATTTTTAAATTTGCAGCAATCGCAATATACAATTAAATATATTTCAAAAATATTATAACCCCGTCATTACGTACTAGGCTAGAAAAAAAAGTGTTTACTTAACTCTATAGCTATATAATTATATATATATATATATATATATATATAGATCGATATTTGGACAATAAATAGACGACGCAGTGCACATGTTACATGTAGGATTATATATATATATATATATATATATATATATATATATATATATACTCCTATTCCTATTACATCTAAAAGGGATAGGGAAAGGGAAAATTTAATATTGACTAATTAAAATGTCAACCTTTAATTTGTAGAGATATGTACTCCTATGTTGACTCTCGACACCCATAGTCAAGGATGATTAGTTCATTACACACTCACGCGTTATCCTCACGCGTTACACACTCAGGCAGAAGTAATGGCAGTTAATCGAGTTTGTGTGGCTCTAATACGGGATCAAGGTTTTCCGATGTGTAAGCTTATTTTTTAGTGTGATTCATCCAATGTTGTGAAATGGATGCAAAATCCGGAGCTGACTCCTTGGAGATTTCGTGAACTGATGGGACCTTTTGTGGTAGTGCTACAGTGTGCAGGGAGGGTGCGAGTTAATCATATATTACGTGAACGCAACGATATGGCTGATAGTTGGGCTAGGATGGGGGCTGCAGGAGAAGGGATGATCGAAAAGTGGCAATAATAGACTGGGATGTACTGTAGCAGAATTGATAGCAGAGGCGGGTGGAAGGTGGCATAAAATTGGTGCTATCCTGATTGACTCACTTTTGTTCTTTCTGTTCTTTCTTCTCTCTTTCCCTCTCCGTTTCTTTTTGTAGGTGAAACATGAATCGTGGGAATGGCTGGCGCGTTGGAGGGCGGTATAAATTTAGCAATGCTAGCTGCAGCAACCCGGGAGGTCGGTAATGGCTGAAGATGTTTTCACTGGTTACTGGCGGGCTGATGGGTTACTTTCACCTTGATGCCGGATGATGATGCTTTTGGTAGGGAAATTTGATGATCTTGAAGTCTGATATTGGTGCTAATGTGCTGCTTACACTATGATGCTGGAGGATGATACTCCTATCGGGGCTCCTTAATGATCTTGAAGCCTGATATCTGGTCGTGTCAGGATAGCCATGTGATAACTCTACGAGATACCCATGAAGCCATCCGAAACTCTTAATCGGTGCGAGACAAGCCTGGATACATACAAGGTGAAGTTAAAATGCCATTCTTGAATTTGCTGTTTTATGCACGTTGAGCCTGCTACTTGTCATTGGGGTGCATTGAAAATAATAAGAGCAATTGGTTATTTCCTTTTCATGATCTGGCTTTCAACCTCCGCCCTACATTTTATCTTATGAGTCCACCTGCTAGAGACAATCACACTATATTAATGGCTTGATTCTTCATTCGCTCACCTCTGCATCATGAGTATTCTGGTAGTTTGCAGCCTTTCTGTCCATTGAACCTCTCTGTCCATTAAACCTCTTCTTTCCTTTGCACTAACTTCACAGCCACATCTAGTCTTTGGAAGAAATAGGTTCCATCTATGCATTGCTACAAAATCTTCCTGTGGTGCAGTTTAGGACTTAAACAAAATAGAGTGCTAGTGTGAGCTGGTTATGTACGGGTTTGAATTAACATTTTGGGGTGGGGGTTTATGTTGTGGGGATATGAGGATCATTGTTGGTGCCCCAGGTTATGATGGTTTGTTGGATGTTGACATTTAGTAAATTATTGAAAAAGAAGTTAAGGGGTATAAAGTTAAAAGAAAAGGAAGAACGGAAAAAAAAAGAAAAGAAAAAAAAAAGAAGAAAAAATACGAAAAAAAAAGGAAGAAAGAAAAGATAAAGGATGCAAATATAGCAGGAAATGATATGTTGTTGGACAATTTTTATAGGGAGCTTGGATCAGTAATGGGATTGGGTACAGCAAAGGGTTTGTACAGTTAGTAAATTTCGGGAGTCACATTGTTGTTTTTCTGGAAGTCGTAACTCGCCTTGGATATTTTGTGTGCAATGCAAAGATGGTCTCTTTCTTCTCACTACCCGACGCCCTTAACCTTTTCCAGTTTGCCTTATTCCATCTTTTGAGATTTTGGTTCGATGCACTTGCCTTGACTCTCTAGGCAGGGGAGGTGTGATATTATAGCAAATTTATGGAGTGTCTCTTTTAACATCACTTCTAATTTCTTTTGGATACTCTTGCTGATGTTATGGGTACCTATTTCGATGCTATGCAAAGCCGTCGATGGTTACGGAGGGTTAAAAGTATTGATGGAGAAAGGATGTTGTTTCAATGGGAATTTCAATGGGAATTTGCTTGCCGGATAATGCGATGATTGCTGATTGAGCAGGTGGCTCTTGATGGTGTCATTCGCAAACAGTACTTAGACGATGTGTAGATGAAGGGCTCGATTGTTGCTTGTTGGAGGTTGCCAACTTTTGCTTAGTTTTGTTGCCTTTTATTAGACTGAGTCTGTAACATTACATTTGTTTTGCTTGAAATAAAATGCTATTTCCCTTAAAAAAAAAATCCTCAACTTGAAGGGAAAAAATTGAGGTTATGTTTAATTTGTGGACTTCAGGAAATCCTAAATTAGCTTAAATTTGGGGGATAAATTCGAAATTGTGTGCTGCAATCACCAAAAGAACTTGTGCGCTGCAAAGAAAGAATGGAATAAAAGAATTGAACAACTACGCAGATTTGACTCGGCACAACCTAACAATACACCCAATACCAATGATCTGTGTAGAGAATGCATTTTAGATGAAATGAAACCAAATGACGGGAATAGAGAACATTAGTAACCACTTATATGTAATAAATTTCAGATGCCGCTTATATGATATCACAGTACAAAATAATTACTTGAAGCCCTAAGGGGAAGGGGTGAACTGGCTCGATGGATTCGGCAGGAGACGCGACGGAGGGAGGAGTTGATGCAGCGAATGAAGCCCTACCCTGACCTGAGGTGTGACTGAAATCGGCAGGATTCGATGGAGGCGCAACTGAAGCCCTGCCCTGAGCCAACAACATATGATGCAGCGAGAAGCCGGAAAAACTTCAAAAACATACTGAGCCATGAACATCCTGGTCATAGTCGTGGTCATAGTCGTAGGAAAAGCTGCAAATCGGATTTGTCCCTTAACTAATACTAATTACTAACATTTCTTTAAGAAACAAAATTCTCAAAGGAGATAGATTAAAATTTAAAGAAAAATAATATCTTATTTTAAATAATTTCTCCAATAAAAGAAATATTATTGTTAAATTTACAGCAATCGCAATATAAAATTAACTATATTTCAAAAATATTATAACCCCATTATTTCGTACTAGGCTAAAAAAAAAAAAAAATCAGTGTTTACTTAACTCTATAACTATATGACTTATATATATGTATATATGTATAAGTATAAATTAAAAATCAGTTAACTTTATCACAATCAACAAAAGAACTTGTGTGCTGCAAAAAATGAAAGAAAGAAATGAATTGAACAACTAAGCAGATTTGACTCGGCACAACCTGACGATACATCTAATACAATGATTTGTGTCGAGAATGCGTTGTAGATTAAATGAAACCAAATGACGGGAATAGAGAACATTAATAACCACTTATATGTTATAAATTTTAAAACTTGCTTATATGATATCACAGTACAAAATAATTACTTGAAGCCCTGAGGGAAGGGGTAAACCAGCTCGATGGATTCGGCATGAGGCGTGACGGATGGAGGAGTTGATGCAGTGACTGAAGCCCTACCCTGCCTTGAAGCGCGACTGAAGCCCTGCCCTGAGCCAACAACATATGATGCAGCGAGAAGCCGTAAAAGCTTCAAAAGATCTTGAGCCAACAACATCCTGGTCGTAGTCGTAGGAAAAGCTGCAAATCGGATTTGTCCCTTAACTAATATTAATTACTAACATTTCTTTAAGAAACAAAATTCTCAAAGGAGATAGATTAAAATTTAAAGAAAAATAATACCTAAATGTTTTAATTAATTTCTTCAATAAAAGAAATACTATTGTTAAATTTACAGCAATCGCAATATACAATTAATTATATTTCAAAAATATTATAACCCCATCATTACGTACTAGGCTAGAAAAAAAACAGTGTTTACTTAACTCTATAGCTATATAACTTATATATATGTATAAGTATAGAGGAGTTGATGCAGCGACTGAAGCCCTACCCTGCCCTGAGGCGCGACTGAAATCGGAAGGATTCGATGGAGGCGTGACTGAAGCCCTGCCCCGAGCCAACAACATATGATGCAGCGAGAAGCCGCAAAAGCTTCAAAAACATCCTGAGCCAACATCCTGGTCGTAGTCGTAGGAAAAGCTGCAAATTAGATTTGTCCCTTAACTAATACTCCCTCCATCCCTTTAGAAGTGTCTCAAAACTTTTGGGCACGTTATTTTATGTGAGGATAATTAGTATTTAATGTAAGGGTATATTAGTATTTAAAGTAAGGGTAAATCAGTAATTTATGTGATGTGATTGTAATGTGTTTGAATTTTTAATTGATTTATTTATCTGTGATGTGATGGTTGTGAGTTAAAATTTATTAATGGTAATGGATTTAAAATTTTAGTGTATTTATTTATTAATGTGATGTGATGGATGTAGGTGGGTGATTAATATTTAATGATTTCCTAAAATGAAAATGAGACAAAGGTGTTGGAACGGACAAAAAAGAAAAGTGAGAAATAAATAATGTGACGGAGGGGGTAATAATTACTACTCCCTCCGTCCCATTATTTATGTCTCACTTTCTTTTTTTTGTCCGTCCCAACTCTTTTGTCCCATTTCCATTTTTGGAAATAATTAAAAAAAAATCACTCAACCTACTCACATCACATTAATAAATAAATATAATTAAATTCCAAACACACTACCATCAATAAATTTAAACTCACAATCATCACATCACACATAAATAAATCAATTTAAAAATTCAAATTCATTACATTCACATCACATAAATTCCTAATTTAACCCCATTTTAAAAACTAAACTACCCCTATATTAAATACTAACCACCCCCACATAAAATACCGTGCCCAAAAGTTTTGGGACACAATAAATGAGACGGAGGGAGTAACATTTCTTTAAGAAGCAAAATTCTCAAAGGAGATAGATTAAAATTTAAAGAAAAATAATATCTAAATGTTTTAAATAATTTCTCCAATGAAAGAAATACTATTGTTAAATCTACAGCAATCGCAATATACAATTAAATGTATTTCAAAGACATTATAACCCCATCATTACATCATTACGTACTATGGTAGAAAAGAACAGTGTTTACTTAACTCTATAGCTATATAATTTATACATATGTATAAGTATAAAATTAGTTTCATCAATGAGTTAACTTTATCAAAATCACCAAAAGAACTTGTGTGCTGCAAAGAAAGAAAGAAAGAAAAAGAATTGAACAACTACGAAGATTTGACTCGGCACAACCTAACGATATATCCAATACCAATGATCTATGTCGAGAATGTGTTGTAGAAGAAATGAAACCAAATGAGGGGAATAGAGAACATTAGTAACCACTTATATGTAATAAATTTCAGAACATGTTTATATGATAACACAGTACAAAATAATTACTTGAAGCCCTGAGAGGAAGGGTGAACCGGCTCGATGGATTTGGCAGGAGGCGCGAAGGAGGGAGGAGTTGATGCAGCAACTGAAGCCCTACCTTGCCCTGAGGCGCGACTGAAATCGGCAGGATTCGATGGAGGTTCGACTGAAGCCCTGCCCTGAGCCAACAACCTATGATGCTGCGAGAAGCCAGAAAAGCTTCAAAAACATCCGGAGCTAACAACATCGTGGTCGTAGTCGTAGGAAAAGCTGCAAATCATATTTGTCCCTTAACTAATACTAATTTTACTAACATTTCTTTCAGAAGCAAAATTCTCAAAGGAGATAGATTTAAATTTAAAGAAAAATAATATCTAAATGTTTTAAATAATTTCTCCAATAAAAAAATACTATTGTTAAATTCACAGTACAAAATAATTACTTGAAGCCCTGAGGGGAAGGGGTTAACCGGCTTGATGGATTCGGCCGGAGGCGCAACGGAGGAAATAGTTGATGCAGCGACTGAAGCCCTATCCTGCCCTGAGGCGCGACTGAAATTGGCAGGATTGGACGGAGGCGCGATTGAAGCCCTGCCCTAAGCCAACAGCATATGATGCGGCAAGAAGCCGGAAAAGCTTCAAAAACATCCTGAGCCAACAACATCCTGGTCGTAGTCGTAGGAAAAGCTGCAAATCGGATTTGTCCCTTAGCTAATACTTCCCCCGTCTCGTTGTATTTGTCACTTTTGACATTTTGGCACTATTCAATGTTTAAGTTTGACTCAAATTTTTATCGTAGTTCTACAAGAAAAATATAGTCAAGTGAAATCTTGTTAGATTTATCTAATATTGTACTTTTAGAATATTAAATTTTAATAATTTTTTATTGTACACAATTTAAGTTATTAACCATTAAAAATGTATATCGGTATGCGTGTAAGGTGGGTCCGTAGCAAAAACATTGAGACGGAGTTGTACTAATTAATAACATTTCTATAAGAAGCAAAATTCTCAAAGGAGATAGATTAAAATTTAAAGAAAAATAATATCTAAATGTTTTCAATAATTTCTCCAATAAAAGAAATACTACTGTTATATTTACAGCAATCGCAATATACAATTAAATATATTTCAAAAATATTATAACCCCGTACTAGGGTAGAAAAAAACAATGTTTACTTAACTCTATAGCTATATAATTTATATATATATATATGTATAAGTATAAAATTAGTTTTACAATCAGTTAACTTTATCACAATCACCAAATGAACTTGTGTGCTGCAAAGAAAGAAAGAAAGAAAAGAATTGAACAACTACGCAGATTTGACTCGGCACAACCTAACGATACATCCAATACCAATGATCTGTGTCGAGAATGCGTTGTAGATAAAATGAAACCAAATGACGGGAATAGAGAATATTAGTAACCACTTATATATAATAAATTTCAAAACCAGCTCATATGATATCACAGTACAAAATAATTACTTGAAGCCCTGAGAGGGGTGAACCGGCTCGATGGATTTGGCAGGAGGCGCGACGGAGGGAGGAGTTGATGCAGCGACTGAAGCCCTACCCTGCCCTGAGGCGCGACTGAAATCGGCAGGATTCGATGGAGGCGCGACTGAAGCCCTGCCCCGAGCCAACAACATATGATGCAGCGAGAAGCCGGAAAAGCATCAAAAACATCATGAGCCAACAACATCCTGGTCGTAGTCGTAGGAATAGTTGTAAATCGGATTTGTCACTTAACTAATACTAATTACTAATATGTTTTTAAGAAGTAAAATTCTCAAAGGAGATATATTAAAATATAAAGAAAAATAATATCTAAATGTTTTAAATACTTTCTCTAATGAAAGAAATACTAATGTTAATTTTACAGCAATCGCAATATACAATTAAATATATTTCAAAAATATTATAACCCCATCATAACGTACTAGGCTAGAAAAAAACGGTGTCTACTTAACTCTATAGCTATATAATTTATATATATGTATGTATAAGTATAAAATTAATTTTATCAATCAGTTAACTTTATTACAATCACCAAAAGAACTTGTGTGCTGCAAAGAAAGAAAGGAAGAAAAGAATTGAACAACTACGCAGATTTGACTCGGCACAACCTAACAATACATCCAATACCAATGATCTGTGTCGAAAATGCAATGTAGATGAAATGAAACCAAATGACGGGAATAGAGAACATTAGTAACCACTTATATGTAATAAATTTCAGAACCTGCTTATATGATATCACAGTACAAAATAATTACTTGAAGCCCTGAGGGAAGGGGTGAACCGGCTCGATGTATTCGGCAGGAGGCGCGACGGAGGGAGGAGTTGATGCAACAACTGAAGCCCTACCCTGCCCTGAGGCACAACTGAAATCGGCAGGATTCGACAGAGGCGCGACTGAAGCCCTGCCCTGAGCCAACAACATATGATGCAACGAGAAGCCGGAAAAGCTTCAAAAACATCCTGAGCCAACAACATCCTGGTCGTAGTCGTAGGAAAAGCTGCAAATCGGATTTATCCCTTAACAAATACTAATTACTAACATTTCTTTCAGAAGCAAAATTCTCAAAGGAGATAGATTAAAATTTAATGAAAAATAATATCTAAATGTTTTAAATAATTTCTCCAATAAAAGAAATACTATTGTTAATTTTACAGCAATCGCAATATATAATTAACTATATTTCAAAAACATTATAACCCCATCATTACGTACTAGGCTAGAAGAAAACAATGTTTACTTAACTCTATAGCTATATAACTTATATATATGTATAAGTATAAAATTAGTTTTATAAATCAGTTAACTTTATCACAATCACCAAAAGAACTTGTCTGCTCTAAAGAATGAAAGAAAGAAAAGAATTGAACAACTATGCAGATTTGACTCGGCACAACCTGACGATACATCCAATACCAATGATCTGTGTCGAGAATGCGTTGTAGATTAAATGCACATGACGGGAATAGAGAGCATTAGTAACCACTTATATGTACTTCTTCCGTCTCAGTATAAGTGTTACATTCCCCTCCAGCGCGTATGCCGAGACATATTTTTAACGGTTAATAACTTAAATTGTACACACTGAAAAATTATAAAAAGTTGATATTCTAAAACTACAAGATGAGACGAATCTAACAAGATCTCACTTGACTTATTTTTTCTTGTATAACTATGATAAAAATCCGAGTCAAAGTTAAACAGTGAATAGTATCCAAAAGGCAAACGTAACAATTCTATTGAGACGGATGTAGCAATAAATTTCAAAACAATTCTATATGATATCACAGTACAAAATAATTACTTGACGCCCTGAGGGAAGGGGTGAACCGGCTCGATGGATTCGGCAGGAGGTGCGACGGATGTTGGAGTTGATGCAGTGACTGAAGCCCTACCCTGTCTTGAGGCGCAACTGAAATCGGTAGGATTCGACGGAAGCGCGACTGAAGCCCTGCCGTGAGCCAACAACATATGATGCAGCGAGAAGCCGGAAAAGCTTCAAAAACATCCAAAGCCAACAACATACTAGTCGTAGTCGTAGGAAAAGCTGCAAATCGGATTTGTCCCTTAACTAATACTAATTACTAACATTTCTTTAAGAAGCAAAATTCTCAAAGGAGATAGATTAAAATTTAAAGAAAAATAATATCTAAATGTTTTAAATAATTTCTCCAATAAGAGAAATACTATTGTTACATTTACAGCAATCGCAATATACAATTAACTATATTTCAAAAATATTATAGCCCCATCATTACGTACTAGGCTAGAAAAAAACAGTGTTTACTTAACTCTATAGCTATATAACTTATATACATATATGTACAAGTATAAACTTAGTTTTATCAATCAGTTAACTTATCACAATCACCAAAAGAACTTGTCTGCTGCAAAGAAAGAAAGAAAGAAAAGAATTAAACAACTATGTAGATTTGACTCGGCACAACCTAACGATACATCCAATACCAATGATCTGGGTCAAGAATGCGTTGTAGATGAAATAAAACCAAATGACGTGAATAGAGAACATTAGTAACCACTTATATGTAATAAATTTCAGAACATGCTTATATAATATCACAGTACAAATAATTACCTTAAGCCCTGAGGGAAGGGGTGAACCGGCTCGATGGATTCGGCAGGAGGCGTGACGGAGGGAAGAGTTGATGCAGCGACTGAAGCCCTTCCCCGCCCTGAGGCGCGACTGAAATCGCCAGGATTCGACGGAGGCGCGACTGAAGCCCTGCCCTGAGCCAACAACATAAGATGCTGCGAGAAGCCGGAAAAGCTTCAAAAACATCATGAGCCAACAACATCCTGGTCGTAGTCTGATGGGTGATTTTCACTACTCATATTTTACCACAAGCGGATGGTTGTCATCACGTAATAAAAACCGGTGAATACCGGGCGAACCCAAGGGAATTCAGAATATTATTTCATTCTGGAGAAAACTTAGTCATTTAAAGTTCATTAATAATATATTTTATATTTTGAAAAAAGTTTGTTTGTTTCTAATGGTGATTAAATTAAAAATAGTGACATTAAATTTAAAATAAAGCAAGTTAAAAAAATTTAAAATAATAAAAATAAAGATAAGATATATGCTTGTAATAATTTAGAACATGCCATCTTTATATAAAAGTGAAACTGCATAATGATTTAGCATTTCCCAATGTCTAAAAAGATCAATTTCATCAGAATTAATAATTTTATAAAGATTAAAAATATAACAATTTCCTAATTTTCATAATTTGTAAAAACAGACTTCATGGAAGCAAATTAAATTATCTAACATTCTGCAATCATCAGTCTAGGCATAAATTTGAGTCTTTACCAAGCATACAAATTTTCCTATTGTGATTAAACGACACATTTCATTTCCCAAATCAGCGTGTACATGCCAGAATCCATTTTAATGTGATTTATTCCCAAGACCGGTACTAAAATCTAATTTCCACTTTTTATCTCCCGATTTAGCAAAGCAGAAATCATAAAGATTAGATTCCAACATTTAAATATGCAGAATAGTGTAAATAATCTAATAAACATGGTAAAAGATTGATGAAACATGGTAAATTGGATTTTAATACTAAATTTAGAATGTGAACAGATTAGGATTGTTATCAGATTAATGTAGACAGAATATGCAGAATGATCGATCAGTCCAGATTTAGCAGATTAAAAATGCAGATTTCAGATTTTTGCCAAGACATAATTGTCGATCAATTTCAGACATCCAATACATAATCCTAATTCAAATTCTAACAGTTCTTGCAGATTAATCCAGATTACACAGATAAACATCGACATTTATTATACTTCCATAAAACATAAATTCGTACTTCAAAAGTGATTCTGAACTCCCGTTCTAGAATACTTTTAACACGAACAACATAGAAATTCGCTTACAAACATGACAACAGTAGGAAATTATGTTTAAAAGCAAATCCTAAACATTACAAAGCGAGAAAAAAGGAAAAAAACACCTAGAATGCAAAGAACACAGTCAGAAAGACATTCCGATCACTTCCTCCGGCATGGTTCGGTGTTATCGCCTTCTTCTCCAAAGTTGCAAAGCGTTTCCAGAGAGTTTCTGATGATAAAATGAGTCTGCCTTCTAGAGAATGACGAAAAACGAGCTTTAAAACCGTGTTCGGGAGGTTAGAAAACCTCCAAACCGCGACTGTAGCGCCCAAAGTGGCGCACGGGAGAGGTTTCAGGCGCCACCAAGAAGTTGCGGCGCATCCTGACGATTTCCCAATTTTTCTGATTGCGGCGCCTAAAGTGGCGCCTGGAGGGTGATTTCGGCGCCGCCAAGAAGGTGCGGAGCATTCTGAAGCTTTTTCCCAATTTTCTGATTGCGGTGCCAAAAGTGGCGCCTGGAGGGTGATTTCGGCGCCGCCAAGCACGTGCGGCGCATCCTGAAGCTTTTTCATCCGAAATTTTTCTAAGTGTTGATGCGGCGCCTGATGTGGCGCTCCGAGGTCATTTCCGGTGCCGTCATGCCTATGCGGCGCATCCTGGGCACAGTCCAGTGTTGAAAAATCCGAATTTGACATCCTTTGTCCTCCGAACATCTTTCTTTCGTCATTTAAATGCCTGAAACAATATTGCAATGCATTAGGTTTGCCAAAGTCTTATTAAAAACACATAAAAACATGGTAAATTTAACCTAAATAAGCCAAATCTAACCATGATCACTTGAAAAGTAAAAACACATGAAATACACCTAAAAATGTAATGAATTAAGGTAAAGTGCACTCATTTTGGACATATTTTAGTACAATTTAAGCTCATTTAAATGTAGTTTCACAGGGTGCATTATAGTCGTAGAAAAACTGCAAATCAAATTTGTCCCTTAACTAATACTAATTATTAACATTTCTTTAAGAAGCAAAATCCCAAAGAAATAGATTAAAATTTAAAGAAAAATAATATCTAAATGTTTTAAATAATGTCTCCAATGAAAGAAATACTATTGTTAAATTTATAGCAATCAAAATATACAATTGAATATATTTCAAAAATATTATAACCCCATCATTACGTACTAGGCTAGAAAAAAACAGTGTTTACTTAACTCTATAGCTATATAATTTATATATATATATATGTATAAGTATAAAATTAGTTTTAGCAATTAGTTAACTTTATCACAATCACCAAAAGAACTTGTGTGCTGCAAAGATAGAAAGAAAGAAAAAAAATTGAACAACTACGCATATTTGACTCGGCTCAACCTAACGATACATCCAATACCAATGATCTGTGTGGAGAATGCATTGTAGATGAAATGAAACCAAATGACGAGAATAGAGAACATTAGTAACCACTTATATGTAATAAATTTCAGAACCTGCTTATATGATATCACAGTACAAAATAATTACTTGAAGCCCTGAGGGAAAGGGGTTAATCGGCTCGATGGATTCGGCAGGAGGCGCGACGGAGGGAGGAGTTGATGCAGCGACTGAAGCCCTACACTGCCCTGAGGCGCGACTGAAATCGGCAGGATTCGACGGAGGCGCGGCTTAAGCCCTGCCCTGAGCCAACAACATATGTTGCAGCGAGAAGCCGGAAAAGCTTCAAAAACATCCAGAGCAAACAACATCGTGGTGTAGTAGGAGGAAAAGCTGCAAATTGGATTTGTCCCTTAACTAATACTTCCTCCGTTATTTTTTAAATGTCACAGACCCACATTTCACGCAGTCCAATACACATTTTTAATCCTCAATAACTCAAATTCCATACAATTAAAAGTTATGAAAATTTGATATTGTAAATCTATGCGATTAGACAAATCTAACAAGATCTCACTTGACTATATCTTATTTTATATAATTGTATTAAAAACTCCAATCAAAGTTACTCAATGAACAGTGACAAAACCTGCAATGTGTCACATTTAAAAGTACGGAGGAAGTACTAATTACTAACCTTTCTTTAAAAAGAAAAATTCTCAAAGGAGATAGATTAAAATTTAAACAAAAATAATATCTAAATGTTTTAAATAATGTCTCCAATAAAAGAAATACTATTGTTAAATTTGCAGCAATTGCAATATACAATTAAATATATTTTAAAAACATTATAACCCCATCTTTACGTACTAGGCTAGAAAAAACTTATGTTTACTTAACTTTATAGCTATATAATATATATATATGTATAAGCATAAAATTAGTTTTATCAATCAGTTAACTTTATCACAATCATCAAAAGAACTTGTGTGCTGCAAAGAAAGAAAGAAAGAAAAGAATTGAACAACTACGCATATTTGACTCGGCACAATCTAACGATACATCCAATACCAATGATATGTGTCGAGAATGCTTTGTAGATTAAATGAAACCAAATGACGGGAATAGAGAACATTAGTAACCACTTATATGTAATAAATTTCAAAACCTGCTTATATGATATCACAGTACAAAATAATCACTTGAAGCTCTGAGGGGAAGGGTGAACTGGCTTGATGGATTCGCCAGGAGGCGCGATGGAGGTTGGAGTTGATGCAGTGACTGAAGCCCTACCCTGCCCTGAGGCGCGACTGAAATCGGCAGGATTCGACGGAGGCGCGACTGAAGCCCAGCCCTGAGCCAACAACATATGATGCAGCGAGAAGCCGGAAAAACTTCAAAAACATCCTGAGCCAACAACATCCTAGTCGTAGTCGTAGGAAAAGCTGCAAATCGGATTTGTCCCTTAACTAATACTAATTACTAACATTTCTTTAACAATCAAAATTCTCAAAGGAGATAGATTAAAATTTAAAGAAAATTAATATCTAAATGTTTTAAATAATTTCTCCAATAAAAGAAATACTATTGTTAAATTTACAACAATCGCAATATACAATTAACTATATTTCAAAAATATTATAACCCCATCATTACGTACTAGGTTAGAAAAAAACAATGTTTACTTAACTCTATAGCTATATAACTTATATGTGTATAAGTATAAAATTAGTTTTATTAATCAGTTACCTTTATCACAATCACCAAAAGAACTTGTGCGCTGCAAAGAAAGAAAGAAAGAAAAGAATTGAACAACTACGCAGATTTGACTCGGCACAACCTAGCGATACATCCAATACCAATGATCTGTGTCGATAATGCATTGTAGATGCAATGAAACCAAATGACGGAAATAGAGAACATTAGTAACCACTTATATGTAATAAATTTCAGAAGATGTTTATATAATATCACAGTACAAAATAATTACTTGAAGCCCTGAAGGGAAGGGGTGAACCGGTTCGATGGATTCGGCAGGAGGCGCGACGGAGGGATGAGTTGATGCAGCGACTGAAGCCTTACCCTACCCTGAGGGCTGAGGCGCGGCTGAAATCGGCAGGATTCAACGGAGGCGCGACTGAATCCCTGCCTTGAGCCAATAACATATGATGCAGCGAGAAGCCGGAAAAGCTTCAAAAACATTCTGAGCCAACAACATCCTGGTCGTAGTCGTAGGAAAAGCTGCAAATCGAATTTGTGCCTTAACTAGTACTAATTATTAACTTTTCTCTAAGAAGAAAAATTCTCAAAGGGGATAGATTAAAATTTAAGAAAAATAATATCTAAATATTTTAAATAATTTTTCCAATAAAAGAAATACTATTGTTAAATTTACAGCAATCGCAATATACAATTAACTATATTTCAAAAACATTATAACCCCATCATTACGTACTAGGCTAGAAAAAAACATTGTTTACTTAACTCTATAGCTATATAAATTATATATATGTATAAGTATAAAATTAGTTTTATCAATCAGTTAACTTTATCACAATCACCAAAAGAACTTGTATGCTGCAAAGAAAGAAAGAGAGAAAAGAATTGAACAACTACTCAGATTTGACTCGGCACAACCTGACGATACATCCAATACCAATGATAAGTGTCGAGAATGCGTTGTAGATTAAATGAAACCAAATGACGGGAATAGAGAACGTTAGTAACCACTTATATATAATAAATTTCAAATCCTGCTTATATGATATCACAGTACAAAATAATTACTTGAAGCCCTGAGGGGAAGGAGTGAACCGGCTCGATGGATTCGGCAGGAGGCGCGACGGAGGGATGAGTTGATGCAGTGACTGAAGCCCTACCCTGCCCTGAGGCACGAATGAAATTGGCAGGATTCGACGGAGGCGCAACTGAAGTGTTTACTTAACCTATAGCTACCCTGCCCTGTCCATCATTACGTACTAGGCTAGAAAAAAACAGTGTTTACTTAACCTATAGCTATATAATTTTTTTATATATATATATATATATATATATCGATATTTGGACAATAAATGGACGACGCAGTGCACATGTTACATGTAGGATTATATAGATACTCCCATTCCTATTACATCGTAAAGGGATAGGGAAATGGAAAGTTTAATGCTGACTAATTAAAATGTCAACCTTTAATTTGTACAGATATGTACTCCTATGTTGTGAGTCAACCCTCGATACCCAAAGTGAAGGATGATTAGTTCATTACACACTCATGCGTTATCCTCAACTTGAAAGGGAAAAAAATGAGGTTATGTTTGATTTGTGGACTTCGGAAATCCAAAATTAGCTTAAATTTGGGGGATAAATTCGAAATCATGACACGAAAATATACACCTATCGATTCTCTTACATTTGAATATTTATTTCAACTTGAAATTCATCTCTAAAAGATTGAGGTTATGAATGAATTTGTTATTATACATTTTAAATCCCTTCAAAATTCATCATCAGTCCAAACACGAAGGCTTATGACATAACCTGGAAGTTGAGTAAAAGTGAAAACTCAGTGAAAAAATATACGTAGTAGTACTATATATATTATTACAATTAAGTTACTATACAGGCAGCTATATACTGAATGATATATAAGCGTATAAAAATGACGTTGCTGTTTATTTGATTGTCATCTGCGAGTCACCCTACCCATTATTTTTCCGGATGTACACATCATTTCCCATCTTACCATCACTTTTGGAGGGGTCTGGCATCGCATCATTTTTCCGGGTACACACATTATTCTCCATCTTATTATCATTTTTGGGGGATATGGCATCACAGCAACACCACTGTTGCCATTGCCCTACCCATTCCATTCCCCTATTACATCTTTACGTATATTGATTGTCATGAGTCTGAATGACTCGATTCATGTATTTATAAGGTCCATTTATTTGTGAAGTACAGTACTAGTACACATCCAGTATGATCTCCTGACATTGATTCCTTGATTTGATTTGAATGGACAAACTATTTAGTAACGTATGATGAATTGAATAATGAGAATACGTACTGCATTTTGAAACCATGAAGGACGAAAAACTCCACCACCATTAGGTTTTATCCACTTGCCAATTCTTGCTCAATTAGTTAAAACAACGAAATTGGTTTTATCTACCACCATTACGGTACATTATTTTATGAAATTCAATGTACATTTTTAACGTTTAATATATCAAAGACTCAAACTATATAAAAGTAAAAATTATAAAAATATGATACTATTATAAATCTATGTGATTAAACGAATCCAATAGATCCACATGACTATGGGCCCGTTTGGATTGGCTTTTGAGAAAAGCAGAAGCAGAAGTGAAAGCCAAAAGCAGAAGCAGGTAACTTTTGTGTTTGGATAAAATGTTTGAAAAGCAGCTTTTTTTCAAAAATGTGTTTGGATGTGTAAAAGTGAAAAGTGTTTTTGAAATGTATAAATTACCAAAAAAGACATGCTACTTATTATGATAATAAGATATATTTATAATGTAGTTTATTTTAAGTAATGAGGGTATTTAAGTCTTTGCACATTTTACGAAGTGCTTTTGGCTTCTGCTTTTCGGAGAAGCACCTCCTGGGCTGCTTCTCCCAGAAGCACTTTTACAGCATTTCAAGGTGCTTCTGCTTTTTTTTAAAAAGCCAAACCAAACGTTTATTTTTCCCCAAAAGTGCTTTTGGCAGAAGCAAAAGCCAAAAACATCTTGGTAGAAGCCAATCCAAACACCCTCGGTAATTCAATAGATGAATTTACTTCAAACAATGCGGACAAGATTTGACAAAAAATTTCAATGGTGTATTTGTTTTCAAAGAGAAATTTGCTACTTCTGTAATCCTCTTTAGTTTTTCTAGTGTTTTTTTTTTAATATTTAGATTATTTAGTATAGTAGTATATATGGTGTGTGTCTAATGTAGTAATGTCTGATAGTATGCATTCATTATCCAGGCAATAATATACAGATCCTTTTTCTTTCTTTCTTTTTCCGCAGAGAAACGCGCAATGTTCAAACACTTGAAAAAATTATACAATCACTCACAGCATCAATAATCAATTAAAAAAAATTAAAAACAACTAAAATAAATATATTATCCATGTTATGTATAGTATTTTGGGGACACATTATTTGCCCCAAAACTAGTAGGGTCGAATGTCGATACATAAAATGGGCCAAAAATAATTGTTAACAGGAAATTATTCCTTAATATGAATCACGAACCAGAAAATGACAATAATAAAAATAATAATACTAGCTAGTAACAATGATAGTAGTGATAAATAATATAAATATAAATATAAATAATAATAAAAATTGTTTTTAAAAGAACAAAAGACTGGTTACATGAGAGGAACAATTTGGGTGAAAGGAGAACGAATAATAATTGATTAATTAATTTTTTTTTTCTTCTTCCAAAGATTAATTGTACAGAAATAATAATAAGCACCTTAATTTTCATGCAGTGGAGCTGGTTGAAGTTGTGGGCCCAGCTTCTGTTTCTGTTGATGTTTGAGGAGGATTATTGTTGTTATTACCTGAATCACCACCTGTCGAAAAATATGAAAATATTGATATATAAGCATCAAAAATTAAACAATCTAAGATTCTACTCATTACACAAAGTATTCCAAAAACACACATCATTTTGTGTCATGATAAAAATAATATTAATCATGAAAATTTCCGAAAAATAGAGACAGACACCAATCCCATGTTGGCAAGATTTGTCTGAAATGCACATGGTGGCACCATAAGTTTACTGCCATGCCTCTCTGGCATAAATTCTCATTTGACCCATTTGATGGGTATCTGTACAGCTCACCTCACGTGCTTACACTTCCAGCATCACCCCCCCCCCCCCCCCCCCCCCCACCAAGTCCCCCCAACCCCTCATCCTTAATTATGTTACCCATTCATATAGTAGTACTATTTTTAATATAAAAACGTTACACCACAAGTAAATTAAATCACCAGTGGTTTGTTAGTTAGTTACCTGTGGAGGAAGGTGGTGGAAATGATAGCCTTGGCAATTGCAGTAGTGGAGGAGGGGGTGGCGGTGCCGGAGGAGGAGGGCCGGGGAAGGCTGATGCCGAGGGCGACAAGTGCTGTGCCGAAGGATAGTAAAAGTAAGACGGCCCTTGGAAGCGTTGGGCCGCGGAGGGGGATATGGAAAAGGATCCCCTAGGTGGTTGTAATGAATATGATCCATAGTAATATGGGGCTGCTGCAACCATGGCCGAGGAGGATGGTGTTGGTGATGGTGAAGGAGAACCTCCATATGCTGCCTGATTGTAAAACTGTGCAGCTTGCTGGAACTGTGGGCTATACATTGTCTGCCCATAGATTTTCGATTTTAAATATCATGGTTATGTACTTTATTATCAGAAGAACAAAAAAATATTGAGGATATTGTATTAATTTGTAACCTGGGGGTAGCCATAATCAGGTGGGTATGTCGTATACCTGCCAAAATTAAAGATGTCACAATGTGTGAAAAGTGAGCTAAATGAGACTGCACAACTAAATTGAATTGAATGTTATCCAAGGTAAATAATTCTAGTTTTTTGCAAGAGCCATTTCAACCCAAATGGTATGTGTATCTTTTGGTCTTTGCATAAATTAGTGAAGGGGTCCATTCATGTTCTTTCTATAGAAGTACTATTTACACTGATGCAAAAGCTACATGTCGCCCGTATCAACCACGGATTTAGAATTCCATAACTGTCACATTTTCAATATTCATGATTAGAATGTTTTGAATTTATCGCGGAAAAACACAAGTCAGAAAATGAAAATTACCTACAAGTGCATCACCTAAATTAATCTTAGTACTTAGTCATAGAGCTTCTTCGTATTTGTTCATTTATTTCTTTTTCTTTTTTTTTTTTTTCTTTTTTTTTTGGGGGGGGGGGGGGGGGGGTGTTGGGTTTGTGGTTTGGGGGTTCCTTAATTTAGTACAGAATATTTTTTCTAAAATAAAGCTAAATTCTAAATAGCTAGCTAGATTACAGCAGTACACGAAGAGGAAACCACAGCAACGATAAAGAAGGAAAGAATCAAATAAATCTGTGATGTAAAGAAGATAGTAATCGCTACCGTTACAATGCCTTTAATTTGGCATTAAATTGTGTATTAATGTCGAGGTCAATAAATCGTTGCCCCTAATTTCTACTGATGACGACTCTAGTCAATATATATATTTACTTTGTTCATCTGCCAATAACTACTGCATTGAATAGAATTTAACCAATTTCTTTTTCACAATGTATCGTCTATTATCTCTGAAATGAAATACCAAAAAGAGGAAGAAAGTGAAAACGGGACAACATCTATACATAAGTACTCATACCCCACCTATCTGCCTGCCAATACCCATATAAAAAAATATTTTGTATAATGTTCTATGGCCCATATTACAGAAACAATAAGGACATTATATATAACCGTAAAATGCTGCAAAATGGTAACAACGACATACCCGTAGGGTGGATAAATGACCGGAGGCGGCGGCGGCATTGGCGGTGGAGGCAATATCGATGGATAAGAGGGCGATCCGCCCTGTGGTGTTGAACCACCACTTTGGTATACATTCCCTGATTGATTCCTTCCTACAATTGAGCAAAGATACCAATTAATTATCACAATACAATTAAGTAGCTATAATTGAGGAAATAAATACCAAATTTATAGCCACTATTGTTATTATTTGTATTATTGTATTGTAAGTATATATGGGAGATTCATTTTTGAATTCAAATAATAAATACTAATAAAAATAACAACAATGTATAAAAATATAATGATATTAATAATTTAATAATAATAATAAAAAAAATTACCTCTGGGTGGAGATGGACGAGGCCTTCCCAACGAAGCAATGTTGCAATTGGCCCTTCTTCCGTCAATCACAGGGTTGGGATCGACGCAAGCTCTCCTGGCGGATTCAGGATCTCGAAATGTGACCTGTTAGATCAAAAAACAAATTCAGCACCAAAATCGAAGCGTCGAATTGATGAAAAACATGATTCTAATTCCGAAACCGTAGTTGGTTGAAGCGCGAGACAAATCTCGTAAAGTATTCACACAATAAAGCGAAATCGAACACCAAATGGATGAAACTGTATTTTCCGTGGAGGCGTAAGTGAGCGAAAAAGCTTCATTTCATAGTAGGATCAAAAAACGTGAACACCTCATATCATGTGAACAACACTCAACAAACGTGTGTGCATATATACACAAGTAGTATATAAGAATCAAAGAAGCAGAAACGTAAAAGAGGCTCAAAGCGCTTACGAATCCATATCCCTTGGACTTTCCGGTGTTCTTATCGTTGATAATAACGGCCTCGAGAATTTCCCCAAACTGCTGGAAATAGCTGCGCATAACATCGGTAGGAGTCTCCCAGGCGAGTCCTCCGACGAAGACCTTAGTGTAGGTGGTGTCACCAAACGGCGATCGGTAATGCTGGTTAGCCATGGCGCATCTCCTTTAATGTTGTGATGATTTTTGGAAAATCGGTTAATTAGCAGGAGAAGGGATTGATTGAATTTGAAGGCGGTCCCATCCTGCTGCGGTCTCCTTTATTCTATTCTACCTCGTATGTAAGTATGTACGTAAGTATGAATAGGCAGGCGGTGGTCGGCGGCGGCGGTGGCGGCGAATTGGGGGAGGGAGGGAGGGAGGGGGAATGGGACAGTTGGAAACGAAGGCAGAAATGGTGTGGAGGGAGGGGGGGAAAGGGGGCAGGGATTTGTGGCTGGCTTGGTGTGCGCCAATGACAGCTGCGTCACTAAAGAGCACTTCAAACTGTCCAACCTGTCCCCTCTCTATTCTATTCTACCTTTTCTTAATATACATACTATTATTATTACTATTATTTTTATTATATACTCCCTCAGATTATAAAAATAAAAAAATAAATATTATAAAAAAAATTAATATTCTAAATTTATGTGATTAGAAAAATTTAATAAGATATCACTTTACTATATTTTATTTTATATAACTTTGTTAAAAAATCGAATCAAAATTACTTAATAAATAATAATTACTATGCAACTGTAACATTTAAAAAAATAAAATGAAGTACTATATTTATACATTTATACGTTTATACTCCTCTACTTTACACAATTTTTGCTTTCTAAATTTTTACTAGCCCGAGCAAAAAATTTCGATATGGATATTCGATCCGAAATTTGGTTGGTCCGATTGTTTGTACTTTTGATATTCGATTCGATATTTTATTTTTCGGATCGTATATGAATATGATTTTCAAAATTTTTGGATATTCAAATATCCAAAATATCCTATTCTTTTTTTTTTTTAACATTCTAGATGTTATCTACTACAAAGGGTTGTGGTAAGAGCTAATTAATAAAATTTCAACTTTGATCATTTTTTCGTGTAGGAATTGGAATAGAGTGTCTTATTATTCTTTTTAATTACTAGTAATTAACCCGGCGAGACTCGACGGGCATCATTATATATTTTATATAATATATACTTATACTGTATAAAATAATCATTTTTTTTTTAGGGTAAATGGTTTTAATATCATAGCCAAAGACCATAGTAGCACAGTCAAAGCTTACAGAACAAAAGTTGCAATCGCTACAAACTACAAAAAATAGAAACATTCGGTGCACGACCGTAAAGATCAGATGAGACAGCGTCAATTGATAGCAGCAGCCCAGAAGTCATCAGCAGGACACAAGAAATCGACCGCCTTTGCTAACTTTCAATCACAGCAAAAAACAATGTGTAATGAAAATGTGTAATGATTTTATATTTGAGTAATGAAAATGTGTAATGATTTTATATCTATTCGAAAGATGATGTATATGATAATATAATTTTATTATTTTTAAAACTAACTAAGAAATCATATTATACCGCATTCTTTAGCTTATTTGGCTTAACAAATCAATAAAAATAATGATTAAAATAATATTTTGTTTAATTTGAAATTTAAATTAAAATAAAACAAAATTTATATATTTGTATTAAGCATAATATAAAAAAATTCCTCACAATTTGCTGAAAATTTCATTCCTGAAAATCTCATTAGTATGAGCTAGTATAGTACTATCTTTAAAAATGTCTGAATTTTAAGTGGTGCAGTTTATATTTGTATATGTACTCTAAAATTATCGCTATAGGATCACCCGTAAAGTTTATAAGAATATCATCCGGAAATGTCACATCTAATTGTAGATCTTCAAAATCAATACCGACCTTACCATCACCTAAATTAAGTATTCATTTTGCAAATTTTATGTCATGTATAAATTTTATTGTAAACCACATTTCTTGTGGTATATTGAGTTAATCATTCTTAATTGCATATTAATACTTTGAGCCACATCTTGCTAGTGACGCGAAATATTGCAACATAACTATTCATGGCAAAAACTGGTTTTGGAAGATAAAGTCAACATTCTTTAAAAATTGACATGGACTTTTGTTTATAATCATAGCAAAACAAACTACAAGTTGAAATTTTTTCATCTGAAATCGAATCAGGAATTTGGTTAAATTAGATAGACTCATAATCATTCTACCAATCAAGAATTTTTTACTTTTATGCTTTCTCGAAAATTAGTTTAACCTCAATAATATGGTTCCACATCTTGGTTACTATCAACCTACTTATTGTAACTTTATTTGATGGATCTGTATTCCTAATAAGCATGATTATGCAACCCTAATTCAACGTTATTTCATGATTCGATAATCCAGAACAATTGATTGTGTTTAGATTTTATAGTGAAAATAATTTATTGGCATTATCTATATTTTCATCTTCTTGACAAATATTATTAGAACTGATATATATACATTTTCATTTACAGCATACGTTCCATGATTTAAGCATTGATCGTATCAACAATCTCGTTGGTAGGGAATAGTATAGCAATATCTTTAAAAATATCTGGATTTGAAGTGGTGCATTATATGTGTATAAGTACTTTAAACAATTGCCGCTATAGGATCTTCCGTAGAATTTATAAAATTATCATCTGGAAATGTCACATCAAATTGTACATATTCAAGATCAATACCAGATTTACAAATTACCATCACCTACATGAAGAATTCATTGTGCAAATTTATGTCATATATATATATATATTTTTATCATAAACAACATTTCTTGTAGTATCTTGGGTTAATCCATCTTAATTGCATATGAATACTTTGAGTACCCTCTTCCAGTGACACGAGGTATTGCAGCATATCACTAACATAGGTAAAAAATGATTTTTGAAGATAGAGTCCAACTTTTTTTAAAAAATGACATTGACTTTTTTTTATAGTTATAGTAAAACAAAATGCGAGTGTGGCTTTTTTCCTCTGAAATCGAATGGGGAATTTGGTTAATTCAGTCGGACTCATAATTATTCTACCAATCAAGAATTTTCATCCCAAATCTTGTGCTTTGTTTCAATGAGAAGAGAGGTTGAATAATTTTCTGGGATAAATTTTTGTAGGTAGAATTCTCCTTACAATCTAGTGGAATATCAATTCTATAATATGCAGTCCTACCTCTTGCAAGGAGTATGATGCTATTCCACTGGATGCTACATGCAACAGAATATCATTTTTCCCACGAAGGGCTAAACATAATGTTTTCTGGATAAATTATCGATAAAGTGTTTTCTCAGTTCCACCACGTAAAGAAAAAAAAATCAACCCTCATCACTATCAACTGCATACATTATTTTATTATAAACATTCCTTTACTCATTAATCAACAAAGGTAATAGCTTAGCATGATACACCTTCATTTCTTGCTTATTATAATATTTCTCTTCTAGTATCAATAGATTATTTGTTTCAGACGTTAAAACTTCATTCAGTAACCGCCATTTCAGAGAAAATTTTCCAATTTATAGAATTTGCAGCAATTAGCCTTTCAATTTCTATCAAAGCTAGATTTATATTTGTTCTTCCATCAATTGCAAATATGTTAAAATATATATTAATGAAGTATTCCTTAAAAAATAGATTAAAAAAAAATTCATTCTTTAGTTACTGATGGACTATTCGCACCCTAATAACTCTTTATACACCCGATTCTTTCATTTATAATATGCTTTACGAAAATAACTAATTTACTCTAAATCAATTATCCATAGAATATGAATTTTCACACTTCTCTTAATAATTATAATTCTTTTGTATTATTTTAAATATAATAAAACATAAATAAGATCTATTCTATTTAGTATATAGTTATATATAATTAGAATGATATAATTACTAAAAATATTTTTTAATGATTAGCAACTGTATAATTGTATATTACTTTTATTAAATATATAATTGTATATTACTTTTAAGAAAATTGACATATTTTTGTGAAAACATGACCTATATATATACATTAATTCATATATACAAATCTTTTCCATATATTCATTAATGTATCTTTTAATAATATAAATTCCATATATACACTGCAAATTCCATATAAATTTTAAATTTTAAATTTTTTTTTTTTTCGGGTGAAAAGGAGGGCCGAAGCCATTTTATTCCAGAAATTGTTGTGCCGAACATGCACCAATTACATCCTGGTGAAGAAAATCACGAAGAAACTCCGGAGGCCTATTAAGATGTACAAAATCAAATTGAGGCAAATGGCCTTTAACAAATCGATCCGCAGCTTTATTACATTCCCGCGGAATAGATTGAAACTTGATCTCCCAACGCCAACGTTTCATATCTTGAATCTGAGTAAACAGACGTGTCTGAGGACCAAAAGGGGAAGAAGTGCCATTAATCAAATTGATTACTTCTTCACTATCGGACTCGACCAAAAGCTTCTGAATACCTTTCTCCCACGCTAACTGGAGACACAGCAATATGCCTCTAGCTTCAGCAGTCGCAATGCACGAAATAGGGAAGGATGCACAGACACCACTAAGCCACTGCCCTGATGAATCACGCAGAATACCACCAGCCGTATAAATTGGAAATTAAATATCTTTTAAAAACTTTTAATATAAAATTTAAAATTTTTAAATTTTAAATTTTTAAAAACTGAAAATTGTAGGAATTCCATATAAATTGGAAATTAAATATCTTTTAAAAACTAAAAATTGGGATTTCATATACACATTAATATACATTTAATATGAATAAATAAATATGTGCAATGTACATTTTGATTACATCATTTATCACACCAAACAAATATAACCAAAATTGACACAAAATTACCGACATTACAATATGGTCACCATATTGAAATATAAACGCAAAATAATTCTTAGTTGTCAGTGCCGAACCTCGTCCTAATAACTAATAATACTATGGTGTAAAAACTGAAAATTCTTATTCATGTCATAATAATCATATGGTGTAAAAACTCAAAATCTATAAATATATACTCCCTCCGTCCCATTTCAAATGTCATACTTACTATTTTTGGATGTCCCATTACAAATGTCTTCTTTCTATAAATAGAAATAATTTTCCCCTCCAACAACTATGTGGACCCCACCATATACTCACAAACCAACTCTATCTTAATTCCCGTGCCCAACAGTAACAGGACACTTGGGGTGGGACGGAGGGAGTAATAAATACAGCAATAAAATCTAAAATTAATAAAGTAAAAAATACAAAATAATAAAATATAAAATAAAATGCAAAATAATAAATTCCAAAATAGATAAAATAAAATACAAAATTTCAAATTTTATCTTTCGAATTCAAATCTTTTTAAAAGTGAATAAATCTCTAATGAATCAATAAATAATGCGAAAATCTAAAATTAGTAAATTTAAAATTGCAAAATAATGTAAATAAAATAAAAAATGCAAAATTTCAAATTTGAAATCTTTCAAATCTTTCAAAAGTGAAGATTGTGGGAATTCCATATAAATTGGAAATTCCATATATTTTAAAAACTCAAAATCTATAATGAATAAATAAATGCGAAAAGCTAAAAATAATTAATTAAAAATGCAAAAATCTATAAAAATTAGAAATTTAAAATGGAGGCACCGCATTAAATTTAGGATGGGTTGTTCACTAATGCTTTAATATATATATAGATTACTCTATTATTTTTAGAGTATTGAAATTGGAATGTTGGCATGTTGGAACGTTAGAATGTTGCTAGAATTTGCATTGGAATTTTATTAATTTGTTTTTATTTTTGTAATGTTATTTTATTTTATTTTTTTTTTTGGGGGGGGGGGGGCTTTGTATTGGATGTTCTAACGTTCGATCCAAAATTTCAAATTTCTGAACATTTTCGGATCAAATATTGATATAAAATTTTACAAAAAAAAATTTGGTGAACAAATTTTACAAAAATTTAGGATTGAATATTGTTTTTTCGAAACCAGATAAATCCGAAAGCTCAACTAATTTTTACTACAATTATATATTCAACGATTATTTTTATTTATACAATAAATTTATAAGCATTATTTTTTTTGGTGATAGAAATAAAGTAAATATTTTAATCTGAACATAATTTCAGAATGGGAATAATAATAATAATAATAATAATAATAATAATAATAATAATAATAATAATAATAATAATAATAATAATAATAATAATAATAATAATAATAATCACATGAAAGATTATGTTTAATCCTGCAATGATAGGGACACAAAATGGATAAAGGTGTATAAAAAATATAAAGATGGATCTCATTTGGTAGGATGATGGAATTAGAGAATGAATTTATTCATTTATAAATTTATCATCTAATTTTAATTGCATTTGATCCAATCAAATTAAATCACATGGGTAAAAAGACTTGACCTGATGATCAATTTTTCTAACTTCCAACCGTATGGTTAGGAGTTCGATTTTCCACCTAGGCCCCTATCATTCGCTTTATCCCCTTTTAATTTGTGTAGTTTGGATTATCACACCACTGATACGCAAGTGTCAATGTTTTAAAACATATATAGAATTTCACATGATATTGTTTTGATCTTTTAGCACTTTTTTTAGAAGCCAAAGCCAGAGAAAATGTGGTGAAGCCCATGTCACACACATTATAAAGGGGAAAAAAAAGGGAGGAATAGGTGATCGCCTGATCGGGTAGGGAATCGAACCCCCAACCCAAAGTAAGAAGGCATGGACTTTGTCGTGTGGGCATGTCCACATCCCCAAAAATTTTAGCATTTGGGATGAGGGTCAAGTCTTTGATTTCCAATTTATTAGTCTGGGATTCAAATTTTACCAAACTTATATTCCTCCGCTTTATCTCATTATTATTATTTTTTTGGAGGAGCTATCTCATTATTATTTGTGTATGGCATGACTCCCACTATCTTCTAAACAAAATATTTCTAAAATAATCTTATCTCACACTTAATCAATAGCAAGTTTTATTAATATTTATGTAATATTAGAAAAAAAAATATATTCAATTTGTATATAACTGTCAGTTAATTTATTTTTAAATATCCAGACCCCCAACTCTTTAAAAAGAGAATTTAAAAGCATTTTAGAACCGTTTTTTTTTTTTTGCTATATTTTTTTTTTGAGTAAAAAGAATGTGGAAGCCATATTATTTTAATAGCTATTGTGTGTGGTACAATTCAATGAGATCAATAGCTAGTAAATCATGCATAAGCTCAACTTATGTTTAAAATGATCAAGCGAAAAAAACTTATGTTTAAAATGTGCGATATTCTATTCTTTTCAAAAGATTTTACCAAACACTTGGACCTTTTAATTTCTTCACCAACTACGTATTTCAAATAAATTAAAATTTGAACCAAATATGAAATACCATGACAGTGAGAACTTTGCAGTCCAACTGACTTGATCAATTTTTTTCTTTCTTTCTTTTAACTAAGGGATTTTGGGACTGTTTTGCACGCAGTTTTTTAAAGTTTTATATTTTATATCAAAACAATATTCATATTCTTTACACTAGCTTTTAAAGGTTGTAGCTGTGAATGGAAGCTCCGAAAAGTTCGACAAACATACGCTATGCAGAGTTGCTTTGGGAGCTTTCCGCAACTACTTTCATATTTTATTATTTTTTCTCTTCAAGTATTAGTAAAATCTCTTTGATGATTTTATTTAATCATAACATTTAATATCTTATAAAATTTAATTATTAAAATTGTTATAGAATCAAATTATATTAATTATATTACCTTAACTAGTTAAATGAGTCCAGTAAAGAAAATTAAACAATGATGAAGTTTTAGTGCGAGTACATAACCTTTTTTTAACAACCTATATAGGTTGGGAAAGAAGTGGCGGAAGCTCATGTCATACAAATTACAAAGAACTGCTAGTACATAATAATTTTTTTTTTTTGATGAGTACATAATAACTAAAATATCTTGTTAAATATTTAGCCATGGTTAATATAGGATTAAAAATTTTAATAACAGTTAGTTTCAGTGGTTATAACTACTTATATAAAATCTCATACTTTGAAAAAGTTTAATCTTTTGGGATATGGATACCTAATGAAGAGTTTAATCTTTTGGAAGAGGTCTTCCTATGAACACACTACCTCGAACAATTAATTTTAGGTCTTAAAAAAATTAAAAATACAAAATAAATTAAAGAAAAGAACACACTACTACACTAGTAATATATATAGAAGTATCAAGAATGCATAACAACTTGACCAAGTAATCAAATTTTTCTGTCTTCCAACTTTATGATTGGGTCCCGGTTTGATTCTCGCACAACTCCTTATCAATTCTATTTATACCTTTATAATCGTAGGATGAACTCCCACCATCCCTTTATGATCAATGGCTTCGCAAGGAAAGAAAAAAGAGAAAAAAAAGTAACTACTCGTAAAAAAAAAAGAAAAAGAGAGAGAGATAAATAAATGTATTATCACATAATATACATATTTATAATACATATGCGCATATATGCACTATGGAGTCATTCACTCATTTGGAAGGTCACCTCGACTAGGGGTGGGTCGGTACGGTATACCGAAAAAATTTCGCCGTATCGTATACCGTACCGAACTTTACGGTATGAAATTATACCGTTGCCGTACCGAACTTTTCGGTATACCGAAGATCGGTATACCGAAAGGTTCGGTATGAAATATTTCCATACCGTTGCCATACCGATATTTCGGTAAGTTCGGTATATACCGCTATACCGAATATTCGGTACATACCGACATACCGGTATCGCGGTATATACCGACATACCGAACATTTTTTACATACCGACATACCGGTATTGTGGTATATATCGACATACCGAACTTTAGCTACATACCAGTATACCGGTATTACGGTATATAACAGTATCACGGTATATACCGACATACCGAACAATCGTATATACCGATATACCGATACCGCGGTATATACCGAAATTCGGTACGGTAACGGTATACCGCGGTATCAAAAAATTTATACCGTTACCGTACCGAAATCTTACGGTACGGTATCGTACTGTACCGAAAATTACGGTATACCGAAAATTTCGGTATTCTCGGTATTTTTTCGATACGGTATGTGCGGTATGCGGTATATTCGGTATTTTTCCCCAACCCTAACCTCGACAACATGTTATCTCACAATCTGCTTATCAATTATTTATATTAAGTTTGGATATAGTGTTGAATGAGTGATGTCCAACAGGTATTGATGTGTTGACCGGATGAGGTGTGTGTTGGATGTTAATGAGTTGTGTATTGTGTATTTAGTGGTGTCTGAGTTGTATAAAAATACTCATTACATACAAAAACTCCTTCTCCTTCAACACATATAAGACATTCATTCAGCACTTCAACGGGTACTGATTCAGCACCTAAATCAAATTCACAATTATCGGACTCTCAAATAATCCCAATTCCCAAACCTCCCCTATATATATACTATATTTTAATGTACACATACGTTGGATAGACAGCAGATAACAGGCTAATGAATCAGTACATCCACATGACCTCACGTTCCTAACATTTTCCAATCATTACATCCTTAGCTAACTGTCCTAACCCCCCCTCCCCTCCCCTAATTATTTTCAACTATTATTAATTCGTGTACTCATAGTATTTAATTATTTTATTTTTATTATCGTAGTATTTAAATACACTTTCTCTGTACGTAAACCATCTGTAAAGAACCCGAATCACGCCAACACTGTCAACAAAACCACATCTACGATCTTTCCAACGGCTGAGATTGAATGTCGGAAGCCAGCCTAGTGATTTGTTGTTCTCTTGTATTTGTTTAAATACTATATGTGGATGTTGAAAAAGTTACTAAAAATGAATATTTTTTTTTCTTTCTCCTGCAGTCAAACTCTGCAAGGTTGTTTTAGATCAGGCCTCACTTGGCTTTTTATGGATATATAAATATGTTTGGTGATTGCCAATTAAATTAGAGAAAATATAGTTGTGTATGTCCACTTTATGAGATTCGATGGTGTAGTAATTAATTGATTTTTTTTTTTTTTTGATTGGGCCATTAGTGGTTTATTTATTGGTAGTACTAGATTTTTTGTCCGCGCATTGCATTGTGTATGTGTTTGATTTCTTTGTTAATGAAAATAATAATTTAATCAATTTAAGAATAATAGATTGTTTAAACATATTTTAGAAACAAATAGTTTTTAATAAATGTAATTTCTTTTATATATCATTGTTGCAAAATGATGGGAAAAAATGAATTATTTTTTTTCATTCACAATGCTCGAATATGAAACATTACTTTAACAGATAAAGCTGTTGTTAAGCAAATTGATGGGAAGAATATTATCTAAAAATGAATTTTTAGATAATTGCTGTGATGTATTGATAAAAAATTCTTCTAAATATAGTGTGGTACAATTTTTTTAAAAAGAAGAAAAAGAAAAAAAAAAGAAAGAAAGAAAGAAAGAAAGAAAAAAGAAGAAGCAAGAATTTAGTGGTATTGTGCGTTGTTTAATCTTGTGTTACTACAATTTTTGAAATTGCGTTATTTTTAAACAAAGTTGAAGCATGATTTGGCATTATTGCCGAGTGGACATTCCTTAGACCCGTTCTCTAGGACTTATTACTTATTTTTATTAAAATAAATCAGATCGGATCAGATCAGATAAGAAATATTAAGATCATACCAGATTAAATAAGATCAGACCAGACTCATTCAGACCGGATAGGATCACACCAGATCAGATCATATCAAATCATTATAATAATATAGTATATAAGATCATACCAGACCAGATTGAATCATATCAGAGTAGAAATATTCATACCAGACCAGACAAATTCAGATCAGATTAGACCATACTTCCTCCGTTTTTTGTTAGCTACAGTTTGACAAATGCTACTGTTCACTTATATACTTTGACTTAAAGTTTTATCATGGTTATATAAGTTAAAATATAGCCAAGTGAGATCTTGTTAGATTCGTCTTGTCTTGTAGTTTTTAATTATTGAATTTTTAGAATTTTTACTTATACCGAATTTGAGTTATTAATGGTTTAAAATGTGCATTGGACTGCGTGCTGAGTAGGTCCGTAGCAATCTTTAAAAAACAAAGGAAGTATTTTATAAAATTCAGATCAGACCAGATAAATTCAGGCCTAGAGCATGGAAGTATGGGCATTCACCAAGAGCCCACAAAATATTTTAGTCATTTGCTTAAATTATGTTATATGTAAGAAATATGAGAAGTAATTTGGACACTTAAAAATGGTGGAATCATATGTTTTGATGGATGGAATATTAGTTGAAACTTTTTTAAGTGAATACCAGATATCATCATGTCTCATTGGACTCAAGTCTACACATTCGCTTAAACTGCCAGAGCCCCATACCATTCAGGCGTAGAAAAAACTTGAAAGGTGATGAATTTTCATTTTTAAAAAAATTGGAATTTTATTCAAACTCCCCATACTCAAAATTCGAACTTCAAATTTTAGTTAACGATGGAGAGACCCTTATCATCATAGATCTCCTGAGTGCATGATATCTATTTGATAATAGTATTTACAAGATATTCGTCGGACATGATGAAAAAGAAGATGAATTTCGTTGTCTATAACTTCATCGCCTGCCGAATTTCGTCTTCTGCAGAAATTTTTGTAGATAGTACTATTTACTAATTAATTTTTGTAGATAGTACATCCAATGTTATTATTGGACACAGAAATTAAGATGGAGTTATATTGATTCATAGTAACTCATAAGTATGTGATGGGGTCCATATAATGTTTAACAAGTAATAAATACTAATACACTTTAGTTGAGACAGATAGAGCATAAAATAATTTATCCATTGAATCTTATTAACTTTGTAGTACTATATTGAAAGCACTTAGGTGGGACAAAACAATATGCTAAAACCACCAAGACAACCATCTCCATGACAACCCATATAGTATAGGAGCATCATTATAGAGTTCCCCATGTGAACAATCAAAAAACACCCCCAAATTCAAGTGTCGAAAAAGACAGCCTAGTGTCCGAAAATCAATCCTACGGATGTACTTGCATTTGTAGATTGATTCCATATATTACTATTATTATTATTACTACATCTTAATAGGTAAGTGAAACAGAATGTTGCAGATTATTAATTTGCTAGGAATTTCTATGCCAAAACTAATATTGTCCCAATGGACCAATCTATTCATGAACTTATGATGAATGTGCTTAGCTCGTTGGCAACATTATTGTTCTGGTTGTTCGATGTGTTTTCTCGAACTACCTGTTTTGCATTTGTGTCGCTTCGTTGTCTTCTGGACCGTTTCGTGTGGGTCGATTCTTCCCGTCCGGCCTAGATTCCACTATTTATCGTGTTTTCGGGCACCAAACCATAGTCACAATCAATTTCTCAACTACAAGAGTAATGGGTTGTTTGTTAAGCCTTTGAATTGATTCGTTCGGTTGTGAGTGACTATTTTCTCCGAATGATTCAGTTCAAAAGCTAACAAACAACTCAAACATAAAATTTAAAAATTAAAAGAAATAGGGGCTACATACACAGGCCCAAGCCCATAGTGGTAGTGGGCCTACAAAACCCAAATACTCACATGTATTGCAATTGGTTGAAGTTTTGGCAGTTTCAACCCTTGTGATGGGTAAATTAAACAACTGATCACATGTAAACAATTTTCGCGATGGTTGTTGAAGTAATATATAAACTAGTAAGTAACCCGTCGAGACTCGACGGGTATAATTATATATTTTATATAATATATACTTATATTATATAAAGTAATAGTAATAAATTATATTTTGAGAAATGAAAAATGTATAATGATTTTATATATGTTCGAAAGATGATGTATATGATAATATAGATTAAATTATTTTTAAAACAACAAAGAAAATATATTATATCATCTTCTGTGGCTTGTCCGGTACAAACTTAAAACATATCAATAAAAATAATTATTAAAATAATATTTTATTTAATTTGATAATTAAATTTAAATAAAACAAAATTTAAATATAAATCTTAAACATAATATGAAAAATTCTCTCACAAGTTGCTGAGAATTTCATTGATGAAAATATCATTGGTATGGGCTAGTATAACACTATCTTCAATTGTCTCATTTGAAGTGGTGCAGTTTATATTATTATATGTACTTGAAAAAATTGCCGCTATATGATCACCCAAATTCAAAAATATCATATCTGATTGTACATCTCCAAAATCAATACCGACATTACCATCACCTACATTAAGTATCTATTTTGAAATTTTTATGTCATATATAACCTCAATTATATGGTTCCGCACTTTGGTTACCATTACTCCCATTGCATAGTTTATTTAAAGGATCTATATTTATAAGAAGCATGACTATGCAACCCTCATTCAACAATATTTCATGATTTGGTAACCCGAAACAATTAACCGTGTTTAGATATTCCAGTGAAAATAATTCATTGGCATTATCTATGCTTTCATCCTCTTGACAAATATTATTAGAACAGATATAAATATATATATATATATACATTTTCATTTGCAGATATATGTTTCATGATGTAATCATTGATCATATCATCCATCTCATTGGTATAGGTTAGTATAACACTATCTTTGAAAATGTTTAGATTTGAAGTGATGCAGTTTATATTTGTATATGTAATCTCAACCATTGACGCTATAAGATCTCTTGTAGAGTTTATTAGAATATCATATGGAAATATCACATCTAATTGTACATCTCCAAGATCAATATTAACTTTACCAATTACCATAACCTCCTTGAAATATCCATTTTGCAAATTTTTACCATATATAACTTTCGTTGTAAACAATATTTCTTGTAATATATTTACTTAATCCATTTTAATTACATAATAATACTTTGAGTCCCCTCTTTCTAGTGTCATGAGATATTGTAATAGGTATATAACTATTCGTGGCTAAAAATTATTTTTGGAGATAGAATCCAATATTTTTTAAATATTGGCATTGACTTTTTTTAGTCATAGCAAAACAAATTGTCAGTTTGAATTTTCTCATTTGAAATCGAATGTGTAAATTGATTAAATCACACGGGCTCATAATCATTCTATCAATCAAAAAATTAAAATTCCATAAGTTGGAAATTTCATATCTTTTAAACTGAAAAATGAGATTTCTATATACACATTATTATATCTTTGAAAATGCATAAATAAATGAAAAAATACAAAAATCTAATTCAGGTGGTGGGGTTTAGTGATTAAAGTGAGAAGAGTATTTGTGTTTAAAATTCTAATGAATTTTGACGCTATTTATTGTTTAACTTTGACTAAATACCATCGTATTTTAATATTCAAGTGTGGTTTTAGTAGAATCGTCTAGTTGTCTAGTTTCAGAATATATATTTTATATAATTTTTATTTGTACCCATTTTGAAATATCAAGAATTAAAGAAATGCAAGGAACTTTGTATAGAAAAATAAAAGTGTATTGGAATTTGTGCAGAATAGTAAAAATGGTTACTTTTAATAGGATTTGAAAATATTTAAGATTCTAATCATATTATATTAATTTACTTTATCTAAAAATAAAAAGTGACTAAATTTCGTGGGATACTAAAAAACGAATACATGCCAACTTTCGAGGAACCGAAGGAGTAAATAATTAAACCTTGAGACACAAACTCACTATGTAAAAAAATTATGCGTATTACAAATAGATATATGGAAAATCTAAGATTTTAAAATAAATGAATAAAAACTTAAAATTGTGGGAATAACAAATTCAAAATTAAAAATAAATAAATAAAATATGCAAAAAATTGAAACCGATAAAACCTTTCAAGCATCAAATTCAGACACACACACACACACATCACACAGTGGTAGTAAGACTCAAGAACTAATTTACCCAGCAAAAAACACAATTCGATCAAACCCTCAAAGCATCAAATTTTTGTCGCAACTTTTAAATTTAATATCATCAAAAAAATTCATTTCTTCACAAAAAAGATGCTAAGAACTCAACAGCGTAGAGTCATTAGAAGTGTGACGTACCATAAAAGAAAAATTATGTTAAAAGTCTCAAAATAATCACGTAAAACCCAAAAGAAACCAAAATAAATAAATAATATATGCATGAAATTTCAAATATTTTAAAACTGAAATTGTTTGAATTTCATATAAATTAAAAATTCATATCTTTTAGAAAACTACAAATTGTTAAAAAAAAATTGAAAATTGTGGGAATAAAACAATGCAAAATTCTAAAATAAATAAATACAAAATTTTAAATTTTAAATCTTTTAAAAAATAAAAATTGTTGGAATAAAAAATACAAAAATCTAAAATAAATAAATAAAGAACATACCAAAATCTAATCAAAATAAAGGCAAATATGCAAAATTTTAAATTCCAAATCTTTTAAAAATTAAAAATATGGGTGTTCCATATAAATTGAAACTTTCATACTCCCTCGATTTATCTTTTGTTGCAGCATTTAGGGGATGTTTGGGAGTCAGCGGATCCGCTAGCAGATAGCAGATTTGGAGAGAGAAATGTGAGAGGATATGCTCTTTCAATATGCTATATGCTGGTCAATATGATGTCTTCCAAACATACTCTTAGAGTGCTAACACTATTCACCATCATACTTTCAATTAAATTTTTATCATAGTTATAAAAGTTAAAATATAGTCAAGTGAGATCTTGTTAGATTCGTATCGACTTGTAGTTTTTAAATATGGAACTCTTAGAATTTTTACTTGTACGGAATATTAGTTATTAATGGTTTAAAATGTGCATTTGACTGCGTGCTGGGTAGGTCCGTAGCAAGAATAAAAAATGGAGGGAGTATCTTTTAGAAAATGGAAATTAGGATTTCCATATCCAAATCAATATATATTTTACCAAAAATAAATAATAAATAAATAACAAATGCAAAAATTTAAAAATTAATAAATAAAAATGCAAAAATCTAAGAAAATTGGAAACTTAAAATGAAGACACCACATTAAATGTTGACTTGGTTGACCACTAATGGTTTTAATAATATATAGATTCTGAGTAATAAAAATGGCTACCTAGCAACAGTAATTTGTGATCTGCCAAAAAAAACAGTAATAATTTGTGCTCAAACTCTATATCCCATCTTCTCAAATTCAACTATACCTGTTAGCCCTAAATTTTGAATGAAGCAGACAGAACCGGATAGGAAGTTAAAAGAACGAAGTAAGTAAAACGCTAAGGAATTTGTCGTTTACCCTATTTAACAAAATTGGCTGTGTTTCGCTCGACTTGTCGCTTTTTTTTTTATTACATTAGAAAGAAATACTCCCTCCTTTTTCTTTTAAGATTACACTTCATATTTTCACGCAATCTAATACATATTTTTAATGCTTAATATCTCAAATTATATAAAACTAAAAATTATAGAAATTTGATATTCTAAATTTATGCGATTAGACGAATTCAGCAAGATCCCACTTAACTATTTTTTATCTAATATAATTGTGTTAAAAAGTTGAATTAAAATTACTTAATGAATAGTAAATACTATCAAACGTAATTTTTTAAAAAAACGGAGGGAGGGAGTATATTACAAACAAAACAATACTTCTAGTATTTATGTACTTATAATGCCCACAAAATTTAAGGCCTCACACAAACAATTTAAAGCCGAATATTTTAGGCCCAACAGATAAATTAAGACTAACCTCAAGTTTCATACTACTACAACAAAAAATTGGTATAAATAAGCTGGGAAATAGATACCTCATCACTTCAACTCAATCCTCATGAGGGCGGTGGCAAATTCAAAAATATTTCGCTAGTAGTGTCACAAAAAGTTATGATAACAGATATATATATTATTATTATGTTAGAATGTAAGAAAATGATAAATTCCCACCGGCCCTCTATCGCTCCCTTTTATTCCCCTTTGTAATTTGTGTATTATGGGCTCCCACCACCCTTTTCAGACCTTCAATGGCTCCTAAAAAAAAAAAAAATGGGGCAAATTTCTTTCGGCCCAAATCTGTGTCTTTCATTTCAACTGGGCATTATATACTCTTTTGGGAGTCAAGCACCCTTCAAGCAACATGTTGGGCTTTGTGAAATTTTTTCTTTTCTTTTTTTATTTTTTCTATTTACATTGTATAAATAAATAAAATGACAAGCTAGTAGTATTGGTGGATGATGATTATTTTACTTTTTTCAAGCAACTGTGTCTTTCATTTCAAGTGGTCAATGTTGGGGTTCGACTTATGACCTGATCTCCTACTCCTCTCCTTTATTTCATCTATAATTTGAGTGGTATAGGTTTTCACTTGTCCATTATCTAGCCAATGGCTTCGCCAAAAAAATAAATAAATAAAATTAAATTAAGATTATAAATAAATAAACAAAAAACAACAACAAAGGTAGCAGTATTAAACACTTCTGATTTATTACATTTTCTGTTAAGTATATTTTCCAAAGACAGTCACCATTTAATAAATAATTTATAAAAAAGTATCCTTTTAAGAAGTAGTACTATATGTTCCTTTTTTCTGTTCATCTTTGAAAAAAAAAAATCGATAAGCCGACGCCAGAGGAAAAAAAAGAGTAAAAATTAGGACCAAAAGAGGGAGGTCCAAACCATATAGATATATACAGAAAAGCGAAAAGATAAACCTAATGACTAGGAAGCCAATCGGCTTGCGCATTCACAACCAATTCCTCCCGAACAAGATCCGGAGGGAAAGCCCAGGTGGTAAAGAAATCCCACCATAAATAATTGCATCTTTAAAAGAATCTCATCAACTTACTCAAATTGGCTTTGAAATAATTTTTTTCATTTATGGTTGCTTGTTCAATATTTTTGTTTGAAACTTAAAATAAATGTTATACCAATAAAATAACATAATAATGTCCCCCATCTTTTATAATTAAAAAATCCGTATTTTCTTTTTTCCATTCAGACAGTATATTTTTATGCATGGTAATTGGCATTTGGCAACCTCAGAAGCTGAGAGGCTCCTCAATACACTCCTCACCTCTCCTTGTCCTAATCTTGTTCAATTTTCCCCCTTTCCATTTTTACACTCGTTTCTTCTCCATCCATCTTCTAACTATATATCATATCCCCTTTTCCCCACCTTTTTCCTTATTACATTGATCATCACTGCCCTACTCCAAAATCCCCCTCTACCGTACCATCATCATCCTACCCATGGCCGCGGCACGTGACGAAAACGTCTACATGGCGAAGCTGGCCGAGCAGGCCGAGCGCTACGAGGAGATGGTCGAGTTCATGGAGAAGGTCTCGGCCTCCCTCCCCGAGGGGGAGGAGCTCACGGTCGAGGAGCGCAACCTCCTCTCCGTGGCCTACAAGAACGTCGTTGGCGCGAGGCGTGCCTCGTGGCGTATCATCTCGTCCATCGAGCAGAAGGAGGAGTCCCGGGGGAACGAGGACCACGTCTCCGCCATCAAGGCGTACCGATCCAAGATCGAGACCGAGCTCTCTGGCATATGCGACGGCATCATCAAGCTCCTCGATCAACGCCTCACTCCTTCTGCCTCCGCCGTTGATTCCAAGGTATTTTACCTCAAAATGAGGGGCGACTATCACCGGTACCTGGCCGAATTCAAAACGGGCGCCAACCGTAAGGAAGCCGCCGAGAGCACCCTCACTGCCTACAAATCCGCTATGGTTTGTCCTTTTTTTTTTATATTCTTCTTACATTTTCAATTCGAATCTCCAACTTTAAGGTTGAAAGGCCGAGTTATAACTCCAATTATAAAACAAAACAAAAACATTACATTATACCTTGTTCTATACAGGACATTGCAAGTGCTGATCTCGCCCCGACACATCCACTCCGTCTAGGATTGGCTCTGAATTTCTCTGTTTTCTACTACGAGATCTTGAATTCACCGGACCGCGCTTGTAATCTTGCCAAGCAGGTACACATTTTGAATTTGTTAAAAAGAATATGGATTTAGGACTTCAATTCAAAACCAATTGGTAGTAGTAGTAGGCAGAGTGGTCCATGTATATATAAACAGTGGGATATCTCAACATAAGCGATGTGGGACATTATAACAGAATTCACATTTAAGTTCGCGCCTTCTAGAATATCATTGGATTCACCTAACATTGCACGCTCGTTTCACATCTTGTCTAGGCCTTTGACGACGCGATTGCTGAGCTGGATACACTTGGCGAGGAATCCTACAAAGACAGCACCTTGATCATGCAACTTCTACGCGACAATCTCACACTCTGGACCTCCGACATGCAGGTAAAATCGTTTAATCCATTCATCGCAATACTGCAGAGCTTTTAATGAAACTATGCTAGTTACTCCCCCTAAGTCGAACTTATTTACGTTCTTTGGCAAATCTACGAATGCTGCAGGATGACGCGGGGGATGAAAACAAGGAAGCGGCGCCAAAAGCCGAGGAGGATAAGAAAGAGGCTTCGAAACCGGAGGAAGGGCAACAGTGAGTTCACTCTGATAACAAAGAGTGGTAGTGTTAGTTTTGGTCGTATCTATTATACGTTATTCATTAGTGGTTGGTTTTCTAAGACAAAACATGTTCTTTTTAAGGTAGTTTTGAGTGTTTTCTGTTGTACTCTTTGTTCTAGAAGCTACAACACCTTCATTCTTGCTTGTCAGTAATTATATACTATACGATACGATAAATGGTGAGTAATTAAGTTCTAAGGTTTCTGTCTGAACTGCCATTTTTTGCGAGGGCAGCTTATTACGATATAGCACATTTGTGTTGATGAACTTTTGAACACAATTATTGTCACAATAAAGGTTAAACCATGAATGTCACTGTTCTTTTTTTCTTTTCTTTTTTTTTTTTGTGTGTATCTCAAGTTTCCCTATTTTGAGTTTCCTTATAACTTCCATGCAGCTTTAACTTTTTTTTTTCAAAAAAAAAAAATTAATAAAAATAGAGCCCCACAACATGTCATGTAACACCTCCATTTTTGGCGTAACAATAAAACAGTGTGTTAGTTCTGATATTGCCAGCTTGGAGACACCCATCAAAAGATTACCCAAAGCTAACACAATTAATTTTGAAGTTCTTATAAGATTACTGCAAAGAAAGAAAAATATTTTATTGGTATAAATAATTTCTTTTACTTTTTAAATCATTCTCCGATTATCACAAATTAAATACTTTATTTGTTGAATATCTCTTTAATATATTCAATAAAATAAGATTATTAATATAGTAGTATTTGATATGATAAAACAGTCTATGTCTGATTAAGAGCTGCATACGCCCAGAATGATATCTTAAAAATGAGTTTGGTTATGATGCTGAATGTGTGACATTTAGCAAGTCTTGTGTGATGACCCGATGATGTGTGTGTTGAGTGTTAATGAGATGTGCTAGGTATTTAATGTTGTATATGCTATATAAAAATACTTAGCACATACAAATTAGCAGCTCCCAAACCAAATCTCTTAAAAATGATTTATATATTAGTAGAGAGTGTCTCAAGTATATCCATTTAAATTTGTTTATTTAAGGCTTATATTCATTATTAAAATAGGAAATAATTAATGGAACCTTCACTCAATTGGCCTCATATAATTTATTTCACATATTGACAAAAATATAAAAAAAGATAGAAAAGGAAATTGCATTACAACACACATTCACGTGAATTGATTTTGGTGGTGATTTTTCATTGACTAAGATTGCAAGGGGAAAAAGATACTACTACTAATTTAATACCTATTCATTTTACATGATTCATCCATTATATATTCGTATACATATTCTTAAATAATTATAACTAGAATTATTTAAATATTTGCAACTTGATATAGCAAAACAAATCAGTAGCCAGTAGGCAAAGATTGTTACCAGAAAAAAAAAATAAGTAGGCAAAGATACCCTAAAGAAAGTTTGAATATAATATAGGAATAATAGGTTGGATGTGGTTTAGGTTGACTTGTTGGATTAAGTGCAAGTTAACCTTAAAAAATACCCCATTAAATTAAAATTATTAATCATACCAAACTAAAAATATAGTGATAGTTAGAATTCATATTAAAATAGTAAAAAGGATTTTAATAAGATTATAAATGATTTATAGTGAGGGTGTTTGGCATAAAAACAATTTAAAAAGAATGAGATAAACATTTATAGTGTAAAAGAAATACTATTATTCATGAAATCGAGGTGAACTGGAGGGAGTTGTGTATATATATTTAATTAGTATAACTACCACTTCAATTTATTTTTTTATTTTTAAAAAAATGCTACTTTCTCCATTCGCAAAAGGAATATTCTTTGCTCCAATTATATTAATAATACTAGTAAATGTATATATGCATATCAACTTTGCATGCATAATAATAAATAAAAAAAAAAGTTATTCATATCTAACCAGTAGTGAGTAAAAAATTATTGTTTGCTTTCTATAATGTTAATGCAGTATAGTATATGTATTTACGAAATGAGAATAATATATTTTGTCTCATCAATTGAATGATAAACATAAGAAAATAGGGTCTGAGGGGCCGGCCTATTAAAATTATTTAAATATTGTTTCATATATACATTATTACTCTATTATCTTTATCATTATATACTTTTGATTAATTTTTTTTAAAAAAAATTGAAAATCCCTCATTTCTATGTGTTTCTTCGTCTATATATATTACTTCATTTGTTTCATTTAACTTGTCTTATTTGATTTCTAATACATACAATCCAATACACTTTTTAAGCTGTTGATATCTCAAAATATGGATAACAAAAACTTAGGTAAAATATATATATTATAAAATTACATGATTATACAATTCTAACAAGATTCAACTTAACTATTTTTTTCAAATATATACTTTCAATAAAATTAAGTTAAAATTAAATAATAAATAGTGCTAAAAAAATCAAATATAACAACTTACTTGAGACGGAGTAAATATTAACTATACTATTTTAATAATTGATACTCTATTCGTCCTAGCAAATGTGTCTTATTTTTTTTAACATTATTTATTATTCAAGTTTAATTCACTTTAAATCAAAACCCACTTTAATAACTTTTTTTTTTTGAGGAGAAAAAGAATTTTTATTCCAAAGCCTAAATCCCAGAAACACAGTTTATGAGGGAGCATTGATCTCCACCAGAACCAACACAATCATCCAATCATACAACTTCCAACACGGACACAACTTGTACCCAGGGGTATTCACAAGTACATTCGCCCCCCATCGCATTCCAAACTAAATCATAAGCACTATATCTAATCCCAAGAGTCACTATCTGTTCGCAACCTGAGAGGTGATAAGAGGACAAAGACGCCCTTGTTATCCTGCCATAATCATCCGCTCTCCAGATCAAGAGCCGATACAAGCACCCACAATTCCATGTTCCTTCTGATTCTTCTCAGGGTTGGGTTACTATTACATAACACATGTGATGTATCTTAATGACTACCCTATAAACATACCACAACATCACATCTTCCCAACAGCAATGTTCAAAACCCATGTATCAGAACTAGTCAAAGGGCATGCTAGGATTGTGAGACCACGTCAGAGCAAATGGATTGGGTAAAAGGCTTTATAAATTGATGAAGAACAAAGTAATGGGCACCAGGAATTCTAAACATAATGTGCACAGGAGGAAATACAAAAGGAAATAAACCAAACCCAAACTCCAAACGTTCTAACCCTCAATCTGAAACCACAATCTCAACACTGTCTTGTAGGGACCAAGATCAGAATACCAGCCCTACACCCATCAAATGAACTCAAAAGGTGTGTTCAATACTGAATGAAAGACAAACAATTTGTTCAATCTTCTCACACTTTTTTTTTCTTTTTTTTTTCTTCTTTTTTTTTCTGTTTGTTTTTTTTTTACCATTTTTTTAAGCCGACCAACATAAAGAGAATCACATTAATCCAATCATTTCGCCAAACATAGCTCCTCACAAACCTTCCAGATATTAATCAAGAAATCTCACCCTCCCACAATGACAAACAATCCAACTCCTAAACGGTTCCACACAGCCTACATAGCTCCTCTCAAACCCAAACCACCTGAGATTGAATGGAACAAGAGCATACAAAACATTGGAGAGTAATGAAGAGTCTGAAGGACTAAGAAGGGATTAGGTAATTAGGATAATATTGGGTAGAGGACAAATCCAGGGGGTATCCTAGCGCCCTTTTCTTAGCTAATACATAGGCAAGAAACATGTGTAGGTTAATCATGTATGCTGCATCGATTTATAGGATACCAATATGAACATCACATATGCATGTATCAAAGAGTTTTAAATGAGCAGATCTCACCAATTCCACTTCGCAGCAGATTTTGTGTGTATATGACAGTATCAGATATCAAAGCTCCCAAATGTTCAGAAACTTTTCGTGAAAGGATGGAATGAGCCTTAACTGGAGAGCATCTCTTTGTGCAGTGGTATGAATCCAAGAACCATTCCGTGACTCAAGCAAACGACCTTCTAATATTGGTGATGTTGCACTTCACCTTCCACATCAGCCTCGAACTTAAAGCACCTCAAAGCACCATCCGCAACCAGCGGCAACAGGCTCAATTTCAGCCGATTCCGATAAGCTCCAGCAGCCATAGCAACCTGAAAAAAAGAAAGAAGGGAGGGAGAGGATAGAAAACAGTTATACAGCACAAAGCCATCATGTTCCAATGGAAGTGGGCATCTTCAGGGCCCATCTAATGATGCCTATGTTCTCTCCCAAAGGCCTCATATGACTGCCTCATCAACAGCCACTCCAAATTATCCCCATTCCTCCACATAGCATTCCCCTGACGCACCAATTTTTGCCCAATAGTCCGCGAGGGAGTTACGTTCCCGCAAAATGTGTTGAAATCTCACCATCCCTGAGCATCTCAGAACTGCAGCGATAGGTCCAATGTGTTGTCGCAGACGCCAGGGGACCATGTTTGGGTCGGCCATCCATTTCACTACATTAATCGAATCACACTCGAAAACAATCTTTTGGAGGGGGAATCCTTGGTCCCTGATTAAAATCTGGCATATCCGACTGATGGCTTGGACTTCGGCCTCTGTTGAATCTTTAATCCCAATGGATTCAGCAAAGGTGAAAATCACATTTCCTTCATCATCTCGAATTACCCCTCCAATCCCCGCCGGCCCCGGATTTCCAAACGAAGCTCCATCCGTGTTAATTTTCCACCACCCCTTCTCTGGCCGGACCCAAACCAGCCCCTGCCGAGGCCTTTTCACTGACGCCCCCACCCACCCCACCCCTGCCAAGAAGGTATAAAGCCTCAGGGAACTGATACTCCAGCCCACATGTTCTAATATCGCTACCTTTGCCAGCCACTTGCCACCATAATCTTATTCTCCATTTAATCTCCTCAATAATCGTCCCAATATTAGGAACTACCTGCTTAAATACAGCTGAGTTACGCATCTTCCAAATCGACCAAACAATAGCCACCCCTGTGATCAGCCAAACTTCCTGACGCCTACTATACAATTCATAGTGCAGCCACCAATCTAGTAAGTTTTCCACCTTCCCGGGTATTGCCCACTCAATTCCGAACCAATCTACGCCTTGGTACCAAATACTTTTTACTACCTCGCACCCACAAAAAAGATGATCGCGTGTTTCACTTACCAATTCACAGAATGGACAGTAGGAGTTCCCCACCGCAATGCAGCCCCTGAGTTGAAGTAACTCTCTCACTGGTAATGTATTTTGGAGCAATTTCCAAACCAATAATTTTGCCTTTACAGGCACTTTAATTTTCCACAGCTTTCTCCATCTACTCATGGATTCAGTATTAACATCAACCTGCGGATTATTTAGGCAAGATTTGATCGTAAAAGCTCCATTGCCTTCCCAAACCCAAGCCACCCTATCCTCAACAAATCTACTCAGCTTCACTCTCCTGATTACTGCCAAAAACTCATCCCACACAGCCCTTTCCCAGTCGAATACCGCTCTCCTCAAGGGGATTTTCCATCTCCACTCTAACCCATCCCAAGAACCAAAATCCGTAATCTTCCCTTCTTTATCTTCCGCCAATGTATATATTCTGGGAAACAATACCTTTAGCGCCCTGCCTTCCTCAACCCAAGTGTCCGACCAGAAATGTGTGGCACCTCCATCCCCCACTATTATTCTAAAGCCAGCCCCCATCCCCCCAGCTTCAAACCCTGCCCAAGATTTGCAAATGTAACCCCAAGGAGATCTACACAGTCTCACCTCCGGTATCAAGGAACCTCTATTGCCGTAGTATTTCGCATCCACCACCTGCTTCCATAGGGAATGCTCATTGCCAAATCTCCACCGCCATTTAAGCAACAGAGCAGAATTAATATCCTGCACCCTCCAGATTTCCAGACCCCCTGCCTCTTTGGCTTTACACAGTCTTTCCCAACAAATCGTATGGAGCTTTCTTCCTCCTACGAGATCATTCCAGAAAAAACCTCTTTTGATCCTCTCCAGCCTTTCAGCCACCGCCCTTGGGACCTTAAACAGTGAAAGAAAGTATATAGGTAGGTTATTCAAGACAGATTTAATGAGACATACTCTGCCTCCCTGGGAAAGAAGCCGCCCCTTCCACCCGGCAAGTCGTTTCTCCACTTTTTCCAAAACCGGATTCCAAATAGCAGTTCCATTTAACCTCCCACCAATGGGGATCCCCAAATACTTCATGGGCCATCTTCCAACCCCACACTCAAGTATATCTGCAACTTCGTTCAACAGCCCATCCGAGCAATTTATCCCATATATTTTGCTCTTCCCGAAATTTATTTTCAAACCCGTTGCCAATGTTAGACACCTCAAGATTCTCTTAATTAGCATCACTTGAGAGATTTCTGCTTCACAAAAGATGACTGTATCATCTGCGAATTGAAGATGAGAGACAACCGGACCCCCAGCTCCTGTCCTTAATCCCTTTAAACAATCCCAGTTTTGAGGCATTGACCATCAACCTATTAAAAATTTCTGCAATCAGGACAAAAAGGTAGGGTGATAGTGGGTCGCCCTGTCTCAATCCTCTTTGCATTCCAAAAAATTTTGTGGGAGACCCATTTACCAACACGGCTGCTGTGGCCGAGGATACCAGCTCCATCATCCATTTCAGCCACTTCCCCCCAAATCCCATTGCTTCCAGGGCTCCAGAGAGAGCTTCCCAAGACACGTTATCGTATGCCTTGGCGAAGTCTAATTTTACTACAAATCCACACCTCCCTGTAGAAGACACCGCATGAATAACCTCGGCAGCAATAAGAGCGCCGTCTAGTATTTGCCTTCCACGCACAAACGCCATTTGAGCCGGCCCGACTAAACCACCCATCACCTCCCTTAATCTTCTCGCGAGCACTTTAGCTACAATCTTATACATACTCCCAACCAACGATATTGGCCTGTAATCACAAAAATCAAGTGGGCTTTCATTCTTCGGAATAAGGACAATGAATGAACCACCCATCTCTTTAGGCAAAGGACGGCCCTCTTCTAATCTGTGGACAACTTCCAGCACCTCCTTTTTCACCACTTCCCAGTATTTTTTAAAAAAAACCCATGTTGAATCCGTCAGGCCCGGGTGCCCTATTGCTATCACAGCTCCATATGGCCGTCCTGACCTCATCCTCCGAAAAACTCCTCTCCAGCCACCCCCGCGTTTCCTCATCAATCTTTGGCAGCCCCACGTTTCCTATGTCAAACAATTCCTTCTCCTGCCTGATGAAAGCTGACTGAAAATGTTGAAACGCCAATTCTTTGATTTCTCTTGGATCTTCAATCACAGAACTATCCCTATGAATGGCCCCGATAAAACCCTTTCTCCTATGAAGGGCCGACATGGCATGAAAAAACTTTGTGTTTTGGTCCCCCTCTTTGAGCCACCGCACTCTAGACTTTTGAAACCAACGCCTCTCATCGGCCAGAAATAATTTATTCAATTCACCTCTTTTCCTAGCCCAATCAGACCGTTTTTCCTCTGTATCGTCTCCATCCATTAAGTGCTCTTCCAACTCTTCTAGTTCCACCAATAATTTCTTGATTTTCTGTTCCAAATTTTCCGCCGCATATCCATCCCACTCTCGAATTTTATTTTTTAAAATGCGTAAAGTCCCAAACAGCCTAGGCTCTCCAGTTGAATCTCGTCCTTCACCTCCTGCCCCCCAAACTTCTCTCACAAGCTCAAAAAAACCCTTTTCATCCATCCAATAATTATAGAACCTGAATGGTTTGGGTCCCCAGGACTTCTCCCCGGTCTCCAGGTAAACCGGGTAATGGTCCGATAGGACAGACTCTCCCCTTTTCTGGATCACATTACCATTTAAACCCATCCAACCCGGTGAAACCAGGAACCTGTCGAGCCTACTACACGCCCGGCCTCCCCTCCCCACCCAAGTGAACAAGCCTCCCTCCATCGGAAGATCGATCAATCCAAGGTGATTGATGAACTCCCGAAACTCCCTTCTAGACCCCACATCGTCACTCTCCCCCACCCTCTCCCCCTCTGTCAGGACCGCATTGAAATCCCCATTGAAACACCACAATTCTCCATTCGATGTATCACATTTTTGAACCAGCGTCGACCAAAATTCCGCTCTTTCGCGTCTGCTATTAGGCGCGTGCACAGAAACCAGATTTAGTATCCCCTCCACCCCCTTAACTCTACCTCTAATCCAAACAAATCTGTGGCATATCTCTACAACACTAAGACTGCAACATTCCGAGTCCCACACCACTAGCAATCCGCCTGAGTTCCCTATTGCCGACTGGTAACAGGAACTACATCCACTAGACCCCCACAACCTAGCAACAAGACGGTCTGGAATCTCTTGCATTTTCGTTTCTTGAAAGCAAGAAATTGTCGGCCGCACCTTCTTGCACAACCTCATAACAGCCCTCTTCCGCACCCCCCCATTTAAACCCCTAAGATTGCACGAGATAATTCGCATAATGAAAACCGAATCCAATGAAAACCCACTTTAATAACTTAATTCACTGTTTTTCAGGCCTTTAATGGCTTAAAAAAAAAAAACTTAATTCACTATTTTTTTAGGAGCCATTAAAGATCCATAAATGAATAGTGAAAATTAATGCCACATTACAAAGAAAATAAAGAAGATGAAAGAATTCAAACCCCCATGGACTTACCACTAGAACCCCAATAACTTAAGTTGAAAGAATAATTTTGAATTTGATGACATCCTAATCCAGTGAGCTGTATGCGCGTGCCACGTGGCAATATCTGAATGCAAGCACAAAGAGGAATAGGATCATTATTTCTTGCCGGCAGCTTCCAAGTGCGGACGGATGCACCTGTCAACACCTTTTCTGTCCAATTATATTTTGACACGTACCACGTCTTCACCGACACCTGGTATGACCCGCCCAAAGAGAACCATGACCATGACCATGACTCATCTTTTGCCGTACTAACTGCTTAATTAAAGTGGAGTTTTCGCATAAATTGTGTTTTCATTCTAATCCTTTCTCCTAATTTGTAAAATTGCATTTCATGCATTTCAATACATATTTTAATGAATAATATCTCAAATTATATAAAAATAAAATTACAAAAATTTAAAATTAGGCGAATCTAATCTCATGCGACTATATTTTAACTTATATAACTGTATTTAAAAAGTCGAAACAAAGTTATTAAATAATACCCCCTCTGTCCCACTTGAAATGTCTCATTTCATTTCTGCACACAATCAAATCATTTTTTTAATCGTCAATATCTCAAAATATATACAACTAAAAATTATATATAATGTATATTCTAAAACTATACTATTAAACGAATCAAACAAGACCAAACTTGACTATTTTTTTCAAATATATAATTACAATAATATTGAGTCAAAGTTGAACAATAAACAGTATCAAAAAATCAAACATGACAATTCAAATGTGACAAGGGAGTAATATCAATTATGCAAATATTAGAATAAAAAAGAACGGAGTAATAATTCATATATAGAGTTTTCATGCCCAAAAAGATGAAACGTAATGCACAACTTTATTTTATTTTTGCTAAACTAGAGCTCATACTTAGGGTTAATGCGGCTCTCACCACTCTTTATCTGACTTCGGCTTCGGGAAAAAAGAAATTGAGATGGAGTATATTAATACTTCCCTATTTACTTAAATATAAGAAATAACTTTGATCCAAAACAAAGTGTTTTTCAAAAAGTAAAAATAAAATTGAGGCTTCAACCTCCAAATATAGGAAAAGAAGAAAAAAGAAAAAGAAAAAGAAAAAGGGGAGTTATTAATTTTCACTTTGTCCATATTTATGTCTGAATTTGCTAATAATATGCACAATAAATAGCAGTGGCAAATCCAGTGTGTGATCTTTTGGTCCTAAAAACAAAATCAGCGGTACATTACCTTTTCCATGAAAAACTTGGAAAAACAATATTATTATTATGCCTAGGTAATAAATGACAAAATCATGATTGGAACAAATATATTGACATTAATATGCTTTATTAACAACCCTTGGATCAAAGGCTTTCATTTTCATCCAACGGCTGCCGACGTTGCAATGGAAAAACACAACTTCCGAGGGTGGTACTCCCTCCGTTTTCCAAAAAATGTAACACTCCTGTTTTTCACGCAATCCAATGCACACATTTAACACATAATATCTCGAATTGTACAAAAATAAAAATTATAAAAATTTGATATTCTAAAACTATGCGATTAGACGAATCTACAAGATCTCAATTGACTATGTTTTATCTTATATAACTGTGTTAAAAAATTGAATCAAACTTACTCAATGAATAATAGTAACTATTCAAATGTTTCATTTATAAAAAAACGGAGGAAGTACATAATTGCAACAGTGTTGTCGCTTGTCGGCATATCTTTTTTTTTTTTTTTGAGGGGAAAATTTTATTGCTAAATCCAAGGATAATACATTGAACATGATTCCCATGCCTAGGAAACAGAATTTGGTAGTCAAGTGTCAGACGACCAATCAATCGGCAACAGAAATAAATTTGGACAACTAGCTCTTTGGACAAAAGGAAGACAGCATAGGATTAAATTTTCCATTCTTGTGCTTCAGAATCCCCATCTCTTAACTCAATGGCATTAGGCGTTTCAAAGAAGCCCCAGCTCAAGCAACACCCGATCAGTTGGCATTTTGCAGGATATTAACAAAAGCAGAAACATCCACGTATCCACAGCAGGAGCAAACCAATACATGCTTTCAATCTCAAATTCATCCACACCTCCGAAGCCCCACATGTAGTACTCAGCAAGACTCCACATAGATATTACTCCTCCTTGTTATACCCGGTTCATGAGCTCCCTCCAATCGAAGCAATGAGCGCACTCCTATTTACCACAACTTATTAAATTGCTGCAGCCTCCGATGTGTATAGCAGCAGCAGTAGCTTGTCTGTAGCACTGGGATACGGCTTTTTGCAGCAGTAGCAGCTTCCTCAGGTATATTCCATGGTGATGCACTCAACAATATATCTTCTAACTCATGACATTATACCATCCTCTCCTCACGGCAGCGGCGCGGATATACAATCTCTTAACCAATACAGCCGAGGTCTCGTCCGAGCCATACCACTTTGTTCAAAACAACAACCCTCAAGCCAATCAGTCTAGGCCCAAGTTGCATATTCGTCTTTGCCCCCTCAGGTAAAAGGACATATGCTTCCTTGTAATACATCATAATGACAGACCTTGACTTTGCTACATACACACATCTCCCCTGCAAGCAGTAATTAAATCCAATGCATCGAAGGAAGATAGGTGGTGGACTGAAATTATGGACCGCAGTTGGTCAATAGAGACTGGATGAAAGGCTCGATCACATTGGGCTGACAAGATATGAGTAATGCAAATGGAGAAAAAGAATACAAAGGTGGTGAACACAGAAGTTATTAGGCCAGAGCTGCAATTGATAACCGCATGAATGCTTCAAGCAATGGATTGCCAAAAAGATGATGCCAAATGTATAGGTGAGCGACAGGAAATAAGCTTTACATGCAAATTGAGAACCATCCATACCATGCACATGGAATTCGAATCGTGTTGCAAAGCCTGCTCTCCAACAGAATGAAATTAAAAACAAAACCAAACCTCAAGAATAATAACATGACCTGTAGTTCCATATCCCCTTTCTAATCTCTCAGAACCAAATCAATTCCAATTAGACTACCCCACTAGAAAAGACTTATCCATCTCAACATTTGAGTAATGCTTCTTTCTTTTTTTTCTTTTTTTTTCTTACTTTTTCTTTTTTTTTTCTCTTTTTTTTTTCCTTTTTCTTCACCCCCCCCCCCCCTTTTTTTTTTAAAAAAAAAAACCACCTCCGGCCACAAAAGAGTATATTCATTCGACTCACCACAACCTTATTTTTCTTGCTTCCCTACTGAATGTCATCAGTATTCAACCCCACTCTGCATAGTGATTCCATCATACTAGACCAACGGTGTGAAGCCTTTTGTCTCCCAATTTTGGCTTTGCAACACAACAGAATTTCAAATGAAGTTATAGATTGTATCTCAAGTGCATATTAAGCTAATTACTGAGAGTCTAGAATATCACTTATCCACAGGTTTTAGGTGTTGGACCTCAGAAAGAATTAGGATGAAATGTAGGAATTTTCTTGGTACCCTAATCAATTCTGATGCATTAGACTTAATTATGGCGGGCTCAATGTGAAAGATATAGCAAAATCGAGAAAGTCAAAATGAGTATCACCTTTATACTTCCGATGTCAGCTTGAATTTCCTTTCTCTTCTTACCACTTTGCTTGAGCATTCCATGTCACTAATTCCACCATCCTCTCGGTTGATACCATCCGCAGCACCTTTATCATAGACCTCCTTCTGCTTCAATATTTAGCCCTCCCACCTCATCTATTCGTCATTCCTCCAGTCTACCTGCCATCAATGTTTGATGCCATCAATCTTCACTGCCATCAATGTTTGAGGATTGTACCTGCAACACCTGCAAAACATGTTAAGAAAATAAAGCATTAATTCCAATATTGCTCCAGCCCCTCTCCAAACTCCATCCATCCTGTCAACAACCACAAAATGCATATCCAAGCTTATCTAGCTCCAGCCTAGCTTTCCATTGCCCGATCACTCCCCGCACTCCTTAGATTCTGTTATGTCCATTTCTCAATCTTGCCCTCTCCCGCTGCTCCCATCCTCGCCCACTTATCTGCCATTTCATTGCGTTCTCTAAGTATATGTTGAACTCTCACCCCCCCTCCATGCCTAAGCACCACCAAGACTGGCCCCATCATATCCCTTAACCTCCATGGAATCTTCTCCGGTTGTAGCATCCATTTCACTACATTAGCTGAGTCACACTCAAAAATCATCTTGCACATTGGGAAGCCATGGTCCCTAATTAGAGCAATGCAAACCCGATTGATAGCCATGACTTCGGCCTCTGTTGAGTTTGTATTTCCAATGTAATCTGACAGAATAAATATCACCTCTCCTCTGTCGTTTCTTATTACAGCTCCAACTCCAGCCGGACCGGGATTACCCATCGAGGATCCGTCTGTGTTCACTTTCCACCATCCTTCCTCCGATCTTTCCCATACCAACCCATTCCGTGATATTCGTGCCCTTCCTCCATTAAAACCTGGAATTCCTTCCGGAAAGCTCAGTACCAGACCCTCAACACTTGAATCACAGTCTTTTGCCATCGCTTTCCACCACCAACATACCAAAGATCTTACCGTTTCTGCTGCTGTCCTGACATCTCCCCTCTGGCCTTTGAAAATGAGATCATTACGACACTTCCATATAATCCATATTGTAGCCAAACCTGTTATTCTCCATGTCTGTTTATGTCCATGCTTCAGCTGCATATCCCACCACCATTCCAACAAATTACTTATTCTGCCTGGAACCACCATCACCATCCCAAACCATGCAGCCACATATCGCCATGTATCCCCCGCAAACTCACATCTGCTAAACACATGGTCAGCTGATTCTGTCTCTTTTCCACAGAATTGGCAGAGGGCACTAGCCGCAGGTATGCATCCACGTAGTACTAACATTTCTCTTACTGGTAGTGCGTTGTGAGCCAATTTCCAAGCCAACAATTTTACCTTCATTGGCACCTTAATTTTCCAGAACTGCTCCCACATTCCTTTTACTTCTCTGCCCTCGTTGTCAATGCTCCAGTTCCAGCATCTCTTGGGTGTATACCTACCATCTCCTGCCTTAATCCAAACCGCTTTATCATCCATATACCGATTCATCTTTATCCCACTCAAAACTACCATTAGTTGGTTCCATCCTTCCACCTCCCAATCAAATAGTGACCGCCTCATTTCAATTCTCCATTCCCAATCGAAACCCGTCCACTTCCCAAACTCTGCAATTTTCCCTTCCTTATTAATTGCCAACGCATAGATCCTAGGGAATAAGATCTTCAGGGGACATCCTGCCTCCACCCATGAGTCCAGCCAGAACCTGACTTTGAGACCATTTCCTACTGACGCTTTTAGCCCTGCCTCCTGTCCCGACCTCTCTAATTCCTCCCATGATCGACATATTCTACCCCATGTAGATTTATCTATCCTGGCCTCCGGTATTATAGGACTACTCTTGCCGTAATACTTTGCATCAATTACTTGTTTCCACAACGAATCCTCACACCCGAATCGCCACCTCCATTTCATCAACAGAGCAATATTGAGCTTATTTGTCTCCTGTATACCCAACCCTCCGCACTTCATATGATTACAAATACTCTCCCAGTTAATAGTATGAATCCTCCTTACTCCCTCCCACTCGTTCCAAAAGAATCGTCTTTTAATCTTTTCCAATCTATCCGCCACCACCTTAGGAACCTTAAATAACGACAAATAATAGACCGGTAGGCTGTTGAGAACTGATTTAATCAAGCACATCCTCCCAGCCTGCGTGAGCATCCTCCCCTTCCATCCTTTTAACCTCGTCTCAACTCTATCAAGTACCGGTTGCCATATCCCAACACTGTTTATCCTTCCACCTATTGGAATGCCAAGATATTTGACTGGCCACTCTCCAACACCACAACCAAGAATTGATGCTGCCTCTTCGATCAAATCTCCTTCGCAATTGATGCCCAGTAAACTACTTTTCTGAAAATTAATTCTCAGTCCTGTCGTAAGAGTCAAACACCTCAACAACCTTTTTATAATGACCACCTGTGATATATCCCCCTCACAGAATAATATTGCATCATCGGCGTACTGTAGATGTGTAATAATTGGGCTCCCCTCTCCTGATTCCAAACCTGCCAGCAATCCCATTGTCGCTGCTTTGCATAACATGCCATTAAGCACCTCCGCCACTAGAAGAAATAAAAACGGGGATAGAGGATCACCCTGTCTAAGTCCTCTCTGTAATTTGAAAAAATTTGTAGGGGATCCGTTTATCATAACCGCAGCCGATGCTGAACAGATACAAGCTTTGATCCATGCAATCCAATTTCCACCAAATCCCATCACCCCCAATATCCGAATCATAGCCTCCCACGACACGTTGTCGTATGCTTTAGCAAAATCAAGTTTTAACACGAACCCTTTGCGGCCAGACTTATATGTTGATTGTATCACCTCCGATGCCACAAGAACACCATCAAGAATATGTCTGTCTTTGACAAAGGCCATCTGAGTTCTGCCCACCACCTTACTAATCACCTCTTGTAGTCTCCTCGCCAATACCTTCGATATGATCTTGTATATGCACCCCACCAATGATATAGGGCGATAATCTTTAAAATCATTAGGATGATCCAACTTTGGAATCAACACTATAAAAGAACCTCCCACTTCTGTCGGGATACTTCCTTCTGTCTCCAACTTCCTAAAGACCTCAAACACCTCCCCTTTAACCACTTCCCAGTAGCGTTTAAAAAATTCCATATTAAATCCGTCCGGTCCAGGGGCCCGGCTCCCGTCACAGCTCCAGACCCCTTCTCTTATCTCCTCCTCCCGGAAGCCCCTCTCCAACTCCCTGGCCACTTCAGCATCCAACCTTGATAGCCCCAGCCGATCCACTTGAATACCTCATCCTCATCTTTTGTGAATACTGCCTTGAACCAATCAATAGCCATGTCCTTGATCTCCTTTGGATCCTCAATCAGCACTCCATTCCTTTTGATCGACCCGATGTAATTCCTTCTCCTGTGAAGTTCTGTCGTGACATGAAAATAATGAGTATTCATATCTCCCTCTTTAATCCATCTCACCCTAGACTTTTGCGCCCATCTCCTTTCCTCGGCTAAAAATAGGTTGTACAGTTCTCCCCTCTTTCCCCTCCAGCTTGCCCTTGCGACCTCATCATTGTTGTCCTCCTGCATTCGCTCCTCCAATACCTTCAGTTCCCCTAATAACCTTTGAATGTTTCTTTCCAAATCTGCTGGCCCATACCCTGCCCAAGCCCGGATCCGATCCTTCACACACCTCAAATTATGTACTAGCCTCCATCCCCTGACCTCTCGATCATCCCTCATAGCCAACTCCCAACCCTCTTTAACCACCTCTGCGAATCCCCGCATATCCATCCAATAGTTGTAGAATCTAAACGGTTTGGGGCCCCAGGACCTCACCCCGGATTCCAAACATACCGGAAAGTGATCTGACAGGACCGTCTCGTATCTTTTTTGAATTAGTGAGCCCTGGAGACATAGCCACCCTGGCGACACAAGGAACCTATCTAGCCTGCTACACGCTCGCCCTCCTCTCCCTACCCATGTAAATTTCCCCGCCACCATCGGTAGATCCACCAGCCCCTTCCGATCTATGAATTCTCTAAAATCCTAATTGTTCCCCCATCCTCACTAACTCCAATTCTCTCTGTCGCATCTGTAATGGCATTAAAATCCCCCATAATGCACCATAGTTCCCCATTCCCCGTGTCGCACTTGTTTGAAATAAGTCTCCAGAACTCCTCCCTGTCTCTTCGATTGTTAGGGGCGTGCACACATACCAAATTGATGGTCCCCTCCACTCCTCCGATGCATCCCTTGATCCATACAAAATGATGCCCCTTTTCTACTACACTGAATGAACAATATGCACTGTCCCAGATTACCAAGATACCCCCTGCATTGCCCCTAGCTGGTTGGTAACTGTAAGTTCCACTTTTCGACCCCCAAATTCTGTTTACTACTTGCTCTGTAATGACTTCCATCTTGGTCTCCTGAAACCCGCCCACTGTTGGATTCAGTTTACGACATAGCCGCCTCAATGCCCTTTTCCTAACTCCCCCATTCAATCCCCGTATATTACATGTAACTATCCGCATATAAGTAGCTTCACTCAAACTACCCCCCACCCGCTAATGATACTCATCTATTCCCTAAGCAATTCCTCCCTCACCCTCGCCTCCGCCGCCTCTCTGCTTTTCAATAATCCCAGCCCCAAGCTTTCTGCCAATTCCAGTGTAGCGTTAATTTCTGCATAATCTAATAGTTTCATACCTGCCTTCGTTCGGATTATTGTGAATTGTAATGGAGCAAATGTTTCTTCCGCCGTCACCTCTCCGCATCTGTTTATCCCCTTTACACCATGCACCAAAGTTCTCTGTTTCCCTCCTTTACTCCGACCAAGCACTCGGCATGTTCGATTAACACGCTTCCTCCCCCTCATCACTCCAGATAGTGCCTCACCCACTTTCCTCTTTTCCAAGTCTAATTTCTCCCGTATCTCCGCTACTGAATCTGGTGTATCCTCTACAGCGTTTATCTCCATATCTGCCTCTATAGATTTTGTTCCCCTACTACCTGGACCGTCACCTTCTACTTGGATATCTGAAGCCCCACCCCCAACTGCCTCTCCAATTTGTTTCTCGAACCCTGCCTCTGCATTCTTCTCCCTTATCATCTCATCGTTTCCTCCGTCCAACTCGTCAGAACAATTTACCCCCCTCCTCCTTTCTCCGTTACTTGCCCCCTCAACCCCCATATAGTTATGGGCCTTTGTACAATTAGAACCATCTATCCGTAGCCCCATACTATTGGATCCACAATCCAGCCCAATATTAGTCCATTTATTAATGGTCCCAACATCTGCTTCTCCCCCCAGTCTTACCTCCTCCTCTTCTCCAGATCCATTATCCATAGGCCCATTGAAACCTTCTAGGCCCATTTCACTGACTCTATTATTTTCTCGACTAGCCTTGTTATCCTCTTTGCATGCCGCGATATATTGCTGTCCTCCGCCGCCTTATTTGAAAATTCTGTTTCCCCATGCAACGATTCCACTTTTCCATGCACCTGTTCCATTGCCTCGTCATCTGTGGTCCAGGACCTGTTGTTCATCGTTCTTTCCGGCCACCCTACGTCGCCGGCTGAGCTTCCCCACTGGCCACCCTTTTCCTCCATGCCTTCTTCCCCCCGATTCTCCTCTACGACTATAGGTTCACTATAACATGAAACCATTCGAATCGTAGATACCATGTCTTCCACTTGCACCTTCATTGTTAATGGCATCATTTCATTTTCTTTCATTGCCACCAGGATTCTGGCTCTGTCCATGCGCTTTTTATCTAAAGTCTCTTTGTCTATGCTAATGATTTCGCCCCATGCCTTCACCAGCTTATGGAAAGTCTCCTCGTTCCATACCGAAAATGGCAAACCGTAGATGTGGATCCACACCAGCTGTTTTCTCACATCTCGTCCGCCCTCCCACTTTCTTTTCCACTTCAGGAACTGGTTATCTCTACCATCAAATAAGAACTGATCCCTTTCCTTAGGATTTTTGAATGCTATGACCAATGTGTGACCTCCTCCATATATGATTGTCCCCTCCTTATGTTTACCTCCATACATCCAATCCTGGAATTCGACCATTGTTTCCAAGTTCCTCAGTTCAGCAATCGCCGATCGTCTCAGCCACTCCAATTCACCTGTATCCACCTTGAGTTGAATCATGTCTTCCGGCCTTGTCTCCCCCGCCCGATACCTTCCATTTCTGCCCGCCTTAGTTACTTCGGCATACGTCCTTTCATCCCTCCAGGCACTTATGTTACGTCTTCTCCATTGCTTTTCATTCCGGATTACTTTGTGGACTCTCTCCCTGCGTACGGCCCGGCCACCTTGATACCCCAACCTTTCCTTCCGAAACCCTTTCTGATTGGGCATCGCCCAGTTCACTTTTAGAGGTTTTCCCATCCACATTCGACCCTGTAATGTCCGTATGACAATAGCCACTTCCTCACGACTGCTAAAGCGGTAGAAACCGAACTTGGTTCCCTTCTCCGGCCAGCTTCTTCTGGGAAAGAACCAATCTCGGACCCTTGCAATACGGTTTATTTCTTTGAACATCTGACCTGGTGTAGTTTCAGTTGAAATATTGCCTACAAACACACTAACGAAGCCCATGCGTGCATCTTTCCTTCCTCCACCGAGCCTCCTATCCGCTGGTATCTCTTTTCCACCATCCTCCGCCGCTTTTGCTCTTTCGTCCGCCGCTGGAGTAGGGTTGCCGTCTGCAAGGTGCTGCTCTCCATCCACCGAATCCATGTTTCTCCTCAAGATTTGGGAAAGGATTGCCGTCTTTTTGGCTGTGATTCTTGTCGGCATATCTTAATAGTATACTTACATTATTGGGAGCAGATTAGGTTCCGGTGGTTGTATGTGTAGTCACTATGTGTGTGATGTGAGTAATTGAATAATATGTTATGTAAGAAAGTATTTTATGTGATGCGAGATAGACTTTTTGTGATATATACACATGCATTGGCAGATCCGCGTGCAATTGTGGTGGGTCAATTGACCCACTATTAAGAAAAAATTTTGTAGTTTAGTACTAATAATTTAATAATATAGTCCAAAAATTAATAATATTAGTTCAATCCAATTAAAATTTTAATAGAGTTTAGCCTATATATTTTTTTTAACATTTCATTTTTCTCCTTCTACAATTTCTCATTTGGATATTTGCCCCTAAATCACAATTGTTATTACAATTTCAATTTCAGGTTCAAATTGTTCTACAACATTGTAATTATTTTAAGGTAATAGTATTTAATTTTTACTAGTAGTACAAAAATCAAATCCTAAACTTAATTGTATTATTTATTGTGATAATTTGACCTACCAAATAAAAAATCATGGATCCACCGTTGTACACATGTATGCTTTTAAAGGAATTATACAGTAACCAGATTGGTATATATTCCATATGTTTTAGTAAAGTAATCATGCTTCTATTTGTTGGTTTGGATTTTTGATGAATTGAAGAGGAACTCATTTAATTTTTCCAAGTAAACTTATAGTTGCATCTTTTTTTTAATTTTTATTTACCTGTTATTATTTAAAATGCAATACATATAAAAAAAAATACTACTACTATTTATCTCATTTTCCTGGCATTCATTTCTGCACAACTTTATGATATGACATGAACACTATGTAAGGATTTGTTAAGGGCAAAGGTTTTCTTTAGTATTGAATTCAACCACACATTGTATTGTTGAACCTGCAGAACAACAATATTTTGCTGCAAGTAGGCCCTTTTTGTTGTAATTTATATATTATTTTGCTATTATTCATATACTTTATATGACAAAAAATATTATTAAAAAAAATTAAAATTCATCACATTCAACATGTGCTTGATTCTACATTTCAAGCACATAGAGGGACTATTATATATTTCAGCTTAATTTCAATAATCAATTATTAAATTAATTAATCTATAAACTTTTATTTTTATCATCCAACTAAACTCTTTTGTAATACATGTGTTTTAAATAATATTTATGTGGGATAAAGTGCAATATAGGAAAACATAATATAAATACTACTCCCTCCATCTCATTTAACTTGTTTTGTTTGACTTTTGCACACAATTCAATGTATTTTTTCAACTGTTAATATCTCAAAACATGTACAACAAAAAATTATATAAAATATATATTCTAAAACTACATGATTATACGATTCTAACAAGACCTAATTCGACTATTTTTTTTCCAAATATATAATTGCAATAAAATCGAGGCAAAGCTGAACAATAAACATTGTCAAAAAATCAAACAAAACATGTTACCTGAGACGGAGGGAGTAAAAAATAACAACTATTGTAGCAATTTTTTTTTTTTTGTATTTTAAAAAAAACTACTAAAATTGAATAGATTGAGTAAAAGGGGATGATGACTTAGTCCAATTAGTTAAGTTCCTTGACTTCCAATCTGAAGGTTGGAGGTTTCATTCCCCACCAATCCCCTATCTGTCCCATTTATTTTATTTGTAACTTGTATGGTATATAATTCCACTATCCATTTCATAATCTATATACATTGCTCAGCATTAAAAAAAAAAGGAAAAGAAAGAAAGAAAGAAAGAAAAGAGATGTAATATTGGCTTCGGCTCTCCCTTTAAAAAAAAAAAAAAAGAAAGAAAGAAAGAAAAGAGATGGAGTAGTATACAACTATGCATACACGTAATGTAATGGCCTAATGGCCATTAATTTCTCCATAGTGTCAACTGTCAACATATGGGGGCGAAGCTGCCATCACACACCACCAATCACCAATCGCCTTTCCCAACCGCCATTACCGGCACGACTTAGGGAAGTCATTCACTGCTCGCTAGATATTACTCCCGGTCTAACTTTTCTGATTTTATGTCCGTGCACAATTCAATATATTTTTTTAATAATTAATGTTTTAAAATATATAATATATGTATTCTAAAATTACATAATTATACGAGTAGAACAAAATCCAACTTTATTATTTTTTTTAAATATATAATTACAATTGAGTAGTTAAACAATGATCGATGCCAAAAAAACAAACGAGAGAAATAACATGGGATGGAGGGAGTATCTTATTATATTACTCCATTTGTAACATGTAATAGGTTAAAAAATTATTTTGAAACATGTGATTTGTATACTCATAAATTGTAGTAGTATAAATCTAGACAATTATTTTCTTATTGCATAATTTATTTTTAAACATACATCCAAACTGACAATAACCGTCGTTGATTTTTTTTTTACTTTAATATTTTTATAAGAATATTAGTCAATTCATACACATTTCGGGGATGAGGACTTGGCCTAGTGGTCAAGTCTCCCGACTCACAATCTATAGGTTGAGAGTTTGATTCATCAGCCAGCCTTCTATTCCTCCTTTTTATCTCTTTGTAATTTATGTTGTATGGGCTTCCACTACTTTTTTTTTTGGCGAAACAGCCAATCAGGCTAGAGAAAAGGAAAAAGAAAAATAAAAAAGCAGGAAATAAACGGATCAAGTTCGCAAATTCAGCGGGCTCTCGGAAACCAAGTGTCTGCCGCGTCTGCTGCTAGAATAGGCCTCAGCTCATCTGGCGGGTATGCCCAAGTCGTGAAAAATACTTCATCTTCAACACCTCTCTTAGCTAGGTAGTCGGCCGCCGCATTACCTTCCCGGAGGATATGTTGGAATCGACATACAGTAAATAAATTCCTCAAAGCATCAATTTTGGCCAAATAGGCTGCAAACCAATGAGAGGGGATCTCGTGCCCTGAATGAGTCGCAATGTTTCCATCGAGTCGGTGACACATCACACTACCTTCTCTTCATGATGAACAGCTGCCTGCTTCCACTACTTTTTCGTACCTGTATAGACTGTTCATAAAAGAAAAAAAAAATCATATGCATTTCATTATTTCAATAAAAAGAAATGGTGAAAACACCCTAATAATTAAAGATACTATTTGTACATACATATATTTTTGTATAATTAAAGTTAAAGTTAAATACGAAGTAGTATATATGTTCTGTTTGTTTGAGAATAGATCATGTGTATTAGCATATAGTATATCCCACAAATTTTAACTTGAAAATCCCAAATTTAATTAGGTTTGTTTTTCTTTGAATTTATGCATCTCATCCTTTTTTTTTTTGGCGGTATATATTTGTCCATGTAAATATTCCAAGTCAAATTTGCATTAAATTGGAGTGAACATTTATTGTGCGGCTTTGAGAGGGCATGTTGGATGAGAATTTGACCCTATGGCTCCTATACTATACATATACACCTTTTGTGGCTTAATTGTTGCTACATTTGGTATTACCTAATTTCATGCAATTTCACTAATCACATTGACTCACTTTATGTGTGATTAATTATTAGTAAAATTGGGATGGAGACTTAGCCTAAGTGGTTAGCTCTATCGATTTCCAACGGAATGTGTGAGGTTCGATTCACCCATCGACCTCATATCCCTCCCTTTTATTCCCCTTGTTTGGTTAAAGTTCGGTCAAAATTTGACTCGATAATTTACAAACCAAGCCGTACACCTTTGAGTTCGGCTCGAGAAGTTTGCGAGCAGACTCGTGTTCTATTAACTCATAATACAAGTCTCATATTTTGCATGTGAAATGTAATGTACTAGTACTTTGTTTAGAATTTAAAACAAATAAAGTAAATATAGAGTTTATGACTACATTTCCTACCGGCCTACCTTATGCAATTAATGCATCTCCTTTTAAAGGGGTATGAAATGAAAGTTTTGAGACATATTTATTTATTAGTAAATATATTTATTTATTAGTAAATATAGAAATTATATAAAATATTACTCCAGATCAACCATGACATCTTTATTGGGATAGATGAAATGATTTTTAAATTATAAATATATTTTTAAAATTATTTAAATATGTAGATTAAATAAAATATAATTAAATACTTCCTCCATATTCAAAAAATTTTAACATTCCTTATTTTTACGCAATCCAATACACATTTTTAAAGAGTGAAATCTCAAATTTTATATAAAAAACAAAACTTATAAAACTACGTGATTACACGAATCTAACAAGATCTCACTGACTATGTTTTATCTTATGTAACTGTGTTAAAAAATCGAATTAAAGTTACTCAATGAATTGTATTTACTATGCAAACGTTAACATTTTTTAAAAACGGAGGGAGTATATGCAATATATTAAATATAATTTCTTTTATAAATTATGTGATAATGAAAATGATACTGTTCAAGCTGGCTCGATTTGATCAAAGCTCGGTCAACGCTCGGCTTGAAGTAGCTCGGTCAATGTTCGGCTCGGTTAAAACTCGGCTCGAATTCTTATGAGCTCAAGCTGAGGTCACCACTATTCGGTCTCGGATCGACTCGTTAACACCTCTAGCTCCCACCACCTATTTTCCTAGCCTGTATAGGCTGTTCAGCAAAAAAAAAATTATTAGTAAAATTTATATTGCATATTTAATATAGACATCATATGAATATTTTTTTAAAAAAAATGAAGAAACTAAAATAATTTTTTTTTAAAAAAAATTGCACATTAACTTTATATGAATATTTTTTTGTCAAAAAATAGACTAATAGAGCAAATGTGAAAAAATAATTTTCTTATAGGATAAAAATAAAAAATTTCAAAAATATGGGACAAAAGTGAGAAAATATCCTAAAAGACCAAAAAAAATAGATATATATTTTTTCGATTGCCCGAATTCATTCTTTAAAAATGCAGAGAAACAAATAATAATAAATACTTATACAATCCCTCTATTTTTAATAAGTGTAACGTTTTAATTTTTTTTACTGTTTATTGTAGCACTCTGACTTTTATTATTGTTTTAGTTGTATCAGAAAAATATGACCAAGTGAAATATTGTAGAATTCATCTTATCATGTAGTTTTTTAAATATGAAATTTTTAGAAATTTTAATTGTACTTAATTTGAGTATTAATAATTTAAAATATACATTGACATACGTTTGGATAAAAAACGTTATACTTATACTAAAATACAGAGGGAGTGTGTTTTTAAAGTAAAGGGAGAATCCCATTCCCATTCCCACATTTGTAGTAAGAAACAAAGGTTGCTCGAAATCAATTCGAATAATAGCATAAAATGAATAGATGTAAATTATTTAAGCAGTCAAAATAAGTACTCCCGTCCCAGCTCAAATGTCTCATTTGACCTTTTGACACTGTTCATTATTCAACTTTGACTCGATATTATTTTAAATATATATTTGCAAAAAATAGTCGAGTTCGATCTTGTTAGATTCGTCTAATCGTATAGTTTTAGAATATATATTTTATATAATTTTCACTTGTCTATATTTTGAGATATAAACAATTTAAAAAATATATTGGATTGTGTGGAGAAATGAAATGAGACATTTCAAATGGAAAAAGGGAGTTCATTTTTGTGCCCTTGATTGAATATTTGAATTATTTATGAATGCATGATATTTCCAAAATGTCCCCCTCAATTGAATTAAATTTCACATCCAATTATGTGACAATTAAATGTAGAAACATTGGCTACAGTTGGAGATGGAAGTCTAGTGTGGATTAATTTATTTCCAATATTAATTAATGCCCACTAGACTTATTTTATTTACCTGTACTATATACTACTATCATACAAAATTAATTTTAAACTTATGTAGAATTAGAAAACCATTAATCAGAATGAAAGTAATTAATTAAAAATTACTACGCTACAGTAAGAAATTACAGTAATTCGCATTCACGAGCTGCCTGCCTGCCTCTGATAAGATTGGATCCACTGTAGAGATAGAGAGATAGATACACTCTCCTCTGTATGTATACATGCCTGCCTCTCTCGCTCTCTGCATTTGTATATACATTTCTGTATCTATATATGCATACACTGGCACCGCTAACTCCTCTTCCCTCTCTCAGAATCTCTCTGATTCGTTTTTTACGGCCGGCATTCTCCGGAGAGGAGGCGAGGATAGCTGCTGAGTGGGGAAATTGGGGCGCTTTGTTGCGTGGGAACAATCGAGGAATGTTGTTAGGAGAAGGGTAAGTTTGGGGTCGTGCGGAATTCACGAAATTCCTTTGTGGAATCGGCTGGAATCGAGGGATTTGTGTTGGTTTCTTTTGGTTCCGATTGGTGGCTTTTACTTACCATCGGATTTTGAGGTATGCATTGTGAGCGGACAGCTGATTGGTATTGTGTTAATGAGTTTCGCTATTTGGTTTTTTGTTTGGTTTTTGTATGATTTTATGATTAATCGGTCTGGGGATTCATTTTCTTGATGCTTTTGATCTAAATGGATCCGTTTTCGTGAGGTGATTTGTGTTTTTCTGAGGTGAAAAGGAAGTGAATTTTGGTTTTAGTTCGGCCTGCTTATCTGTTAATACTTCGAAGTGAAGGCAAGAGCTCATCACTTGTAATGAGCTGGAAATTTAGGTTTATGGGAAATCTGCGTAGTTTGTTTTTTATTGATTGGTTTCCGAATTGGAGTGTGTTAGTTTAGGTCACATGCAGAGTCTCAAAGCTCTGTATGGTGGTTGGAGATAGTGTAATTTCTTTCACAGAATCTAGAATGGCTTGGTTAGGGGTATCTATTATGAGATATTCAGACAGATCTATCCCGGGAGTGAATTGCCCTTTATTTAATCGTAGCTTAGCTGTTTTCTTAGTGAGTCATGTGGTTCAGTTTTCTGGTTCTTTCCATTTTACTGCTCACGCGTTTATTTGAATATTCTTTTTGTAGGTGGGGTTGTTTGGTATGCAAAATGTCTAGGCCTCTTCATCGAGGGGTATCCAGTGGTGGTGGTGGGCGTATTTTGGATAACAGTCATGATTTATGGGAAGATTACCGGGTGAAAGAAAAGTCGGAGAAGGAAGATGTGAATCGTGGTCGATCAAATGGTTCTGATCATTCACATTTATTTTCGAAATTTCCTTTCCGATATCTATTTGCAGATAATGTATCTTCAGAGCATAGTTTGAGTGAGAATGGATTCAAGTCCGATCCTTTTAGCACTGGGTCACTGGGGAGTCCGCACAGATTGACACTTGCTTTGCTTAAATTCAGTTTAGTGGTGATTGTAATTGTTGCCCTTACTGGTTCATTCTGGTGGACAATGTCCATTACAACTACGTCGAGAGGACAAATATTTCACAGGTATAGGCGGCTTCAGGAGCAATTGTTTTCGGATCTATATGATATAGGGGAGCTGTCACTTGGTTCTTCGGGGCTGAGAGAATTGGATTATTGTTCCAAGAAGTTTGAAAATTATGTCCCATGCTTCAACATTTCAGAAGCTCTTGCTCATGGGTTTTCTGGTGGGGAAGAGTATGACCGTCATTGCATGAATGGTTTAAAACAGGATTGCTTGGTTGTTCCTCCTGTCAATTATAAAATTCCTCTTCGGTGGCCTACTGGAAGAGATGTCATATGGTTTGCAAATGTTAATATTACGGCACAGGAGGTACTATCTTCTGGAAGTCTAACCAAAAGGTAAAGTGATAATTTGTGTTACCTACTGCATAGATTTCTTTGCCATTTTTGTTTTAATATTTCCACATGCTTGAGATTGTTCTTTGTTGAGCACACTCTTGGATCAGATTGTTGAAAGTGTTGGTCTTGCAACTGCAGAATGATGATGTTGGATGAAGAGCAGATTTCATTTCGGTCAGTGTCTTCTACATTTGATGTTGAAGATTACTCCCATCAAATTGCTGAGATTATTGGGCTCAGAAATGTTTCCTACTTGACACAAGCAGGAGTAAGCAAGAGTTGCCTTATATTTTCTTCCTAGGATTAATATTATCAATTCCATAGGTGCACATACCTCTTTCTCCGCTTTCTGTTTTTCTGGATGGCACTTTTTTGTGGTCCTTTCAAACATAAAATTATCGCCTGCATTGTCTTCAAAAAATTTGTACCCACATTTAGAAAGTCTGCAAGCATGTGAAAGATCCGTACACAAATTCTAAATGTGGGCGCATTTTTTTTTGCAAGCTTAAAAGATCAGTACACAATTAAAAGAATGAAAATGAAACTGGAATAAAATGTGGGCGCATTTTTTTTGGACACTGGTCTTGAGAATTGTGTATGTAATTTAGTTCTATATAAAATAATGTCAAACCATTTTCCATGCAAAAGAAAAAGGAATAAATTTAATAAAGATTTTGTGGTTTGCATACTTTGCATGGGATTTTATCTAGTCCTGAATACATTTCTTTTGTTTTGTGCATACGTGAAATGTCACAATAAGCCATTCACCTATATCTTGAGTGATACTTTTCTGCAATATCTCTGCCTCCTCTCCTTGTGTCATTCTAGATTATAACTACTGTATTTGTATTCTAATTCAGGTTCGAACAATCCTTGATCTTGAATGTGGTTATGGTAGTTTTGGTGCACATCTATCTTCACACCAACTCCTGACTATGTGCGTAGCTCGTTATGAGACCTCAGGCAGTCAGGTCCAACTAACTCTGGAAAGAGGTCTTCCTGCAATGATTGGTTCATTTACTTCAAAGCAGTTGCCTTATCCATCACTCTCATTTGACATGGTGCATTGTGCAAGATGCCGTATTGAGTGGGATGAAAAAGGTATTACTCTTCATTTGATTGTTATATTTTCATGTTTCCTCCATTTGCCAGTTTTCTGCAAATCCTTTCCTACGCTAAGCAGTTTCTGAAGACTTATTTTTTTGAATTGCAAATTCAAATGATTGCTTGTAAATGATATTTGCTCTTGTATTATACTTTTAAACAAGTGCTGGAAAACAATTCTGTTGTATGATTGAAGAAGGCTCCTGTTTATTTTGCTGCTTCTTTTAGAGTATTAATGCGTTGCGAGTTAATGTGTTGCAAAAGAGCAGACACCCAAAACAGGTCATGTTTGGTAGACCCAGAAATGAACTGAAATTGGTCCGTTCATTAAATGTGTCGGGTTCAAGTTGAGTTGACGTGCATACCTAAAACGTGTCGAAACTCTTTACCCCAAATCCATTTATTCTTTGTCGGGTCGTTGGGTTCACCCAAACCCATTTATTCCGTGTAGGGTCGTCGGGTTCGTGTCAATTTGCTACCTCTATTCTTTCTTAGGAGAATTACAATGATTATTTACTACTACATACTCCCTCCGTCCCGCGAAGTTTGACACATTTCTTTTGGGCACGGCAATTTAGGTTGTGGGGTTTAGTAGTTAAAGTGGTGTGAATGTTTGTATTTGAGATTCTAATAAATTTTGATAATGTTTATTATTTAACTTTGACTTAATGTTATCATAATGATGTAATTAGAGAAAAATAATCAATTATGGTCTTGTTAGAATCGTCTAATCGTGTAGTTTTGGAATATATATGTTATATAATTTTTATCTGTACCAATTTTGAAATATTAAGAATTAGAGAAATACAAGGGACTTTGTGTAGAAAAGTAAAATTGTATTGGAATTTGTGCAAAATAGTAAAAGTGATTACTTTTAATGGGATTGATAATAATTACAATTCTAATCAAACTTATATTAATTTAATTTATCTAAAAATGGAAAGGTGTCAAACTTCGTGGGACACCCAAAAAAGGAATAGATGTCAAACTTCGTGGGATGGAGGGAGTATTAAGAATCCAGTGATCATTTACTACCAGGACCAATGTTAGCACAACTGCACAAGTATATTGATTTGAATAACCTGTCGCGAGCAAACTATGAAGTGCGAGAAGTTTTGGTCAAGACTGCGAAAAATGATCCCGTTCCTTTCTAATTGTGTATGTGATAGCTGTTGATCGTGTAAGGATGGAGAGGCTTATTTTTATCTAGATTCTGCTTTAATTGTTTGGTTTCTCCTCATTTGTACAGGTGGCATTTTTTTGGCTGAAGTTGATCGTTTGTTGAGACCAGGTGGCTATTTCGTGTGGACTGATCCATTAATCAATTCTCATCGATCACTTCGCAACAAAGCTAATGTGGATAAATGGAATCGAGTGCTTCAGTCTGCAGAAAACCTCTGCTGGGAGATGTTGCCTCAGCAAGATGAAACTGTTATATGGAAGAAGACTAAAACGACAAATTGCTATTCTGCAAGGTAAGACTAGCAACTAATACGGACATTTCATTTGTGATTCTTGCGTTACACTTTTGTGTGATGTTTGTAAAACTGTGTCTGAAGCTGTTCATTTTGAATTATGCATTGAAACCATTAGCATAAAACAGGACTTGAAATTATGCAATAAAAAATAAAAGAGAACATGGTTTTGTTAGGGAGGATAGTTTATATCTAATAAGGAGCAAGCAAATAGTATTTTCGTAACATTTTCCTTATATGTCCAGAAAAACTAGCTCCCTGTCTCCCTGCAGCAAAGGCCATGATATTGAAACCCCACATTATCGACCTCTCCAAGCATGCATTGGAGGAACTTTCAGTCAGCGGTGGGTCCCTATTGACAAACGAAGAAAATGGCCTTCTCAGGCCAAATTGAATTCAACTGAACTTAGAGTTCATGGTACAAATTCTTAACATCACAAATATTTCTCTGGGTACTTCAACTGAGCTAATTATCCTGAAGCTGGTATCTTTATCTGTAATCTGTAAGTTGATTGTCTTTCGGATATTCTCCTGACAGGTCTTCATGCGGAAGAGTTTGCTGAGGATGCTATTAACTGGAACTCTGTGGTTCAAAATTATTGGTCTCTGCTCTCACCACTAATATTTTCAGATCATCCCAAGAGACCTGGCGACGAGGATCCTTCACCGCCTTACAATATGCTTCGAAATGTCCTGGACATGAATGCTCATTTTGGTGGATTCAATGCTGCTTTGTTAGAAACTGGGAAATCTGTGTGGGTCATGAATGCGGTCCCAACAAGGGGCCCTAACAGTCTACCTTTACTTTTTGACAGAGGATTTGTTGGAGTGCTACATGACTGGTAACTTTCTATTAAATGACTCGAGCCAAATCCTTTTCCTTTCACCTGTAGATCATGTTATTGCGTCCTTTTTTGCACATTTATTAAAAGTGTATCTTTATGCTCTCGTCTCGTAGTCCTTAGATTTACTTTTCATCGAAATCCATCTTTATGTGTGCAGGTGCGAACCATTTCCTACGTATCCAAGAACTTATGATCTGGTTCATGCCTCGGGACTTCTCTCCCTTGAATTTGCAGAGAAGCCAAGGTGCCAAATGCTAGATTTATTTGCCGAGATTGATCGAATACTTCGGCCGGAGGTAAAATTGCATTTTATTTTAAGCATAATTCAGACATTTCGATATCCTTGCAAACTCAAATGACACATACATATCTGGACCCTACCCTTGAAAAGTTCAATTCCCATGTAATTTTATTTTTGTTTCAAGTGTAGGAGTTATTTCTTTTTATTGATAGTTTTCATTCCCTCCTCCATCCCCACATTTTGTGATTTTGCACCTTTGCTATTACTCAAACAAGCATGAAACGCATGCTTGCATATTCGTCCATAGGTCAGATCGGATATGTACAAATATCTCTCAACGTTATAATTTTATACGAGTATAAAAGTTCACCTCCCTTGACGTGAAATTTTGCATTCATCCTTCCTTGGGAACCCATACTTTTTTTGCATACATGTATTAACACGTGTATGCAAAAAGAGGGATCTTTTTGCATACACATATTAACACTAGGACATCCATTTTAATAAAAAGAACTCATCACTCTCTGCTGACAATGCGCGTCTTGTATCCAGGGGTGGGTGATTCTGAAGGACAGCGTCCATCTGATCGAGTTTGCAAGGTCTCTGACAACCCATCTGAAATGGGATGCCCGAGTCGTGGAAATCCAGAGCAGCAGCAATGAGAGGCTCCTCATCTGCCAGAAGCCATTCACCAAATGGCAGTCGAGTTGAATTGCTGGAGTATTGCCCCGAACACTGTAGATGATCGTCATTGATATTCACATTCACATTCATTTCTGGATCTAAATTTTATGAACATAAAAGGGAAGTTCAGTAGGGGTTGGGGGTGGGGGTGGGGGTGGGGGGAAGGGTTGTGGACTGGAAAAGGGTTTTTTGAAGCCAAAAGATGGTTGATATATATATATATACATAGAGCACAGGGAGGAGCATGCAAGGGACAATCCTATACTATACTATATTACCCTATGTTGCCGTAAGGAAGACATAGGGGCCTTGTAATTACACATTTGAGGCACTATAAAAGTACACCCTTGGTTGTTTGTTGTCTCATTGTAAGGACAACACCTTTATAGCATACTATTACTTCCTCCCTTCTCATATAATTCTTCCATTTGCATAGTAGTTACTATTCATTGAGTAACTTTGATCAATTTTTTTGGCATAGTTATATAAGATAAAACATGATCAAGTGAGATCTTGTTAGATTCGTCTAATCTTGTAGTTTTATTATATAATTTTTTTATAATTTTTACTTATATATACTTTGAGTTATTGACATCTAAAAATGTGTCTTGGACTGCGTGAAATGCATGATGGGAGCAATTATATGAGAACAGAGGAAGTATTATTATTATTATTATTATTATTTTTATTTTTATTTGGAGAAGCATAGAATTACTCCTACAAGAATTTAACATTACATGTTGTATTTGAATTTTCATCCCTACAAATTACTCCTACTAGGCTACTTATATAGGTATGTAAGGGTTCCAACAAGTCTGTTTTTGCCCCTTACCTTTCTTTGACAAGAATTCAAGAATACATATTTGCATCTCATCCCCAAAATTTAATACTTCCTCCATTTCTTTTTAAAGGTTACACTTCTCATTTGCACGTATGCCAGTGCATATTTTCAACGATTAATAACTCAAATTCGGTACAAGTAAAAATTCTTAAAATTTGATATTTAAAAACTAGAAGATGAGACGAATCCACAAGATCTCACTTGGCTATATTTTGTCTTCTATAACTATAACAAAAATAGAAGTAAAAGTACTACAATGAACAGTAAAAGAAAAGTCAACTCGTAACATTTAAAAAGAAACGAATGGAGTATTTAGAAAAAGAGCATGATTTTGGCTTGGGTGTCAAAATGGTGTTTAGCTGATATCAATTGTTTTATGTTAAATGCATATTTTCATGAATAATGGTGCACAAAGTGGCATCTCTATTTGAATTGTGAGATGATCATTGTTGACAAGCCATGTCTTTATTGTTGACGATGCCACTAATGAAAGCGAGTTTCTCCTGTAAATGATTCTATTTCCCCTTTTATATTCCCCCCTTTTTCTTTCTTCATTTGTTTTGTCTTTTTCATATTATCACCCTCCCAAGAGGAAAAAAATATCAATTGATATAAATTTCAATATCTCTTTAATAATTTCATATTAATTAATATATTAGACCATATATATGTGTTTAGTTATGAATTAAAATAATTGTACCATAACCAATAATATTTGACTTCAATGCATTGCGACTCTAGTCACTTAAGTAATGTCCTGAGTTTGAGCTTGTGTATGCAAAAAATTAGTTTGGGAGGGGCGCACTTCATTGCCCATGCAGATCCCCCGGTGATTAGTCTTGAGTTCAATGTGGCATGGAGATACTTGATTCACCAATAAAAACAATTGTACAATAAATATTTAATAAAGAATATATAAATTTATATTAACTGATCATCACAAACCGACCTTAGCTCAGTTGGCAGAGCGGAGGACTGTAGTGGAATCATAGCTATCCTTAGGTCGCTGGTTCGAATCCGGCAGGTCGGATTATTTCATTTTTTATTTTTAAAATTTATTCCCATTATCATTTCTCACTTTTCATTTTTTTTTTTTTTTTTTTTTTTTTTAATTTTATTTTTAATATATACTGTAAATTGGAAAAACGAAAAAGACTCGCAAGTCGCAAGTCTCAAGGGTGGATGCTAAAATGAGCTGGTGGTCGCTGGTTCCCATTTCACTACCAACCCCTTTCCTCCATTGCTGATTCCGATCCTCCTCCGCACTCGATTCTTCCGTCGCCGCTGGAAAAGGGACAACGGGGAGGATGGCAGTCGTCCACCGTACTGGATTATTGCTGTTTCTCCTTGCAATCGGACTTCGATTCGTTTGCGCGGACCCCCTTAGGGTTTCGCTCCACCAATCGCTTGTCTGTCCGATCAAATCCCTCACCGACTTCCTTTTTTCTTCGAGGAAAGATGTTTGTTCTTTAATCGGCTCGGAATTTTCCTTCTCCACTGGTGTAATTGAGGTATGCGATTTTGTAATTCTGTTAATTTGTTTTTATAGTTTTTTTGAAGGTGGTGATTGGGATGGATCTTAATTGATCTTTCTGTCACTCAAAATTTTCCTTTTCGGGGTTGGGAATTGGGGAGATGGGCTACTTTAGGTATTATCAAGTGGTATAATTTGGGAAATTTGATTTTTAGTTGTGAGGGTGTGATGAGGATTTGGCTTTAGTTGAATTTTTTGACTAAGTAGATTTCAAACTTGATAACTTTGAAGCCTGTTTCACTTGGTTTAAATCAAATAGAACATGCTTTTTATCAATTCATTGATATGATGCGGTTTGATATTGTTCTTGTAGTGGGATTATTTAGTTTAGTTTGATCTACAGTCCCTGCCTCTAGATTAAGTACATTTTCAAGTTATACATGTAGAATTTATTGTGGACATGGGCAATAATTTTCTAGAATCAAGAGAGGTAGAAGGGCAAATGAAGAACTGTGTGTGTTTTATGAACTTAACTTGGAGACTTGGGATGTCAAGATTCAAGAAATCAATTGGTTTCTTCTGCTACTAGGGTTTATTCATAATTCTTTTTCCTTGGTTCCAAAAGCAATTATCGCTACTGGTATACTGTTGCTTCAAGCATATTATGAAACGCACCCGTCATCACTACCTGTGGGTATACAGTGGCTATTTTTATCTTTTGCTCGATTTAATTTTCTTGTATTTACAGCTAACCTTGGGATTAAATTGGAGATGTACCTGTTAATAGTTTCTTCTTTGATGGTGTTTTTCACTTTTTTTTCTTGGTGGTAATGCTTAATATTCATTTTGAAGGGGGATGAAGCAACATTGGTAAAGGCACTAAACATCATTCACAAAAGTGAACTTGATTATGTTGCTCTGCTCTTCTATTCATCTTGGTGTCCTTTCTCAAGAGCATTGAGACCGAACTTCTCCATATTGTCTTCCATTTTTCCTTCAATTCCTCATTTTGCAATTGAAGAATCAGGTGTAAGACCAAGGTTGGAGTTTTAGCTTATGGCCTCCCATGTTTTTGCAATGGAAATATTGTTTCTCAATTGGAATTAATGCCCCACACCTTTTGGTTTTCAGCATTCTATCTAAGTATGGAGTTCATGGCTTTCCTTCTTTAATTGTTCTAAACTCCACCATGCGCATAAAGTACGAAGGCTCTCGCTCTCTGGATTCCCTAGTGTCCTTCTATGATGAATTTACGGGTAGGATTCACGATCTACATGCATGTTTTGCATTTGGTTTATTTTGTTTCCGTTTTCTACCATGTTAAGCATTGCTTTTTTGAAAAAAGAAAATTCAATTCACAATAATGGATAGAAAATATTCTTCAGAAAAGAAGAAAACAATGATGTCAGTAAATAATTTTACTTTGAAATTTGTGAACTGACATTTGTTTACTTTTTTTCTTCTTCTAGAATGATTGGTATATATCTGAACAGGGGGCTATGTTTATTCATGTAACAAGAATGAACAAGGAAAAATCTGCGTGTTGCATGAATTGTGTACCCTATGGCCTTTTTAGCTGATGATTTTGTCTTTGCGATTTGGTGCTTTGGTTTCTGCTTCATCTGTTCATATGTATTTCTAAAATATAATATCATCAAATAGGGTTACTATATTTCATGGTTATGCTTTGGTATAAAATGGATAAAGTAAAGATAATGCATGGGAGTGACAACCTTGTTTAAATGAATATGGTTTTGCAGAATCCTGATACTTAAGCCAAACAGACAGCTAATTTCTGTGAAGAATATGATTCTACTGCATAGTTTTTAATTTTATCTCAATGAATTCCATTTTCCTAGGCATAAAGGCATCTACTAATGGAGTGTCAATTGAAGAGGCTGAATGTTCCGGATACGATTCAAAACATCCAAGCTCCCCAGAAAGCTGTCCATTTCCATGGGCTAGATCACCTGAGAATCTTCTTCACCAGGAAACATATTTAGCCCTTGCAACTGTATTTGTTATTTTGAGATTGCTCCATTTGACATCCCCAACACTACGACGGTGCACTCTATCAGCTTGGAGGAGATGCACAACAAATGTGAATCTGAGTAATCTGTGGGGGCATCCAGTGTTGTATCTTAACCAAGTTGTACAATTCTTCAATTCTCTAAAAGACCCATGCAGGAAACACAATTTACAAGGGGGAGCAAAAAATGCCCGGGAATGGGCATCTAAATCTCTTGCAACTGTTTCATTTGGGGATGCTAGCTCAAGCCGTGATGCTTCTGTAAGTGGTCATGTCCGGTGATTTTCATGTACAATAATTATTCCGACGCCTGGGGGTCGCTTCCAAAAGATATTTGGATATCCTGTTGTATCTATTATCTATGAAGCTGGACCACAATGTTGAGATCAAAGAGATGCGACGCACATGATCATCTACAGTCATGAAACATCCACACCAGGTAAACTATTCCATATTTTGGGAAACCTAGATTCTTTTTCAGATTCTTTTAACTGACAATTAGGGTTCTGTGTGTTGTCCAGTCGTTCTTACAATTGGGCAGAAGAATGATCGATGTAATAAAATCATAGGCTTAATTTCGTTGTAATATAAGAATAGAATGTGACATGCCATTAAAAAATCAATGAGAATGATTTGCATTGTAATTGGATTTAACTGTGGTTTGGATATCAAATTCTGAATCTCGGTTTGTTCTAACTCTATCTATCATCTATTTAGGATCCAGCGAGTAGCCTGCTTCTATAGACTTGACGATGGAATTTCTATGGGTACAGTCATTGAAATATGATGCATCGTTTTCCTAATTTGTGTTCAATATTTAATCATGATGTTAGGAGCTAGGCCTCTGGTTTTGGGATGGTTAGGGTGCTCATCGTTAAAATGTCAACATGTATGGACACTGAAGTTTACTAGGCTGAGTGTGCCGAGTCAAGAAACTTTTAGGCCATCGATTTACTCTTGAACTCGAATTTCAAAATTTGGCTTGCTCTTGCCTGGCTACATGTTCTCAATGTTGGTTGGGGACAATAATCGATTTCAACAAAAAAGATGAGACGAACTCAAATTTCAAAATTTGGCTTGCTCTCCTCCTGGCTACATGTTCTTGATGTTGGTTTGAGAAATAATAAATTTGAATAAAAGATGATGACGTGCTTCGAACTGTGAAATAAGGTAGAAAAAGTATCAAATTCTATTGCACGCATACATTTATCATGTATTGTGATGATTTCACAATTACTTGTACAATACTCTATTTTAAAATTTAGGAAGAATTCATCGTTTATTCTTTAAAATGATCCCAAAAGGGCATATAATCACACAAGGGTATTCTTCTTCATCACATTCTATATTGTACTCCCTCAGTTTTTTAAAAATTGCTACGGACCCACAGTGTACGTAGTCCAATGCACATTTTAAATCATTAATAATTCAAATTCACTACACGATAAGACGAATTTAACAAGATTTTGTTTAGTTATAATAGTAGCATTTTTCAACATGTTGCAAATAAAAAGAAATGGAGAGAGTATATATGTATGTGCACTTAATTAGATTAGATCTCACCCTTCCTTAGATGATGATTCAAAATAAAGTTAATGCTAATTAGAGACCCATGGGTCACACCTATTCTAAAAAGGATTAATCGCTCATCGGTCAATGATTTTGTAAATGAACCTTCAAAGATACATGACACTTCATATCCACAAGCATAAGTACCGGTTTTCAAAGATCCAATCAATTTTATTTTAGCCTTCAAAAAAAAAAAAGACTGATTCAAAATATTTATTTCTAAATTTTAAATCAAGGGTATAGAGTGTGTACAAGAAAAAAAAAAAACTTTATATTGTTAAGAGTTTATTTGTCTGATATACGAACCAAAAAAAAAAAAAAAAACCTAAATTCCAATCGCTTAATTTAAAAGCTAAAGAACATCTTGTATAGGGTGTTCAGCAAAAAAAACTAAAGAAGAAAGTTACCTTAACTTTTTCAAGCACTAATCTTTAAACTCTAATACCGATCATCAATAATTAAAACTATCTCAAATATTTATTTAATACGCAGTTTTTGGAAGCTTTGAAGAGTTTTAGATTTTGTATCAAAACAATAGCTCTGTTCTTTAATTTACACTAGCTTTAAAAGACTATATAGTTGTGAATTGCAACTTTGAATGTTCAGAAGTTACCATGAGTAGCTTTGGCGAGCTTTCGAAAGTTACTTTTCAATTTAATTAATTTTTTTCCTTCAAGTTATGATTTATGACAGCTATAGATATTTCTACATAACATTTATGTAAAAACTGGTAATTACAACTACTACAGAGCTCTCAAGCTACAGCTCGCAACTACAACTTTATAACAGACCCTAAAGCTACACATAGTAGCGTAAAATCTTACTCCCTCTGTCCCAGGCAAGATGTCTGGTTTGACTTTTTTGCACTGTTCATTGTTTAACTTTGACTCAATATTATTCCAAGTATATATTTAAAAAAAATAGTCGAATTCGATCTTGTTAGAATCGTATAATCATGTAGTTTTATAATATACTATTTTATATAACTTTCTGTTGTTATATATTTTGAGATATTAACGATTGAAAAAGTGCATTGAATTGTGTGCAGAAATGAAACAAGACATCTTAAATAGGACAGAGGAGTACTTCTTACTACTAGGTACTCCATAAAACGTAGAGTAGTAATTTAAAATTCTACTTCATTTTTATATTAAGTGCATGAAACACATATTAATACTATTTACTACATTGGGATAGGATCAAGATTGGAGACAAGAGACAAAATGAGTCAAAATAATTGCACACCAGACATCGGCCATCCATACATATTTAATTTTATTTGGGACCATTAATTATTGCATACTTGCATAGGAGTACATGCAAAGTGTTTCTCATTCATATACTATACTTTTAATAAACCACCAAACCACTATTACATCTTGCAAATCCAAATGGTCATTGTTACTCTATTTATATCAGTGAATTAAAGCCGCCAAACTCTCATACCAACCAAGATTATTAGAATGGAGAATGAAAAAAAGAAGAAAAAAAGGTTGAATATCCTGCAACACATTACCAAAAGTGATAATTTATTTATTTTTGGACAAAAGCACCCATGTTAATTTAGGGTGGACAAGAGTACATGAAATGTATACAGATCTGATTGGGAAAAACGATGAAAAAGTAAATGTTAAAAAAAATTGAGCCAATTCTAATCAACCAAAATATGGTGCATACATCCTAAGAAAAACCAAAAGTGTTATTTCAACACTTAACGGTGATAAATTTACGATAGAAAATTACAATTCCCCACTCTGCCTCCTATTCATCCTCGTTGTCTTTTTGTAATTTGTGTGGTATGAATTCTCGTCACCCCATTTCTAGCTTTGTTGAGGCTATTCATCAAAAGAAAAAGATGGAATCAACAATTTTTTCAATGAATGAATTGAATTCCCTTCAGAAAAATATCTAACCAATAATGCAAAGTTGCCCATTTACAGCTACCAAGCTAATTGATGTTTCTTGGTGAGATTTTCTAATTCATCGACTGATTAAATCACAACACAAATTTATATTTTTCTTTAGCATTTTTTTAATTGCCACTCAATATGTACCCTTAGGAGTATTAAATTTCTTTTCTTTCTTTTTTTTTTTAAAAAAAAAACTTTAATTAGAAAATGAAAATGTAACTTTTGGATACCAAAAGAGATAATTGACAAATACTTATTTGTAGAAGTATTGAACAGAGTGGGGAGTATCAAAGGCAAATAAATAAAATCATAATTAAATGTGGTTGTTCATTAATAAGCATTGAGTAATACTACACAATATACTAGCTAAAGGTAGTTGTGAGCATTTAAAGTTTTTAATAATAAGTAAAGGTGAGGGTTGGAAGGATAAATGTCTTGATTTTGATGAGTAGTGAGAGTATTTTCAAAGCTTCAATTCTATTACTCTTTCTATCCCAACTAAGTTGTCATGTTTGACTTCTGCACATAATCCAATGCATTTCTTTTAATGGTTATATATCAGAATATATATAAGTAAAAGTTATATAAAATATATATTCTAACACTATACAATTAGACGAATCTAACAAGACCCAACTCACTATTTTTTCCAAATATATACTTACAATAATATTAAGTCAAAGTTGAATAATGAACAGTGTCAAAAAGTCAAACCAGACATCTTACATGGGACGGGGAGTAATATTTATTTATTTATTTATTTTTAGTTTTTAAAGAAGCACCTTTTATAAGGGAGCTAGGAGAAGGGATAGAAGACTGATGTGAATTGAACTTTAACGGTTTAACCCTTTAAAGCTTCTATTTACCTTCGTATTTTTATTTTTTCTTTTTAGTTTTTGGTTAACAATAGAAATGAATGCTTAATTTTATGAAAAGTGATATAAGAATTTGCACCAAATTTATGAAAGTATATATCCTCTCCATCCACAAATGCTTGATCACACTTTTATATATATGGTTCGAACATTCAATGTATTTGGGTATATATTGTCTTTTTTAAGTATTTGATTGTTGTTTCATTTATTTCATTGAAGTTGAGAGCTTCTTAATTAGGTATGGTGGATAGTGCATTATGGTATCCAAAGATTTGAATTTTTCTATGCATCAAATAATTAATTATATTACCGACTTTAGTTCGGTAGAGTAACATAGAAATATTTATCATTTAAGCAAGGTTTTGAATTTGAGCCATTCTAAATGCGAATGGTTATTTTGTGTGAGGGCGGCTCATTTAACGTTCAGTAAAATTTCGATAGATTAGTTTTGAATCCAAACATGCCTAAGAATACCCATTTGACCAAAAAAGAATTAAGGAAAGAAAGAAAGAAACATAATCATATCAAACTCTCATGTCTTGTTGAATTAAATTTGAGTTTTATATATATATATATATACACACACATACACACATGATTTTGATTCTAATACAAATTCATTCGTCACAAAAATCACAAATATTTACATTACTCTCTTTCTAAAGTTTTTAATGTCAACAACAATACTACCTCAAATTGGAAGGAAAAAAAAAAGGTGCAACCCTCTACAAAATAATTATAGTGCTTGAACCTCCAACCGCTTTAAATACAAGTTGATAATTGAATGAAATAATTGAGTAAATTTTTTCCTAGTCAAACAAAATATGGTTATCAAGCCTAGTCGATTTTGAGTTGAATTGAATTTTCCATGTCTTATAATCAACTTCTAATTCAAAATATATTGTGAAAGTCTAAAGTAATCTCTAAGAAAGGGGAATTTGGTTTGGGTGTTGAAGCTGAAGTATTGAATGGGTGTTTTATATGTGATGAATGAGTGCTTTTGTAGGTGCTATGTGTTTTTTATACAGTTCAGTCACCATTAAATCCACATCAGCACACCTCATTAACAATCAGCACAAAGCACCTATCACGTCAGCACCGACTGAACTTTTTCCAATTCAGCATGATATCCAAACCCAGAAAGAGGTATTAGGAAAGCCAACTGCCCTAGTACATCATTAAATGGTATATTATGAGGGTCCATGACATCAACAAGTACATTGATTTAGAGCAATCAATCAAGATCAGGTGCATGTATAGTTAAGTGGTGTAGAGATAAGTAATAGTCATGTTCATTATTGGGGTTTTGGTTTGTGCTTATATTGAAGAAATTGAATCTGAATTGAGAGAATTTGGAAACCCTTTTCTAATATAGTATAGTATAACACTTTTTAAATTCGGAATTAGATGCACTTTTATATATAATACATCCCACTTTGAAAGTGTTTGGCTATTAAGCCTACATATTTGGAATCAACCCTTGAATCACAAAGTATCAATAAACTTAAACAATACTACATGTAATGAGAAATTGAAAATCAATGTAACTTCTTACAACAAGTGCATTGTCTGCAATGAATTTGTTTGACCAAAAGGGGAGTTGGTGAGGCTTCAACATCTATGCTTTTATGACCAACTTGGATCCCTTATTAATTACTAAGCTAATTTCTATTCAAAGTTCCTACATACACACATCATTGGGGCCTCCTTGTTTAACATTTGAGGTAATTGCTTTTGTTTTGTGGGTTTTACATCTAAGTTATAGTGCATACGAGTATATTTTCTATTCACGAAAATTTCTTCTTCACTAAAAATAAGGTGGGTTACCTTTGAAATTAGTCGTCAACCTCTAGTATTAGTAATAATTATCTAATGTAGTTGTATATTTTTTTTCAATGTTTACAACAAGCACACCCTATTTTATTATGATTTATTTTCACAACAATATACATATATATATATAATATCATTTATGAAAAATGTCAGTGTAAAATATAAATAAAACTATTTTATTTTATTTTCGGGCACATGATCTATGCCGACAACTAGCCTACTGTGATTTAAACTTCCAATCATAAAATTAAAAGTTAAAGATTTGATTATCGGGTCAAACTCCAATTACCTGTTTTTTTTAATTAAAATATATGGGTGATTAGGTGAAATAAAAAAAAACAAAAAAAAAAAAACGAAAATTAAAAGTAAGGATTTCTCAAGCATGATCCTATTCCTATATATACAGTGGCGGAGCCACATGTAGTCTAGGGGGGCCATGGCCCCCCTCATTTTTTTTGAAAAATAAATACTATTATATGTATATATATTAAATATATGTTAATTTACCTAAGGAAAATATATATGGCCCCCCTCCTTTTCTTTTAATATATAATGTACTTCCTCCGTTCCTTATTAATTGGCACAGATTGACTTTTGTCACTGTTCATTGAGTAACTTTGACTCGACTTTTTAATACAATTATATAAAACAAATATAGTCAAGTGGGATCTTGTTGGATTCGTCTAATCACATAGATTTAAAATATCAAATTTTCATAATTTTTACTTATATGGAATTTGAGTTATTACGAATTAAAAATGTGTATTGGATTACGTGAAATGTGGGTCCGTGGCAATTAAAAAGGAACGGAGGAAGTATATGTTAACTTACCTAAGGAAACTATATGTTGTTTAGCAAGATTTGGTTTAACAAAATTTTGAGCCATATTTATATTAAATGCTAGATAAATTGTTGTAGTTCATAATTTATTACTATTAAATTAAATTATTAAGTTTGGTATTTCCGTATTTATATATAGTAGAATCATATTTGATTCAAAATAACATATCAAACTTAAAAATACTCTCTTTTGATTAGTTTTTTTGAGTTGATAAATTCGGGATATATAGAATTTTAGTGTTGATAACTATTCTAATTGGCCCCCCTAATACTTTAACCTGGCTCCGCCCCTGTATATATATAAACAACAATCTCATGAAACATCCCCACCCTATTCCCCTCTTCTAACATAAACATTATTCCTTCCCCAAATCCATGTTTTGAGTTCATCAACATACCAAAACATGATCACCCTACAACCATCGAAAGAAATCCCACCAACCCAAAGTGTATCCAAGAAGAGAAAATGGGATCAAGACATTCATGAGAAGCCTCATGCGGGCAGCCTTGGACCGATAAATCCAGACATTATCCTCGAGCAAAATCAAACTCGAAAAACACTCCTCCCCGGATGGCAAAGATGCCTCGACATAAAGGTGGTGTTCTCAAATTAAAACCCCCATTTAATGGTATTTATGAAAAAAATGTAAGTAATTAACATCAACTAATTAACACACTCTTCACATCATGTGCAGTCCGGTAAGGCCTATTTGTACGACGCAAGGACGACTGCCCCAAGGGCCTCTTGCAATAACCCCTTATCATCAACAACGCCCAATTCTTACAACCAGCCACGCCCCACCATGAGCTTGGAGCTCAAACTCAACGACTTGCCACATCATCAATCAAACCTCACAAACAACAACGGTTATTGTTGCTTCATGGATGCCAATGCCGCAAAGAAGGACATCGTCAAGGGCATTGCGAAATCGCCTTCGTGGCTATCGTTGGAAGGCGGCGAGAAGCAAGAGATGGTGGCTGCGGCGTGCAAGAAATGTTACATGCTAGTGATGATGTCGAAATCTTTGCGTTCGTGTCCTAACTGCAAATTTGTGCACCCTTTGGAGTCTGTACAGACTTTCTCGTTCCAAGGTTAGGCTTAGTGTAAGTAATGCATGTGATTTGATGTAAATTATTACATAGGGAAAGTACTGTCCGTCCGTCTGTCAGTGTGTGTTATAAAAAGGGGAGTAAGAAGGTTACATATTTGTGGATTGTTTTGGGTATGGGTCATGTGTTAATGGCTGGCCCCAATAGTTTCGGGTAAGTAAGAAGATAATTAGCTACTAGTAAGAAGATACTACTATGTATGTTTTGTCACATGATGTAATTAGGTATACACTCTTGATGATAGAATTTATGTTCAAACCCTACAAGTGTAACACTTGGTCTACTGCAAGGATTGATGTACCCAAAAATTTCTTATCCTTTTTTGGGATTGAAGATTGATGTACCCAAAAATCAATAGTATTAATAAAAAAAATAAAAAAAATATGTACTCCATCCGTTTCTTTTTAAATGTTACGTTTTGACTTTTTTTTACTGTTCATTATAGCACTTTGACTTCTATTTTTATTATAGTTATTGAAGACAAAATATAGCCAAGTGAGATCTTGTTTGATTCGTCTCATCTTGTAGTTTCTAAATATCAAGTTTTTAGAATTTTTACTTATACCGAATTTAAGTTATTAATTGTTGAAAATGTGCATTGGCATACGTGCAAATGAGAAATGTAACATTTAAAAAGAAACGGAGGTAGTATATTTTACCCAAGACATTATTTGACTATTTTTCTTATATAATTATATAATAACAATAACATTAAATCAAAGTCGATCATCAATAAATAGTAACGGAAGTCAAATTGAGCTAAGCATCACAGTAGGAGGGTGTATATATGGTTATTATTATGGAGTTGATACAGGATGGATGAATATGAGAATATCAAAACAAGCTTTTGAGTCATCTTTGAACACTAACCAACCATCTTGGACATAGGCGGATGTACGGATGGTGACACAAGACACCACTAAAATTGATGAAAGTACTTTTACGATGCGTTTGGTTGGAGGGATTTTAGATTACCAGTGGGAATGTGATTGCTGGGAATGTAAGATTACTGGGAATATGAGATTACTGTGAATCTTAATTTTTGATGTTTTAAGATTATTGCGTTTGGTTAGATTGGGAATCTCAGATTTCTAGTTCTAAATAATTTACCATAATGTCCCTTAATTTCAATTGAACGAATGTTATAATTATGTCATTTTGCTACACAATAGAAATATTTAAGCCGGTTTATTTTTTAAAATATTGAAAATTCTTTATATGTAATTTATTGTATGATAATTACTTATTTAATGTCTCTAAATCCTCAATATTTTTATTTTATATATAGAAGAAAAGTAAATTTTAAGAAAATATAAAAATATATATTAAAATATGAGAATATATATATTTAAAAAAATATGTTTAAATAATTTTCAAAATTTTTCAATTTATTTTTTAAAATTAAATTTCATATATTTATCATTTTAGAATACAAATATCTAAATTTATAAAATAAAATAAGTATAAAAGTGAGGGTATAAAAGTCAAATTAATATAAAAGTAGGTAAAGTGGAGGTGGTAATCTAAGATTACCTGCCCTCCAGGTGGGAATGTGATTCCCACCTAAAACACCCAACATTCCCACCTTGGTGGGAATGTGACATTCCCACATGAAACATGCCCCGAACCAAACATGGGCATGTTTCGTTCCCTACCCAAGATTCCCAGTGGAAATCTCAGATACCCCGAACCAAACGCCCCGTTAAGCTTAAACTTTTTTATACTTAGGTTGACCAACCACTCAATTTTTGTGGTAATACCACTATTATCAATTCTATATTAGCTTCTCTCTCTATATCTTATCTTATCTTACTATATATAAGAGAGACACCACAAATATTTCCTGAATCTCCACCGTCCATCTATTTCAATTTCATTTGTGGCCCTTGGATGGCCCGGAGTGTTCCTGGCCATTGGATCTTTGATTTGATTGTGGATCGTTGGATCTCTTCTTGGATCTCATGGTTCGATTGTTTTTCTTCGTCATTACTCTTTTCTCTTTCGCCCTAAATCTCCGCCACATCTCCATTCCCAATCTTCCCCATCTCCATGGCTTCGAACGCAATTTACCAAATTCCCAGCTCCGCCGGCCGCCGCCCCTGCCTCGGATCGGACCCCGTCGGCGCTTGTTTGGGTACGTTTCCCTCTGTCGTTCAGTGCTTTAGGGACCCTCGATGCGTAATACTCGCACATTCCGCCAACCCTAACGCCGTCGCGCAGTCGCTCGCCGTGCTCGCCGGTAGGCACCGCTGTCCGTCGCCCCCCGCCCGCTCTTGCTTGTGTATGTTCCCCTCTCCCGTTCAGTGATTTAGGGTTCTCGCAGGTCTTTGTTTGTTTCCATGCTTGTGGTTTGAATTATAATTTGGGTGTTTGTTTCCGCCGCGCCTGGAAATGCTTAAAGATGCCACAAACTGGAGCGTCCATCCAGAATGTTTTCTTGATGTAGGGTGGGCTTCCAATTCAAAACTATTGAATATTCATCGCTGCTCTCTCCCTGCCCTGCTGTCTCTCGTCGGTGCCACCACCGTTGACAGAGGCGCCGTTCTGCTCTCTCTACCGCCATTCCTCTCGCCTTGCCGCCCTTTTCCTCGCCGCTGCCGTCCGCCACCGCACACACTTCGCGAATAGCAACTGCCGCATGCATTCATCGCATATGGGCCAATATTGAAGAACGGTGTCGTCCAGTTGGAAAAGTGGGTAATTAATTGAATCTCTATACATATGAATGTCCTCTTCGTATTTACTGAATTTGGCTTTTCTATGAATTGATATTTTAAATTCTGCCACTAACTGGTGATGTATAGTACCTGGAAGTTGATGCGCTTGTCTATGAGCTTGGAATTTTAATACTTGTACAGCGTTTTAGTCAAAGAGAATGAGCCTCTGTAGCAAGAAATTAGTAATGGTCTTTATACATTTTAATCCCTCTTTTGGAAAGGGTTACCGTTACAGTTAAATCTTCAATTGTTTTCTACTGCTAGAAGCTTTAATCTCTGAATGTAGATAAAATTTTAATATGTTTTCATGGATCAGGTAAGGAATTATAGTCCACCTCCGGAATTGAATAACAGCATTAAGGTATTGTGCTGATAATTTATGTTTTACTTGATAGTTTGATATTTTTGCTGCTTCATATGAAGAAACAGTTTAAAAATCATGATGTATGAAAGGTTTATGATATATAATGCCCTTACAAGTATAAAATATCTCTTTATTTCCCCCCTTTCTTTCTGTCTACTTGTATAATATCTCAGCATGTGAATTGTACTTGTAGATGGAAGTCGGAATTGAAGACTGCCTTCATATCGAATTCGAGTACAATAAGAGCAAGTAAGCCTACCTTATTTGTTTTTCAGTGCCTGCACTCATCTCCTCCTCTTGTCTGGATGGAATAAACTTGTGATATTAAAATTTTTATGCACCAGTACGAAAGCTTCTGATTGGCATCAAGTGTCATTCATTATGTTTATTTCCTCTTGGTGTATTACATGACCCTGCTTAACAGGAGTCTGGCTTATAACTTGTCTTCACATGGTGCCATTAGGTTCTCGAAACCCCATCTTCAGTTACTTGCCTCTTGCCATCACATAACGTTTTTGTACTTTTGAGCAAGATTTATGTGTTTCTTTGCTCATGGATTTCGAATATCTAGGTACCATCTTAAGGATGTTATCGTTGGCAAAATATATTTTCTTCTGGTAAGAATCAAGATTAAAAACATGGACCTTGAGATCAGACGCAGAGAATCAACAGGTTCAGGGTCAAACACTCATGTGGAGACAGAGACACTTGCAAAGTTTGAACTGATGGATGGTGCTCCAGTCAGCTTCGGATTATTTGCCCTTGGATTCTGAGATTTATTATGCGCGTGTTTAATTGAAGGGTTTATGGTATTTGTTAGGGGTTTCCGATTTACTTTTTTTTGTGGGGTTTGATTTTAAGGGGGCTTCAGTTTGATTCCATTTTGAAGAGAGCCCTCGCTTACCCAAGTTATGCAAACTACACATTTAATTTCATGTTCTGTTCAGCGATTTACTTCAGTCTAGCTTTCCATTTCTCTTTAATTCAGTTTTTAGCATGTATGTGATTAGTTTGTGTTATTGAATAGTTTGTTGGGTTGTGTTTCCGCGTTTCATATAGATTTCAATTCCTTTGAAGTATTGGACGATCTTCGTGATGGGGGTGCGTTGCCTCGCGAACTGTTGGAAGTTTCTACGGGACTCTAGACCAGGGCTTCATTTTCCTTGCTATTTATTTGGGTCTGTTTTACTGAGCAATTGGAGGTCGGAAATTTTGATTCACTGTTGTGGATTTTATTTATTGGCTTAGTTTTGAATTCCCCTGTTTACTGCGCTTAAATTAATGAATGATGCCAGTTACTAATATTCTGAATTTTGTTTATGATGGAGCTGATACTTACTGGACAACAAATTTGACCGGGTGCCTTAATTTAAGTTGCGAAAGTAGTTTGATTTATGTCTGCTTGATGCCTTCATGAATATTGATGTTGGTGAAGTTTTATACCCCTTTTTTGTGTTTCTTTTATATCCTTTTGATCAACTACATATGTACTTCTCTCATCAATGATGCACTGCTACAGAAATTTTTTGCTGGAAATTCTCAGATGCCTAAACTTGAGGCAGAGTTAGCAAAAGTTGCTATATCATTATCTGCACCGAAGGGGTTTGAGTTTGGCAGCGGATTTGCAGGTATTAAAGCTTACTGGGTACCATTCTCCAGTCTCATGTGTTGACAAAGCTAATTGAAATTATAGTTTGTATTATACCGTGAAACCTGTAGGATCCTTATGTCCTTTTTATTCTCCAGGTACGTTTATGCCTGTTAGTGAGCTTAATGATGAATTATTCGTTCATGAACAAGGAAGAATCAGGACAAAAACCAACTGATCTGACGGGATTTTCTGTGCTCCCGCCGTCTTCTCCGCACGCCCAGGCCGTACCGGGGGGCTGACGTCAAACCACAGAATAGGGGTAATTTGCGATTCTTGCTCGACTTCCGTCTCCATTTGCAGAAACCTGGAATTTTGCGGGCTTTTCGTTTGCTTTTCAATGTGGGTTTTCTTTTAAGGGAAACAGGTGGGGGTTCAAAAAAATTCCCTCCGAAATTGTCAGTATAAGGTTTACTGGTTTAGGCTTTGGGGAAATGTAGGTCATGGAATAGATATAAGAACTCGAAATCGGCCACTGGTTTAGTGAAATTACTGTTTGCTTAATTTCCTGGCAGCAGCTAATACAATGATTTTGTTGTTGTCGGGGAGGGTCTGTACTTTGTACTTTGGTTTTAGCTTACCCTTTCTAATACACGTTTTCCTGTGTGTGTGTATATAATAAGTATATTGTTTTATGCTTTGTACTTTGCAGGTTCCTCTTTGACATCGCATGCTTTCAAATGGATAGTGGTTTGGCATTTCCGTTTGAAGACGGTTTGGTTGATTGCCCCGTTCAATCTTGCCCTCCTGCATTCGACGTCTGTCGTATTGCCTCTATGAAAGACGCTGGTTCTCTTTGTAATCTCATCTTTTGTCTATGTCTTGTTTTTTTTGAACTTTAATTTAGTTGCTGGTCGTTTCTCATCCTCTTATTCAGGTACGAAAGCTTTTGATGCTGTAACCCACAGTGACTCTGTACGTTGCCCATGTTTATTAAACTGTTCCCTGTTATACTTCGTATGCTGTATAAACACCCATTGTCTCTTTATTATTGTTGTTGTTTTTGATTCTCACTTTTACTTTGCTGGACCGTCCGATCGCCATTTTCATTTTATCTGTTCTCTTCAAACCTACGCACCAACTCGCATCCATTAATCTCTGTTTCAATTTCTTCTGCAAATTCTCTCCGTCGCGCTCATCCAAAAAAAATTGCCCGTCGCAGTAGGAAGCTATCCCTGTAATCGTCCCTGTTCCGTCCTTCGAATTAGGGTATTATTTATTAAACAAAACCTTCGTGTGCGGTGTTTGGCCATCTATAACTCATAGCTAATGTGTACTGATAATGAAATTTGACCATCCAATCCAATGTGAGCTATTACAGTTTTCTTGTATATGTTCCTCAAAACAGTTAGCTGAAAACCTCGGCCCGTTTTAACTGCACCATCTTTGTGTTGTAAAATTTTGAAATAGCTAGGGGTCTATATCTTCATGTCCTTACAATAATTGCTCATGTTTTTTTGTAGACAAGAATATAACATGGCCAAGCACAACAGAGTTTTCTCAATCCGACTGATCTTGTTTGTTTCGTTGCATACAAAGGTATGTCTTTTTAGTTTTTTCTGGATTATAATATCCTCCATCAATCTATGCCCTTGCATTACTCGGTTTTAAGGCTTACTGTTTGAGAAGATTGGCAGCTGATCAGCCCTTGACATCTGGAAGCAAATTAATTATATGAGTTTTTAACTGTTTTTGGCCTTACTGGTATCGTTTGACCCACTTAAAAATTCTTTCTTGTCCCTCCCCAACACAAAACGTTGATCCACTCGGGACAAAGAACATAGTATACAAACAAATTCTCCAGGCTTCAGCTCCTCTGCCAACCCCCCCGTCATTCCCTTTGTGACTACATCTGTTTGCTCAGTATTCTGTCCACTCCCTCCCTTTCTCATTATTCCCTGCGAATGCGTTCTTTTATATTCAGCTGTTGCCCATGAAGGGCCATTCACATTTTGGTAACCCATGTTGGAAGATCCTGTGCGTAATTCATCCCTTTTCTTCATGCATCAGTTTTGCTTGAAAGGTATTCCTCTTTTCTTTTCTAGGTGCTGTTGATTCTTGTTGTTGTGTTCCATACTTGCTGCGATTTACTTTGACTTTAGTGCACTTTGCTAATAGTGATCACTTTTGTTTGTTTCTTATCCTTTCACTTGTCAATTTGGGGTGTTCACAAGGTGTTAGAGTGTATCCTTTTGATTCAGAAATGGTGCTTTAGACGTTCATGATCCAACAGATACTTTGATTTGTTTTTTTTGGGCCCTGTGATTTCATTTATGCTGTTGCAGTGCTTTATATTAGTTTAGCTCCTTCTAAATTTATTCGTTTTAAATTATGATAGTCTTTGCTATGTCGTGTGCTCACACATATGTTCTTCCTTAGGAATGTCGTGGTTTTTTGTTTGTTTCCATGCTGGTTCTCCTAATAATGGAAGCTGTTTCGTTAGCCACATGTTGCTGTTAGGCTGTGTGCAAGTTCTCTTTTACTCAGACGCATCTTGTTTTAAAATGGATGAGTCGTCAGCAGTTGCTTTTGTCGATGGTTTTGTCGATTGCTCAGTTCACCCCTGCCCTTGTATGTCGGTCGTACATACCAGCTGGCCTCCTGCTTGTGCATCTGCTGTCCAGTCGACAGATGAAAGTACTCTTTCCCTTTTGTCCTTCATTTTCGCTTATCATTACTCTTTTTGTAGTCGGTGTTCCCTCTGTCACTTTCCTGAGCTGTTTTTGTGCTTTCTATTGTTTTCTTCAGCTTTTAAAAATCTGCTGCTGTTTGAGGCATCGATCCAGCAACGGTGGTTCCTGCCCCTGTGCCTCAGCTTCGTCCTGTCCTTTCCGCCGGGTGATGAACTTTAATCTTATCTTATCTCTTCTTATCACTTAAAGATTTTGTTTATCCTTATTGACCACTTTTTTGCCAGGCCTTGATTGAATTTCCAGAAATAGTGATGTGCTATTTTCCTATAGCATTTTGCTTAGAAACTTGAACCTTATACCTTCTCGTTTTCTTGTCTAACTTTACAAATTTCATTGGAATTCCAGATAGCAGACTCCCTTGCATGAAGATGTTACAGGCGATTAAGAAATGGAAACTTTCGATGAGTAAAAATTGTTATGATGATTTACAGAAAACTGTTTTCATCTTGCAATAAGCAAATGTATGTCTCCTACTGTTGTTCTTTGTTCTTGGTGATATACAAGTGATATTTAATTTAAGATGAATTTTATTGCCCGGTTCTTTTTTTGCTTATGTCGTTTTTGTTATAGAACTTCCAGCATCTTTATATCCCATATGTTGATGTGAACTCTATTACATAGTGTCTTCTCAAGTCATTTTAATGGAGTGGAGATGCATGATATTATTAATTGGTTTCAGGCCTTGTTCTCTTTGTTTTTGTGTGTGTGTGAGAGAGTGTGAGATATAATGGATAATAGTCCAGATGAAGAAATTATAATTTTCCAGAATCCGAAATGTATCATTCATCTTTTCTAAGGAAAGTTTCTAATAAAATCTTTATTTCCTTTCTTCCATCAACCCTTTGTTTGCAAATAATCTTCTGACTATTTTGCACAGTTTGCTCGATCAGTCAAGCCAAGTTGAGATTGTAACTATAGGATGTCATTCTCTCTTTGATTTCGTTCACAATCAAATTAGTGCTGGTATGCAATTCCTCCTTTCGTGGAGCATAATGATGAGCATAGTTTTCCAATAAGCTAATGCATTTCCTTTTCTCTTGAAGAAGCATTAGCTGATTCACCTCTTCTATGGACCTGTGACATAGTGGTTTGGATAACATGTATAATCGTTTTATAGATATTGATAGAATCCACATATAATGATGATTTACTCAACCTATTTCTCTATTTGCATGTGATATTATACTCTGGATAAGAGGATCAAATGACCAACACTTGCTACAAATGCTTTTGATATGTAATTATGTATGTGAAAAATTAGATTGTTTTGTTTATGAGTTCTTTCATAAATGATTTTGCCTTTTATATTGATATTTCCCATTATTCTATATGATTTGGATTATGACAATATATCTAATCCCCGGGGTATTTTGTAACTTCTCTTCATTTCAGTACTTATGAAGTCGCTGCTGCATGTGCCTTGGCTCTTGGTGCAGAGAAACTTCCTTGTGTCATTGATGGTCCAATTCTAGATGAAAGTGGGCGGCTTATTCGTTTTTGGACTCTTCAAGATGCAGACAAGTTAATTCGTAAACGAGTTGAACAAAGTGAAACAACTACCAACTATGTGAAAGCTGTTGCTCAAGATCTTGCTTGTGTCGTGTATGATGAATCAAATGATGTTTTTCCCTTCCCAAATAGAAAGGCTTTGACTGGTGCCCCAAAATTTGAAAATGGCGTTGGCTTTGACAATGGGAATGGATTTTGGCCTCATGAACAAGGCTTCGCCATTGGAGTTCACGAAAGACTGAGTCGATTAAATGTTTAACTTGCAGAGCTTGATGTTGTGGCTTTTGTTTGCAGAGTATGTATCCACAGTTCAGAAAAAATATACTACTTCTGAAAAATGGTTTGGTTGACTAATTGCTAAATTCTAGCTTATAGATAATTGGCGTCTGACTGATAACGAGTCAGGCTAACCAATCTTAACTTACGTCTGTATCCGGGCTTGCTTGAGACTCATTCTAAACTTGAATATGTGTGCAGTGTACCTTGGGTTCACTGCCTTTGCTGCTTCCTCTGTTGCCCAAAGCATGGTGAATATTTTGGTTGGCTAATTCTTCTATTTTTCCAGGGTGGTGTTAGAGTACATCTACTGAATGGCACTATTGGTGGAGTTTTACTCAAGGAATTGTTTCAAAGAGATGGAGTAGGTACAATGGTGGCAAGGTAATCCACATATAAGCTATTATCATGGTATATTTCTGTCTCAAGAATTTTGTTGCATAAAACTGAGCAGCAGCGTAGGTGCCAGATTAGAAGGCACATGTCTTTTAAAAAAACACCCGAACAGTTTCCAAATATATATTGGTTATACTTACTTCTGTATGGTGTGTATGCATGTCAGTAATCTTTAAGAAGGGATGCGAACAGCTCGGGTTACAGATCTCGAAGGGATCAAGCAAATTTTGTTGCCTTTGGAGCAATCTGGTGTATTGATAAAGAGAACAGAGGAAGAGGTTCATAACCTTAATCTTTACATTATTTAAACCTTCTTTATTTACTTTAATGTTTGTCACTGGTTGCATTTGGTGCAGTTCTTTCATAGTTGTCGAGAGAGGTCATATTATTGCTTGTGGAGCTCTCTTCCCTTTCTTTGAGGATAAGTGTGAAGAGATAGCTGCTCTTGCTGTTTCTCCATAGTACGGTGGAGAAGGGCAGGGAGATAAATTACTCGGTAAGAGACGATTATTATATTTTTCCATGGAGTTGTAATTGTTGGATGGCTATGACTCCTTTGGCAATTGGTTTTTTTTGTTCAATTTTGATTTGGAGCTCTTTTTCTTGATACATTATTGCATTAGTCTTGAATGCATGTAGATGACATGGAGAAGAAGGCATCTTCCCTTGGACTGCAATCAATTTTCCTACTTACAACTCATATAGTAGATTGGTATGTCTTTCTGGTTCAATCTCATGATCAATTTCCAAGCTGATTATTTTTTCAGTTTGTGACTTCCCTATTTAGGTTCAATTTTTAGTATATCCCTAAAACGTGACATTTAGGTTTTAAATGAGTTGTGTATGCGGTTTGATTGAGATTGGGGATTGTGTTTGGTATGAGTTGATTGAGAAAGAGTAGCCCTTTCACTGTTAACTTGAAGCACGCTTGATGATTACCACTTACCCATAGTTTTAATATGATAGTAAATGGCCCACACTTTTTATCAGTTTAGATGATTTGCCAGTTTGAATTTTTGCCAGTGTGAATGTAAGCGTATCTGTGCCAGTGGATCCTTGGGCTTCATACTGTCAAGATTAGAAGTGGTAACAGATATCCGGAGGTGTGGAATCATATTATTGTCTGTGTATAGTGTTGATATCTGATCTTATAGTCAAGATTTTAAAAAGGTCTCTTTGCATATTTATTCATTAATACTTTTATTTCAGTGATGATTTTGATGGGTACGGTCAAGATCCTAACTTGAGACAAGTGAGGACTTCGTTGCAGAGGTCTTCTAGCCTAGGCAGGAGTTGCAGGACCTGTGAAACCATGAGCAATTTGTGTTACTTGCCCAATGAAACAGAATCGAAATATAAGGTGATCCTTCGAATCCCTGTGAAAGTTTTTTCAAATTCTTGGAAGTTAGCAATTCTAAGTGTTGGATATACATGAACAAAGAGTGGATAGTTTCGTAGTATGAAATAAGAACCTTATTGATGTTTTTTCCAAAGAATTTATGTGGAATCTTTTCATTATCTGATTTGTAAAATGTAAATACATCTCCAACTTCCCCCCATCCATTCCGGTACAGCTTTTCAAGGACACATATGTGAAAATAGTCAAAGTTGGTCCGAGGGATGGCCTACAGAATGAGGAAAATGGTGCCAACATCTGTGAAAGTCAAATTAATCCTCAAATTAGTTTCTTTTGGCTTGTCCGTTATCGAAGCTACAAGTTTTGTTTCACCAAAGTCGGTACCCCAGGTAATTTATTCACCTTACCAGTAGTTACTTTTTGCTATCATATGATAAACTCCTGTTGGTTTTTAATCCTTTTATTACTACAATTCAATTCATTTAGTTGTGAGATGCAAAGTATGTAATGGATGCAGTTAAACATTTGAAGGTGTTAGATTACCGGTGCTGACTCCCAATCTTATGACTCCCAATCTTAAGGCAGGTGAAACAAAAAATTCAATTCGGTTCAATTTTGTAAATTTTAGGAGGTCATTGTGCTACTTTTGTACAAATAACCATAGGGTTTTGAAGCTGCTGTTGCTACTGGTGCAAATGAAGTAGCCGTGTTTGGATCAGCTTCAGAGTCATTTGCAAAATCAAATACTAACTGCAGTATTGAAGAAAGCCTTGCTCACTACCGTGCTATAACTTCTGCTGCCTAGAAGTTTTAAATTCCTGTGCGCGGGTATGGCTTTTGTCTCCTGGCTTGCATGCACTCCACCTGAATCTAATTACTTGTTTGAACTTACACATATTTAATCATGTAAATTGTTCTAAGTCATTTCTAAACACTGCAACAATATAGTGTCATCATTCCTCCTACAAAGTATATCATATAGTTCTTATGTCGTATTTATATTATATTGATTATGTCCTATAAATATTTGTATAAACAGTAACAACTTAATGCTGTCAGATTAAATTTTATTCCGTTAGGCCGAGTTTGACCCAAGTTTTTTCATCTCGCTTCTGCTCCTTCGGATGAAAAATCCAAATAAAATGTACCATTTCGGGACATCCAAATCAAATGTTCATATCTACTTATGTGGGTTTTTGAGGCTTGCCAGTAGTTACTAAAGTGCTTATTTTAACATCCTTTCAGAGGAAAATATTCTAGAATGATATTCAACATTATAAACTATATCTCGAATCCAATTGTTAAAATAAGGTTACTCAGTGCCTTAGTACTGGTAATACTCTGTCACACCAATGCGTGATGGGGAGAACGTTTCATCCTCATGATCTTCAATTTTATCACTTTCTCTTTGTGATTGGATAATCCTTATTTTTCCTAATAAAAATTCGGTAATATTTTCCAAAAATGCACTTTTATTTTTATTCTCCTTATTGCTATTTTGTTTAGTTAAATTTTTACTGATTTATTTAATATTTTCATTTAGTATAAAAGAAATTAAATTATTTAATAATTAGAATAAATGTATAATTAATAACTTAGAATAAATTTAAAATGAATGAAATCTAAAAGAGAATTAATTAATTAATTTATATTAATGTGTAGTTAAATTAATTTATGGGAAATCTAATTTATTAATCTATGGGAAAAATTTATTTTAATTATTAAATCTAAAAGAGAATAAAATTTAAAAAAGAAGAAATTTTTCCACCAGTTTTCGCGTTGGCAAGTAATAAGGAAGGAAAAGTGTCCGAGTTTGGAGTGTGGACAGGCCTGGATTTGGAATGGATAATTCAATATAGACGGCCATTGTTTGCCTGGGAATTGGAAGTGCGGAATGGCTTAATGTCCTTATTACTCATGCAACAGCTTAATAGATTCGTTGACGACAGAATCTGTTGGGCGAGGGAAGGAAATAGAAGCTTCTCTACCAAGTCATGTCGGCGTCAGATAGAGGATATTGGGACAGATGGAAGCAGTAAACTATGGAAAGTTAAATGTCCAACGAAGGTGAAAATGTTGGTGTGGACGGTAATTCATGAGGCGATACCGGTTCGGGAGTTATTGGCAAGTAGAGGCGGCCTGCAGGGGTCTTCTGTCCACTGTCCAGGGTGTGGGAGGGAGGCCGAGTCCATTGATCATTTAATGTGTAGGTGTGAAGTTGCTCAGGCATTATGGTATTTCGGAGTGGCCTGGTTCGACATCAGTTGAAAAAATATTAACTCTCCAACCACCAAGAGAAAGTGAAACAAAATTGTAGATCAATAGGATGAGGTGTCTGCGATGGAAATACACAAATTGGCGTGATAGAGTTTTACCAGTACTAAGGCATTGAGCAACCTTATTTTCGCAGTTAGCCGACATCACTCTTTATGTTTTGGAACTACTAAATTCAGTATCCAAGAACTTTATCTCTATAATACATCATCCAAATTGTATCTCAACATGTCTTCCACAACACTCTTTATGTTCTGGAAACTCGTGTGCTTATATTTCCTTTATTGTATATTACTACTCTATTCTCTTTAACATTTTCAACGTACTTCAATTCTTTATTAATTCACTTGGTTGCTATTTCAACATAGGAAAAAATTCATAATTTAAAACACAAATAAAGGCACCTCTACATCTAAATAAGTGTGTATGTATGTCTCTATGTGTATATATATATATATATTCCTTCGCAAATGAGGCGGACCATCACTTCAATAGAAATTTTTTTCCAGTAGTACACTTGTGACAACATTAGGTAATAACTAAACTTCTATCAACATAATACGTACTCCTAAAATCCATTACAAATGTCATCTTTCTATAAATAGAAATAAATTTTTCCTCAAATGGGACGGAGAGAGTATAATATAAGAAAACAACATTAACTCACCTAAAATTATTTCTTCTTTTTCCATTGCTGCTTCTAACTCTGCTCTTCTTCCTCTTTTCCCCACCGCTGATAGCCCTAATACTGTACAGATTCATTTAGCCTTTACGTTTGGGTGTGACTCAAAGATATAATATGCGTTATTTATTTTAGCAATAATTAGATTTATTTTATAATTTTAGCTATTAATGATGTATGCAATGCCATGTTTTCCACAAACGAAAACGAATATGTGCTGCAGAATATCGTTATTAATTTGATGCCTGTGAAGTTATTATTCAGGTTGACTGTGCTTTTGGGTCCTCCAAGCTCTGGAAAGACTACATTTGTTTTCGTTCAAATAGTCACACAATTCTGTTCCTTGTTAAATAACGTTTTAACAAAAAACCCACAAATCAAGTAATGTCATTATTATTAATTAATTTCTCATTTTTACCCCTATTCTAGAAAAAAGTCATGTTCAATTGATGAGATATTGCAGACTATTTTTTTAGTACTATTTATAAAAAAAATAGGGATAATATAAAAAAAATATGATATCAATAAATCAACTACCAACTATTTTATAACATTTTTTAGTTTTTGAAAAAACAGCTAAAAAAAGCCAACAAAAATATTCGTTAATCACGCACAAAAATAAATTAACAAGAAAATAAATTAAATAAACTAATAAATAGAATTGAGAAAAGATTTGAATAGGTACACCTATGCTTTGAAAGAATGTTGATATTTATATGCTAAAATTAAATCCTATATAAAAAATTCACAACGTTGATTATAGGACATATTTATATTTATAGGATGTTGATTAACGAGGGCGAGGAAGAAGAAAAAGAAACTGCGAAGTTCGTTCGCTCCCCATTAAATACATTACCCTGTTTGCAATCTTATGTCAAAGTTAAAAGCTTTCTCTATCTTCTGCTTCTGCGCCACTATATTTAGAAACTTCCATCAGGCTAAAACAATACAGCCAAATTAAATAAGGCAAAAAGGAAATATTTCTTGGAAAACAAAACCCTAATCCAATAGCCTTTTTCAAAATCTCTGGATTATGGCTACCAATACGGGCCACAAAACTCCCATCAAGCATCTTCCCCTTTGGACCCGATAAAATCTTTCTTTAAAAAAAAGTCAGTTATCGTTATAAAAGTCAGTTGCAGATGCGTTTAAATAGCATACCCATTTGAAATCGGACCATGTACCACAAACAAAACCCGCAACATTTGCACATTCCATGGCACTACTTATTTACAAATACAACATTCATACTTGCCTCTACCTTTATTAAGCATTTTCCTTCCCTTATTCCTCTACTCAATAGACGTCCATGCTGCTTATTTTCCCAAAGCATTTCCCACCACTTTATGAACTACATTATAAGTAGTGATTGATAACATGGTTAAAGAAGCCCTTGCCTCGAATACCACTTATAAATATTTTTGGTTTTTGCACATGGAGACATAAAATAATATAGAAATATCATTTTCTTTTTTTAAGCTGAACCATAAAATTTTATATTTTGCCCATATATTTATCATAAAATTTCGCATCTTGTGTTTAAAGTTACAGTACCTTTACTTCCAACCAACATGTTGAAAGTTTACTCCTCACCTATCATCACCCTTCCTAAATCCAACAAAACAAAAGGAAAAAAAATCAAGTCTTCACATGCGAACATATTAATTCCCTCATATTTTTCCAATTTAACTAGAACCTAAATTATTAAACTTAATAGCATAATCCCAAACTTAGACCGTAGTTCCCTTCTTACGTGACCCAAATCGCCCATATATTTAACACAAGATTGAATAGAGATATCGTTTTTTTTTTTTAACTTTAACCATAAAAATTTATATTTTGCCCATAAAAATTTATATTTTAACCATAAAAAATGTTTCGCCCATATATTTAACATAAAATTGAATAGAGATATCATTTTTTTTTAAGTTCAACCATAAAAATTTATATTTTGCCCATATATTTAACACAAAATTTTGCATCTTGTGTTTTGCATTTTAAGTTCAACCTAATATTTCTTTTTCCTCCACGGGCAGTTGTATATCCAAAATATGTTGTGCATCGCACAACGCAAATTTCTAGTATATATATATATATACATACTTATTTTTGTTGTGGGTAGTAGTATTTCTTATTTCAATCCGGTTTCCTTTACATTTTTTGTGACACCATTGCCAAATGTTTTTGGATCCGTACGTTGCAGATCTTGGAGGTAGTACAAAAAGTCTGCTATTTTTGTACTCCATAAAATTAGATAGTATGCATGGTAATTAACAAGAGGGTTTACAGTAATTAATTGTGTTGTTTGGCCACCGATTAAAATCGTAACTCATGCTCATGTTTATGAGACATATCATGGCCGTCGGGTTTGGCTATTTATGTTATATTCATTGTTGAATTACACTATATTCTTGTTGAATTGCACATGTTTTTTTAACACACTGTTCATATCAATTTTTCCATACTACACATTTGAACTATAGTGTGAATTGCAGTATCTTCGTCCTCATTCTTTCTCTTTCCACAATATATATACACGTATAAATTTATTATGAAGAGAAGTAAGATTAATTGAAAATTCCCAGTAAAGGATATATACTTATACTGAGTTATACCCCTTTTGATCTTATAGTGGTCAAGACAAGAGAATGTATGTCCATATGGTCAAGGACCTTCCATTGATCGTATTATCCTTGATCCTTGTATTGAATTTTATTTTATTTTTTAAATTATTCCCAGCCATAATAATTTAATAGAACTCCAATGCTTCTAATTTTTTTTTAGAAATAAATTTAAAAATCTCATAGGTAAACTAGACACATCTTATGGACCAGGTTTGTGATTAATCAATCAATAACAATCAATCAATCAATAATTATTAATATACTTCTACCTCTACAATAATAATAATTTATAGTATATTCTTTTTAGTAATGTTATGCTTCAATTGAATGTAAATATATACATACACACACCATACATCACAGGGTGATATAAGAGTATATGAAAGGCATGTGAGAATTTGAGTCTGAACCCAAGTCGTCCTAAAGGACTAAAAATTAAAGATGAAACTCCCCCATCTTCAATTTGAACTGTAAAATGTAGGAGCAAAATCATACGTCGAAATAGATTAATTCAATAATTCAAGCACAAGATAAGAATGTTTTAGCAGTGCAAAAGAGACAAGGAGAGATGATTCTGTAGTTGATTGGGTACAAATTAAAGTACAGATGATGATTGCATGATGATTGATAGTGAACTAGTATAGGACATGAAGCTTCTTCATTCAATCAACTTGTAATGAAGCTCCACCACTTGTGGAAACCGTAACTGTAAACCGCCGCATAAACAAGCAGCCGAACAGGGTACAACTTAAACCCGCACCTGCAAAATTAATTTTGCACACTTAAAACCCAGCAAGAATAATGATGCATTTTTTTAAGTCCTTGTTTGCTTATTACTACCATTCTCAACCCAAAACCAATTAACAATAAATAGTAGTATCGTCGATTCTATTCTACAAAGACAGGAACTAATTAAAAATGGTAAGCTTGGTAGGAAGTATATGATTCATTCATTACCTTGGAGGAGCATCCTGATCAGCAGGTGCAGTATTATTATTATGTTGTTGAGTTTGGGAGACGGAGACGGTGACGGGGGAGCCCCATTGGGAAATGGGGCGGCGAAAGAATTCCCAGTCGGGCAAGAGGATGCCGGAAAGGGCAAACATCCAGAAGCAGTAAGTGGCGGCCATCTTCTTCCAGGAATGGGTGCAAATACCTGTGAAGACGATTCCAGCAGCTAAACACACCAGGCAGATCCTCAAAACTGCCTCATCATTCCCACCAACACTACCCACCATTCCTGCAGGGGACATCGGGGCTCTTCCAGTTCCGGATCCAGTTCCAGGTGCTGGTGAACCAACCTTAACCTCCTGCTAATAATTAATTCACTGATTTCTACAATAGAGTGAAGATGGAGGGGGGAAGATGGTAGATCAAACAGTACTCCCCATCATATACTATTTATTATCATACCATGAATATGAATAAAGATAATTGTAGTAGTAGTAGTAGTAGTAGGGTTTAAGGGTAAAGTAGGTGAAGGGTGCGTGATGAGGCAGTGCATTAAACAATTGTACAGTTGAACAGTAGTAGTAGTACGCTACTGCTCTTCTTCATAATTCATTAATGCATACAAGTATTTACTACTATGATTTATTCCTCCCACTCTCCCATTGGCCTACAGTGGCGGTATACAAATTTCAAGACTTGTGGAACCATAATTTTATTTTTCTTCTTTATATTCTTAGAAAATAAAAAAATAAAATTAATAATAAGTATTTTTTTCTTTTCCTTTTTTTTTTTACATGATTAGAGGATGGATCAATTCCACTACATCATTTCCTTGCGTGTACAGGCTATGTAGCAAAAAAAATAAAAAATAAAAATAATCCACTACATATGCACAATTTTGTTTTAGGATAGACAACCCTTCAATACTCATCCGATCCTCGAGTAATTAGTCTTGGGCCCAAGGTGATTTGAGATACCCAGTACACACCAAAACTTCCACTACATCCATCCTTTCAATGAGACGGCAGTGTGAATAATGTTTTCAGTATATTCATAATTAAAAGGTGAATAAACTTGTTAGTTGTATAAAAAACATGCATGTATGATGTATGTCATCAAAAACTTGTTAGTATATATAGAGTATGTTTGGATGTTAACATATTGGGTAGCATATAGCAGATTAAGAGAGCATATTGTCTCACAATTCTCTCTCCGAATCTGCTATCTGCTAGCGGATCCGCTGACTCCCAAACATGTACTGTATATTTCAGTATATATATTCATAATTAATGCACTGGATATAGTCATATACTTCCTCTGTTCTCATATAAATGCTCCACTTCTGCATTTCACGCAGTCCAAGACACATTTTTAAATGTTTATAACTCAAATTATACACAAGTAAAACTTATAAAAATTTGATATTCTAAAACTACGTGATTAGACGAATCTAACAAGATCTCACTTGAACATGTTTTATATTATAGAACTATGTTAAAAAATTTGATCAAAGTTACTCAATGAATAGTTACTACTATGCAATGGGAGCATTTAAATGAGAACGGATGTAGTTCCAACTCCTTATCAATATCACAACACCATCACTACAACATCAATATTAATATTTTCAATGAGAACACTAGTCTATAACACCAGTCTATTTGCTAAGCAGAACATGAACTCATAATTCAATAGACTGTATAGACACATTTCAAGAATTGCCCAAGTATAGTTGTAAATTTTTGCTTCTAGTGATTCAAACATTTCTAACCAAGTCGTCATTCTTTAAAAATCAATCGAATCATCATTCCCAACCCAAGATTGTGGCATCGCATTTGCACAACCCAACCCCATTCGTACAGATAATCAACAATCAACCCCACCAATTGTGAGCAAGAAGTCTCCAGTTTTGTCCTGATACATGGCATTAACAAGATATTGCAATACCATTTCAATATTTCACAGTTTAAACAACAGTAGAAGAAACAGTACGATATCCAACACCTAACTTCAAAACGTCAGGTAAAGATGGTTCAGATTACATACAGTTACGTGGGTGTAAATTATGTGCCATTTTATTGCGAGACAAGACACACCCATGTCTCTAATGGATCCCACCCATAAAGGTCCTTGGGTCAGGGCAATTGCCCGAGAACTGCGCCTGAGAAAAGTCGAAGCCAGGGTTCTGCACAGAAAAATAAACTTGTAAACTCAACCCAAGAAATGGTGAAGATGATACTGGCAAGTATTTCCGAAGTTCAAATAGGTGATCAAGTTTCTTATTTGCTAAGCCCACAAAAAAACACAAGTAGAATCATTGATAGCTACTATCGGGCAATTATATGATGCTAAAGCATACATACCAAGCATAATTGTAAAAACCTTTTCATAATAAATAAAGATGCTTATAGCAAATAGTTGATACGGAGGCCCAATTCCTGACTTCCTGTTCTATTTTTAAATATAAGGGCCCTAAGAATAATATAGTAAGACTAATCGAACCCCTACAAATTCTCTCTAAGAAATTATAATTACACTAATGGTGCATTTGAGAAAACGAGTTGGAACTCAAAAGCTAGCTCCAAAAGCTATACTAGCAGTAGCTTCTTACTACAAGAAAACAGTAACTTAGCTATCAAATCCAATAGCTATAAACTCTTTGATTTAGTTACTAAATTCGTTAGATACTAAATATTTAGCTACCGAATCACGCTAACTACCAGGGATTTGGTATTGAATTCGGTAGCTAAATCATTTTTTTTCTTTTAGTGACTGTTTGTAAAGTTTATGTTAGAAGCTTCAACCCCTAAAAGCTTGTCTGTAGAATGACTTTTTTTGGTAGGAATTCCTTTAGGAGCTAATACTCTGATCCTAAAAGCTTCTAAGAACTCACAAAAGAACATATCCCAAATAAGCCCCTAAATTTCAATTTTTACAATTTATATTGTTTATATTATTTCTTATTAAATCTAAAAATTTTAATACATAATTAAAAAAAAAAAAATGGTCCCCCTAAAATTTACGGGCCCTGTTCCAAGTCTCCATTGAACATGCATAGGGACAATTATTGGCATATGAAGTGTACGCTATAGCACTATTTAATGGCCGAAACATATCGCCCAAGAGTAACTTGTGTAAATCATGTAATAACAAAAACAGAGCAATGCCATCATATAGACCATATTGTCCCAAAATCAGAATGAGAAGGGCGTCAACAAAGCACAATTATATTCCAAAATAATGAACCTCATATCCCACTTATAAGGAACACAGAAAGTTGTTGAAGGTGGAATTTTATGGCACAGATTTCTAATTTCTATTGACAAGTCCAGTAATAGTTAACTCTCAGGCTCTCAGCTAAGTCAACAATAAACAGGCAACTATAGTTATTGAATACATTAAGTTTGCATAAGGAGTGACCCTTGGTGTACAAGAGGCAGCACTAAATAGAAGAAAAATGAACTCTTTTTATTTACACAACAATAATTTTATTGAAAAGATAGCTACCGCGAATATGTAATGAAGGCAGTTTGGGGAAGTTACAAATATGAAGTACAAATTAATAAGTTGGAAGGTTAGGTGGACAACTAAAGAATATGGAAGAAGATAATGAGATGGAGATCTGGAACATTAGCCAATAAATCATACAATAAATGCCAGACGTTTCTCTGATATAGAGAAATAAACGATGCAGTAATCACTGACAAAAAGCGGAAAGATGTGGACTCATTTCCTCAAGAAAAAAGATTAGAAAGATTAACCTCTTCCTGAAACCGCTGAAGCATTAGGCGCTTTTGTTCAAGATCTGTTGCGTAGGGATCCAACTGGCCTTGACCCATTATTGGTGAGGACCATGTCTGACCTTTGTCCCTCTTCTGCAAGGTTATGTGCATTATATCATCTTCTGCAGATACATAATACCAAAGGTTAGGAAAATGTAGAAACCAATCAGAACCACTAATTCATTGGTTCATATTTTTATGAGCCTCTGGCTAAATGCAGCAAATTCAATTATTTGCTACTTCACCAGAGTAATGAAAGAAAACGAAAGCATGGGTATTTATTTAGTGTAGCTAATACTGTTCCATTAATTTGAGTTTAACATTGATACTTGAAAGTATATAAATTATGAATACCACATTCCCATTGGGTAGAGAAAAACTAAATGTACAAGAAATTACCAAGAGTCCAAAATGAAGAATCTGTCTTCACCGGAGAGGTCAGATCATGCTGCAATTTATCTCCTCAAAAAAGTGTCAAGAACTATACAAGAAATTCCAGGCACAACCTCAAGAGAATGGGAAACTTACATTAAGGTATGGAGGATTGCCTTTAATCCCAACTTCAATGTGCTTGGAATCAATTTTTCCATAAAATAGCTTCTTCGGAACATTAGGCGGAAGACTGATGTATATGTTCACCTCTTCCAGGGTTTGATCCCACTCAAACACCTTCTGACCTAGACAGCAACATTTGACAAGGCCATTCACTCATACTCTCATTCATACTATAAAAGTTATTGTTAAGATTCAGACTCAATACCATTATGGATGTAACTATGTCTTTTTTCAGGAGCCAACTTCTCAGCCATTTCCCTCTATTATTTCAACCCCAACTCCCAAATGACGGTTGATGATCTCTAAACTTTTAGTCGTTTAATCTGATTATTTGAGACTTTCCACCTGAAATCATTCCAAAATTAATAGGTCAAAACTGATAATAACAGACAGGCACCCTTGCAGTAGGCAGACACAACATTGATTTTCTCACCAAACCACAAAAATCGCAAACAATAGTAACAAAAAAGAAAATTAGTAGTACAAACACTAAAATAGGGTTTGCATCATTCTTGAAAGAAGATCCAACTGAACTTTTTGATAATCTAGAAGATATATATACACAACAGCATTGCCTAAACCAAAAATTCAATAATAATAAAATTAACATTAATTCACGATAAACCAAACGCAAACATCAGCAATACAGTAATTCAAAGTCAGTTCGCTCCCTCATTGATTCCAAGTTACTTCATTGGTAATTGAGTGATTCCACACCCAAATTCCATGATGTAATTCAATTGAACCGCTTACACCACCTACAACTACAAGCTCAGAAAACCACAACTCTGCAATTTCCTCAAAATGCATAAATGCAGGCATTTAATAAATGAATCTCAGAACAATAAATCAATACACAAAAGAACAAGTTCGCGCTGTGTTGACAGTACACCACCCCTTCCACAGGACCAATTCTGCTAAAGAAATATGAGACAGGGTTTTCCAATAATCAAGCCCCTCCCCATCGCCACTACTCTAGTAAACCATAGAAATTAAAACCAAAATCAATCCCTAACACAACTCCCCATCCAAATCGACAATTAGTTATTGAAAAAGTTCAATCTGTAAACACTAACCGTAGAACTTTCAACGTCGAGAACCGAGCAAAGAAAATCATCAAATTACGCAGTTAGATTAACAAAAAAAGAGAAGCAGATAGCAGGAGGAGGAGGATAAACACCAAGTAGAATTTCCCGACGGATAGATTATTCGGGTAAGCGACGAACCAGAATTTCGGGGGAATTACGCGATTGAGAATACAAGGAATGGAATCGCCGAGACTGATGTTACGATGACCGGACTAGCTTCTACTACTAGAATGAAGCGGGTTCAATATTTTACCCACTTTATAAGGAAAATGCCTCGGCTGCTTTTTGCCCTAACTCGAAATTGTTGGCTCGTGAGCACACAAAGTTCGGTTCGCAGTTTGCTGTCCGACTCGTGTTCATTCCATCATACTGTAATTGTTTGTATGTTTGTTTGTGAAGCTTTACACAAACACAAACTCGAGCTCCTTTGCCAACCAGTTTTGTTCGTTTGAAATTATTACTTCTTCTGTTCTCTTTTAAATGCACCATTCCTGCATTTCACGCCGTCCAAGATATATTTTTAAAGGTTAATAACTCAAATTATACATAAATAAAAATTATAAAAATTTGATATTCGAATCTAACAAGATCTCAATTGACTATGTTTTTTCTTATATAACTATGTTAAAAAAATTAATCAATGTTATTCAATGAATAGTGACTACTATGCAAATGGATCACTTATTTGAGAACGGAGGTAGTAGTAAATATACTACTTATTAAGAATGTATTTATGTAATTTTGTATTATTATTTATTTTATAAAATTGTAATTTTTTATTATTTATTTTATAAATATTTTATTATTAAATTCAAATAAATATTAATTAATTGAGCCAAACAAGCTCCGATGAACTGAGCTCGAACTAATCGAGCTGAGCCAAATAAAATAGTAAGTTGACTCGTATGAACTAAAAGAGTTGAGTCGAACATGAACATGAACTCGAGCTCATAAATTTTTTCACAAGCCGGGCTCAAATATAATTTAAAGCTTGAATTCCTTAACTAACGAATACAAACAGAGCTCAAAATCTTAACGAGCCGAGCTCAAAAACTCACAGCTGAGCTCAGAACTTCTTAATGTTTTTTTATTTGATTTTTTTTTCTTAACTTTGTTTTACTTTTCCGTTGTTTGCCTTTTTTGGCTATTTCACCGGTCAAAAAAATAAAATCAAAGTTTGGTTTTTACACATCTTTTGCTATTGACAAAAGTTTAAACAAACAATACCAAATGATTGAAAATGAATTTTGGGAGAAACAAAAGGTTTTTTTTGTTAAAAGAAAAAGCGAAAGAAAAAGAATATACTTTCATTCAAGGACTCATCAGCCATCACCATTGCTTATTGTTTTCTTTTTATGTTTTTTTTTTGGCTAAAACCATTGCTTATTGTTAAGTTTACTTTCTAGTAAATTATTTTAATAATAAAATATATATTTTTTTTTAAAAAAAATAGTATTCCCTTACCAACAGCAGTTGGCTTGAGTGGATGGGGCTCTAGTCGCTTAAGCAAGGTCTCGGGTTCGAACCTTGTGTATGCAAAAAACTGCTGGGCCATGATACCTGGTATTCACCTAAAAAATAGTATTCCCTTCATTTATAACTTTTTTCATATAGTATATAGTAGTAGTATTTTTTATAACTTTTATTTATGCATAATTTTAGGCATTTTGTGGTTCAGGCTGGATCACAGCTCTTCAGTAAGGGTGGACTGGACTGCTTATTGGTGGAGCATTCATCGAAGATATCCAACGTGTTGGCTAAACCTGTAACGACCAGTAGCTGAGAAAAATCAAGAACCATGAACCATTTGCATATAACATATTTCTTGAGTGAACTATATGTTTTATCTTGAGTGAATAGAAATTGCAGATTTCTTGAGTGAACTATGTTTTATCTTAATTGTAGTTGTTTTATCTTGGGTGATATGGAAAATTGCATTTTATTGGAATTCAGTAAATTGCAATTTTGGTACCAGGAAAATAGAAATTAAAAAAAAAGGAGGTGAGGACATGGGCGACAAATCCCTGTTGTTGCCTAGTGCTTTAAAAAATGCGCTAAGTTTTCCTCGCCTGTTTCCTCGCCAGTTTCCTCACCCCATTCCTCGCCCTGTTCCTCGCCCCCGTCCTCGCCTGGCAAGGACATTGTCGACTAACATGGGAACCCGACGATCATCAAGGCGATGACACATTTTCCTCGCCTATGTCCTCGCCTGACACTGTAGACGAGGAAAACGTGTCATCGCCCCCAGCGATTTTTTTGTAGTGTTGATGGATCATTCAAACACGCTCTACTCTCCTTGCTCTGCCAATGGTTATCTCATAAGAAGAATTCTTCATATATTGATGCTGAGGATTCCTACTTAAAAAATCTATATTCATGACCTTCTAACACAAGCTCTTTCCATTCTTCACCTGTTCTTCTATTAATGGTAAATTGCAAGTTCTAAAACAATGTTGAATCCCAGCAGATCCATGAGAAAATCACAACCGTCAAAACCTCTCATGCCAATCATAATGTAATTTGATTTTGGTTTTAGCTTGATCCAATTCTCTCTCAATTCATCCATCCCAGCAACTTTCACTGATCACGACCAAATCAATCTCCATTGAATTATTAGCTTAGCAATGATCAGACATGGCGAAAGAGGGTCGGACATGGCACCGATTGAATCCACGTTCCTTTAAACAAATCGTTAGATGCTCCAGGGACAACTTCCAACCTCCGTTCAGGCCCTCTCCAGTGGCAAATTTCTGAACACAGGTATTTAGGGGCCAGCAAGCATCATTGACACTCTCTCTCCCTAAATAATAAAAGTACAAAAACATTAAACACCCCAAAAACCCTGGCCCCACTCCCCCACTCTTTCACTCTCTCTCCTCAAATATCCTCATTCCCCCATTCTCTCACTCTCTCTCTCCTTAAATACTCAGGTATCAATTTTACTACATACACTAAATATCCTTCCCCAAATTTGTTTTCATACCTCCCATTTAAAGTATTTAGGTAGTCCGTGTCACTACCTTCCCCACCATTGGGGAAGGCCTCATGATATTCCTGAGGAGTGAGGTTGGGAGCAGAAGCAGGCACGGAATCCCCAGTTTTGCCGGAGACCAATATAGTCAGAGCGTGCAAAAAAATATGTTACCTGCGCATGTGCAAGTGTGATGGGAAGTGCGACTTTTGTAATGTTTGAAAGCATTTTTATGATGACATCATTTAATCATAACATAAACATGAAAATCCATCACCCATTATCTAAACATCAGGTAAATCAGTCAACACCACCATATCCAATTCCGCCAGAGACTAGTTCCGCCGCCCCTTCCGGAGGCCATTCTGCAAACCAAATGTTGTCTGGGGTTCAGATTTGGGTGTTTGAAAACAGCCAACTCTAAATAGGATTAAATTTGGGTTCACAGGAACAAGATTGGGGAAACCCAGAATCCCATTCTTGCTGGCAATGATAATAAGACGAATTCCATCAGGAGCATTTCAAACATTGACTGTAATGGGTTTCCTTGAATCGGCTCCAAACAATGCTGGTAATGGGAGGATTTTGGGGGTGTCCATGGGGGGACAGCGCAGCTAAAATTTAAGAGAAATTGGAGTAATGAATGAGGCCAAAATTAGTGAAGAAAGCGATGAAGAATTGGGGACTTCTGTAATGGTAATGGGAAAAGATGATGAAATGAAAGCCAGCCATGGAGGAGGAGGAGGAGAGAAGACACACTTGCACTTTTTACCAGCAGTAAAAGTAAAAAGATTACTACTCCCAGTCCCAGATGGCAACAAAATACTAAACCATCCCATGAAAATCTGAGATTCCTTCACCCTACCCCCAAAAATCAATTTCCATGCACAACCAAAAATTTCCCACCAATAGCATTGCAGGGAATGATATTCCACAGATAAGGAATTACACCCACACTTTCCTATAAATACCTCAATTGCCACACTCTCCAACTCATCCCACCAACAAGTGAAACACTTACAAACAGCTCCCCTTTTGATCATCCATACCACACCAATGGCTGCCTCAACAATGGCACTCTCCTCCCCCTCCTTCGCTGGTCAGGCAATCAAGCTCTCCCCGGAGGCAGCCTTCAGTGGTGGCAGGATCTCAATGAGGAAGGGTACCAAGCCCTCCGTCTCATCCGGAAGCTTATGGTACGGCCCCGACCGTGTCCTCTACTTGGGCCCACTCTCCGGCGACCCCCCCAGCTACCTCAAGGGCGAGTACCCCGGTGACTACGGGTGGGACACCGCCGGCCTTTCGGCCGACCCCGAGACCTTTGCCAAGAACCGTGAACTTGAGGTGATCCACAGCAGATGGGCCATGCTTGGAGCTCTTGGATGCGTCTTCCCCGAGCTCTTGTCCCGGAACGGTGTCAAATTCGGGGAGGCCGTGTGGTTCAAGGCCGGATCACAGATCTTCAGCGACGGTGGACTTGACTACTTGGGTAATCCGAGCTTGATCCATGCGCAGAGCATCCTGGCCATCTGGGCTTTCCAGGTTATCTTGATGGGAGCTGTTGAAGGTTACCGTATTGCGGGTGGCCCACTTGGGGATGTCGTCGACCCACTCTACCCCGGTGGCAGCTTCGACCCGTTGGGCTTGGCTGATGACCCGGAGGCCTTCGCCGAGCTCAAGGTTAAGGAGCTCAAGAATGGCAGGCTCGCCATGTTCTCCATGTTCGGGTTCTTTGTTCAGGCCATTGTCACCGGAAAAGGACCACTGGAGAACCTGGCCGACCATCTCGCCGACCCTGTGAACAACAACGCCTGGGCCTACGCCACCAACTTCACCCCCGGAAAGTGAAGCTGACAACAGAATTTGAAATGTTCGTTCTGATGTAAAGTGAATGTGAAATCAGTGGGAAAATGGTTTTGTTGTGTGCGCTTTTAAGAATGTGAATGTGCATTTGGCTAAAAGAACTTGCTAAGTAATGGCTACTAATTGTCTCTACAATATAATTACACCCCTGTAAAGCAGAATCAAGAAAAGAAACTCAAAGAAGGCGCCAGGCACAAATGAAAACACAGAACCAAAATACATCAAGTAGAATAAGTAGTGAAGAATTGCCTGTGCAGTGAAGTACCTTGGCTTATGTGACGACTCTGTTCCACTTCTGAACAATTCCTAAAGCATGTCAGTCAAAGCAATTTAAACACAAAAAGGGTCAGAATTATGCAAAGCCAAAAGGCAAGAAGATAAAATCATTAAGTTTTCAATATTTAGCACTGCCTACCTGTTTTTAACAACTAAAAATACTCTCAAAGGACAAAGCACTAACCTTACATTTTCATATGTGAGTAGTGAGCCTTCCCTAGTACTACAAATTATTTATCCTCAAATTTGGGATCAATCAGGTTTTGGTATCGACTTCTGAATGCTTGCATATGATATCAGAAGGAATCAGAAGTAAAATGCATACAGATTTAGAGAAGAAACAACAAATCAGCCTTCTCAACTTTACAACTTCTACATTCTTGTTAGTTGTTACCAAAGCCAAAATATGTACTTATATACTAAAGTTCAGCTCACCACCATGGGTATTTATTTTTTTCTGAAAAAGGCAATCAAACAATGTGTAGAACCTAAAGGTTGAAAATTCATGCCTACTTTCAAGCACAATCAATGTGTAGAGACCTGAATCATTTGATGAATCAGAGAACTAAGCCATGAATCCTGCACGCCTCCATATTTCAAATACCTTCAAGTCATGGATGAGTTCGTAATTCATGAAATCATATTTGGGGAAAAATGATTTAACAAGATGCTCTTTTTTTCTGGAGCGCTTTTACCAAGTCCAGTCACCACATCTCCCAACCCACAATCTTAAATGTTCAAACTTTTAAACCAAACCTATTTTAGTTTAAGGTCACAAATGAGCATAACTGGTCTGGCAGATATTGCTTCACAAATTTAAATGTAGAAGAAATTGTCTGCCCCATCCTAATGTTCAAGCATGAATGCAAAAACGAAAATGAGGCCCTTATACATCATACAAACAAATTCCAGCAACATACATTTGGAAATTGGAACATACAATCTCAAATCTGTCAAGATTCCTCTATTGCGAACCATTTGCAAACTAGATAAAATACGCACATAATTAACGACAATATATTACCTGGCCAGAGGAAGAACCGGTGAAAATGCATGAAAGAATTGCACAGGCTACATGATTTTGAAGCAGCAAGCAGAAGAAATATTTTATCCATTGATGGGCATTCAACAATGATTGTAACATTGCAGTATCAACCAAGTATAACAAAAGAAAGTAAAGAAAATCGAAGAATGAAATCAGGTGGAGGGAGTAGATTGGATTGCGACAACGGAAATAGAGGTTCTGGAATATCAGAACTAGCAACTGACATTGCGATCCATTTCTTATGAGATTTTAGAGAGCAGCTTGACAATGACACACAGGTGTCGCTACACACAGCTTTTGTATTTCTCTCCTATAAACGCCATTCTCTCAACCTAAATTCAGAACAACATCAACTGATTTGGATATCATCAGCAAAAGCATTATCATTGCCACTAATACCAACAAAACTAAAGTATCAGAAATGCCATTATACCAACAGCAGCAAGAACAGCTCTGTTCAACCAGGATTTAGCTTTATCAACCTTGCTGTCATGCCAAAATATCTTTCCCACTGCAGCAAGACCGTGGGGATCGATCATTCACACATCGTTTATATGCATCCCTGTTCTCGGGTTTTGCTGTGGCCGAGAAACCGCCTCAATGGAGGCAGCCCGGAGAATACAACTAGTAGGACATTCCTGCAACGCAAGAAATCACGAAGTGTAAGAAAATTGATGCCAGTAGAAATGTAGAATGAACAACCAGTCGAAGTGCAGATCGAAGGGAACCCGGATTATACTGTTAGGGCTTTGGAATTAATCAATTAATTAACCTAATATATAATTAAGATTCTAATCGTAATTTGGTTCGTAATAATACTATGATTATTATGACATGGCAGTTATTATGTAAGTATACTTGGTGAGGGAAAATTTCAAATGTGAAGGGCAAAATTGTCCTAACAAAGACTCCAGAATTATCCAGTGCATTCTATGGTTAAAAAGGGGTGAGGAACGTAGCCTCTGCCCTCCGTCAGTCTTGAAACCCTAGAAACCAGAGGACCGCTAGCGCTCTCTTTCTCCTCGCCGTGCCGAAAACATGTCGCACTTTGGCAGATCTGGTCCGCCGGATATCAGGGACACCTTCTCCCTCCTCGTCCTCAACATCACTTTCCGTATGTATTCTTTCTGTTGCATTTCTGTAGATTTTGTTGCTAATTCTTCGTCATTTTGCGTCTGTTTTTTTTGTTTTGCTGTACAATAAAAAAATGGTAACGCACTCCAGGTACGACCGCGGATGATTTGTTCCCCCTATTTGATAAGTACGGGAAGGTGGTTGATGTGTTCATCCCCCGTGACCGCAGGTATACTGCTTTGTCTCGCTTGTTGTTATGGGTGTTTTTTGGTGAATTGTTGCGTGCGTTTAATTTGAATTCAGAGTGTTGTATGGCATGTAATTTGATTATTTTCTTGCTTCGTATGTTTAGACGATTACCTGATAATTGAACTGATGTGGTGAGATTGGGTTTTGAGTTACTAGCGTATAAGTGAACATTTGTATGAAAACAAATGAATCCTGGAGTTGAAAGATATGATTTGTAGGTATAAGTGGATATGTGTATTACTGGGAGTTTAATGGTTATTGAGATTTAATTTTTCTATTTTTATGTAAGATTGAAAGCTATTGATTTGAAAAGATATGTTTGGTAGTTAATTAATTGTTTCTGTATGTTTGTGGTAGGTCAACATTCTGGAACAATGTAAATTTGATTATGTGCTTCTGTGTGTAAGGCTTATCTTTACATGGATATAATGAATGCCGGAGCGCATGTGATTATACATTTATTTTATTGATTTTGTCGTGATTCGTCTTAATGGCTACTTGCCTTGGCTGCATATGGAAAACATTAAATTTGATATTAGGGTTTTGCTTTGTGCAAGTTATTTGTTGTGGTTCTAATATGGGAGCGTTTTTCCTGAGTTTACGTCGTGAAAATTAAAGTATATTGGATTTAGTCCTATCATATCAATGTTTTTGTGTTATTTTCATAAGTGTATAGGGATTTTCGTAGATATTGAAGATTTATGAATAATGTTCTTAATGTAGTACCAAAGGGATTTGAATGCAGGATGTTGAATATTTTTCCGTTATTTATGTTTGTTTAAATAGGACTGGGGACTCAAGGGGCTTTGCATTTGTGCGGTATAAGTATCAGGATGAAGCACAAAAGGCTGTTGAAAAGCTGGATGGTGAGTTGGAAGAAAAGAGTTTGAACATGGTTAGTGAAAAAAAAGGTAAAAGTTGACACTGCTCATGATTGACATGGTTGTGCATATGCAGGAAGAGTTGTTGATGGAAGAGAAATAATGGTTCAATTTGCAAAGTATGGTCCCAATGCTGAACGGATGTGAGTTCATTCGCTACCCTAGCTTCTTTCTTATTATTATTATTATTATTTGGTTGGGGGTCGGGGTGGTATTGATGTATTGAGATTTGTTGTAAACATTAAATTTCCAATACACTGATATGGTTATATTTTATCAGTATTCATTCTTGTATGTTTTGGAGCTCTGCTCTTCAGATAAATAAAATCTTTTGAATATGAAGCCAGTATTTAACTACTATTTCTTCTTTTGGTCATTAGCCACAAAGGGAGAATTGAAGAACCTGTTTATCGGTCTAAAAGGAAGTCCAGAAGCCGAAGTCCTCGACCAAGGTTTGTTGGTGGACAATTAAGTTTATAATTATCGATACCGTCTCAATTTTCCTTTCCTTCTTGTGCGTTTGAGCAATTAAACATGTTAAATTATAGATCTATACCTTCATGGAATTCATCGGTCTAATTGATATTCAACTATGGATCATTTGCTAGATTCCTATGGATTCTTTTGGGTTTGTTTTTGGTCATGGTAAAGGTGTAGACGGCATGACAAGATGATTGTGTTGTTGAATCATTGCCTGGTATTATAGGATGATCTTTAATGGAAGTTTAATATTAAATGCATGAGGGATTGTTCATGCAACATAAAAATGGAGAACTTGGTTTAGCAGAACACACGAGAAATCCTTATGCTTGTACATTGTTTGCAAGAAATGGATTTTCAAAATGTATACATTTGCAGGAAAGACATTAGAAATGACGAATGAACAATATTCAATATAAATTGATGAAATTGATTTAGAGTGGCGGGCCTGTAGTGGAGAGAAATAATTGTGGAGTAAGGAAAATAAAGGTGCTTTCAAGAATGGGGAAATCGATATGATGATGTAATGGATGAAAATAAAAGCCCTTTTTTTGTAAGGCTTGAATTCTATTATATTGTGCCAATGTGTGTGCTCAAACAGGGCTCTAGGTATGGACCAGAAGTGAATTAATGCAGCTGTGAGCTATTGTTCAGGAATCACATTGTTTAAGTGCCTTGAACCACCATTTGCTATCCCAAACATACATTATATTCTTTGTTTTAGAAGTTGATTTTATGTGGTTGTGTGAAGTACTACTTTTAATTATTTGCTTGATGTTAAGTAATACTTAGCAACTTGCAATTACAGGGACCGGGACAGGGACAGGGACAGGGACAGGGAAAGGAAGAGAAGCCGTAGCAGAAGTAGAGGTAGAAGTGAGCGGGATCGTTATCGTGGAAAGGACAGGGAGTATCATAACAGAAGCAGGAGCAGGTCTAGAAGCCGAAGCAGAAGTGCTAGTCCTGCTTATCGCAGGGAGCGTGGACGAGACAAATATGATGATGATAGGCGCCGACGAAGTCGGTCTTATGAGAGGTATACCTTCAATTTCTTCATGCACATGCACTTGCCCCCAACATGCTGCTTTTGAATTTGTTTCTGATTATGCATTTGTTGATAATGGAAGTGCTTCCCCTGCTCGGCGAAGTGCTAGTCCCCAAAGGAGTCCTCTGGTGGATAAAAGCCCTCCTTCAAAGGGCGAAAGTCCTGATGCTAGCAATCACAGGGAGCGGTCAGCTTCTCCTAAGAGTCTATCGCCTCGTGGTCGACGTGATTCTCGGAGCCCTTCTCCAAGATCTGAAGCTGATGTGAGTATTGTATTTCTTTTTGTTTCTTTAATCAATTATTTTTAGAATAGCGTGCTGGAATCCTCTCTTTTCTTTTATCAGGACTAAGGATGGGAGACATGCTTGAGGAGTTTTGCGCTGTGATGCATTTGCCATGTCAAGTTACTTGAATCTCTATCTTGACCATCTATGTATTGGTTCCAGTGGGTTGTGTCATTGAGATTTTTTCTAAGGTTGAACTCCTTTTGGTTGTACTGGACCTGTTATTCGCTTTTAGGTGCTTACTGTACCCTTATTTTCAGTAGTTTGGTGTTACATTAAATACTTAACCTTATATTTTTGCTGCTTTTACCTCATAAATTATGTTTTGTGCTGTTTCTTGATTTGAGTGTTTTTACTGAAAATTCCACTCATCTGGGCCCTTTGGTTGCCTTCTATAGTTTGTGTCCGTGAGGAGTTGTTGCTGATTGACAAGATGATGCAGGAGCTATTGATGCTGTGTTTTGATGATGCAGTAGCTGTTGATGCGGATTTTATTTGCTGTTGATTGTTTTAATATCTTGTTGATCACTATCTAAGGTTCCTTAAAGAATTTCATGACGTCATGACTGGTAAGGAAATAGACAGTGGCATGTTAATGAATCTCATTGAATTCGCAATGCCATGTGAACGTCCTAACATCTCCAGTGACTAGGAAATGTATCTGATTTTCCTGAGCTCTAGTTGCGGCTGCAGTGTTTGTGCAGTACCTGGTGTCCTGAGAATGGATACTGCTTTCACTTGATTCTATGATGACTGTTGTCACTGTTGCTGTGAGCTCAGTAGCGGTAAGATATTAGCCACAAATATGATGTCACTTTGTTTTCTTAGTTGGCAAAGTCTACTTTCATCTATGTATTAAGCTCATAAATGTCACAGCACATTAGCGTTTTGGCTGGTACTCCAAGGTGAGAGCTGGTGTTCTTGTAGCAGTAGTTGTAGCTAGTGACAAGATGCTGGCAGCTGTTGATTCTGTTTAGATGCTGTGGTAGCTGTGTTGGTGCTGTTTTTGCATGCTGTGGTGGCTGTTGAAGCTGTGTCCTTATTTGTTGCTGACTTGTTATAAACTGCTGCTGATAATAGGTTGAACTTTCTGATGGTGTAACGATGGGTAAGGGCATAAAGTATCAAGTTATAATGTGCCAACATGAGTTCCTAAAGTTTTGAAAACTTATTTCTGAAAATCTGACTCTCTAGCAAATATTTTGGGGTCGGAATTATAAACAGTGGCAGGTATTGTCAGACAAATGAATGTTCCATTTGCTGATGACATCTTTTGGACCACCATTGAGACTGTTGAGATTGTTGAGATTTGAGGATTCGTTTGGTAGCCCGAAATTCTAATGCAGTGGTGGTTGCCGCAGCATTGATGCTAACAGCTGTTGAGAATCAAAATGATGCTGCTGTTGGTGATCAATTTTGTGGCTGTGATGCAGTTGTCCTATCTGCCTTCCGGTTTTCTTTTCTCGATCCTGATTCTTGAGCTTGCTGTTTTCGCATAACTGTGTCTCTTTGCTAAGTTCTGTGATGATGGATCTGATCTAGAGTTTCATCTCTTCTTTTCATCAATCTAGCGTCTGTGTGCGTTACACTTAGGATTGTAAGCCATTATTATTTGTTCTATGGTGTAATAATGTAGTTCATTTATGGTTCACATTGCTCCCGGATGTGGTTGGATATTTTTAGTTTTCAGGCACGCTGTTTATTGGTAGGTAAACTATAGTCTTATTAGAAAGCTTTTGGTTTCAGAAACAATGAGAAGCCTTCTGGTTCTTTTGTGTAACATTGTAAGTGGAGTTAAACATGACTAGTATTTTATACTTTTTTTTGTTTGTTTGTTATGGGCCTACCCAACATGCAGTCCAATGCATATTTTAAATCATAACTTAAATTTGATAAAAGTAAAAATTTTAAAAGTTTGATATTTAAAAATTATAAGACGAGACGAATCTAACAAGATTTCACTTGGCTATATTTTAACTTGTATAACTATGGTAAAACTTCAAGTCAAAGTGTGTGTGAATAGTGTCATTTTGTCAAATGTAGCTTATCTTTTCTAAAGTAAATGTTTAGGAAGTTGAAATGATGGCTGGGGCAGTTGTGGATGCAAAGAGAGTGGGGCAATCCAAATTGGTTCATGTACTGGGTAAGTACATACTGGACTCAATTATGTCCATTGGATCAAATTTTAAATCAATGGTTCATGTGATCAATGGGGGTTATTTTGTAATTTCACATAGATGAGTTAAATTCAATGTGTCAGGTTATTATTAGTTAATTTCATTGGGAATCACAACAATCCTCTCTCTTCAGCAAAAAAATACTAATATTCTCTCTATTTTTTTTCCATTGTTGGGAAGATACAATACCCCCATTATAATTTAAAGAATGCTTATGTGTCTAATCAAAATGTCCATTGTCCAATGTGTGTAAACAGTGAATTGAATATCTATGTATGTAAACCTAATGTGTATTGAAGTGGAACAGAATGTCATATATGTATAAAGAGAATGTGTAATGAGGGAAAACAGAATGTGCCTAATTTTGCAAAGAGGATGTGTATTAAAGTGAAACAGAATGGCCAAAGTATATAAACATAATGTCAATTCAAATGAAACAGAATGTCACATGTGGGCAAAAAGAATGTCTATGCAATTGAAACAGAATGTTCAAAGTGAGTAAACAGAATATCTATGCAAGTGAATTTAATATCTAATGTATATACAAGTGAAATAGAATGAGTTATATATCCAAATAGAATGTTTATACAAGTGAAACATAATGTCTCATATGTATTAATATTATGCAACTGAAATAATCTCTCTATCTGGAAAAAAAAAATAAAAAATCAACCATTATATTTTACTCAATTTGACATTATGTCTTAAAGAAACAACCATTATGTGTCATGGAAATCTCACGTCTTGGTACTTATTTGTGTATATATTATTTTTGTGTTAAAATTTTAAACATTCTGTTTTATTCAAATTGACATTATGTTTTAAAATATCTAGCATTATGTTATGTATAATATGATATTATACCTTATTATTTTGTAAAAGTCCTTGAATTTGAAAAGTCTTTTAGTTTTATCATCATTACACCATTTAGACAGATAAAAAGCTGCAAAAAGATAACAAAGCTACAAAACATAAAATATTAAAAAGTTGAATTACACAAATATCCTCATCAAATTAATCCATTGATTTAATATAAAATATACATGAATGGATCAGATTTAAGCCAGTATATACTGGGCTTTTATACCCCAGCATAGGATCCACACCGGGGGCAATCTACTTGCTGCAGTCTCAGAACCTGTTTGGCCTGACCTATAGAAGTATATACTACCTCCGTGTACATATGTTCTTGACGTTTAGTAATGTGTTACTATTCACCCACAGACTTTTGCTTAGACTTTTGCTTAGTGTTTTATCATAGTTATACAAGTTAAAATATAGTCAAGTGGGATCTTGTTAGATTCGTCTCGTCGAGTAGTTTTTAAATATCGAACTTTTAGAATTTTTACTTGTACCGAACTTGAGTTATTAATGGTTTAAAATGTGTATTGGACTGCGTGAAAAGTGGGTATGTAAGAAACATTTGAATATGGAGGAAGTATGTATTTATTTATATATAATCGTCTTTACTTATTTGGCAGGTGCTGCAATAAAGCCAATAAGCTTTGCTGGCCAAGAATGTGTAATTGCTGTAGTGGGTGGGTTATCTGTAACTTATGGTGCAAGCTGCAAAGGATTTTGTTTTATCTGGTAGTAATGCATGGCAAATGTTGCAGAGTTGTAAGTATTAGTGCTTATTATTAATTATTCACTAATTGTGATTATCATTAATCAGTGGACGTAACGAGCCAATTGGTTTTATTTTCTTGTGGTAGTGTGCTTTAACAAGGTAGCGCAGCAGGGTTGAACCTAATTAAAGATTTCATTTGATGCTCACATGGCTGTGGGCATTTCCATGCCACCTTGTTGCCCAAGTATAATAGATCAATTTCGTTAGGGTGCGATTAAGCATTTTGACTTGATGTACTGCGGTACATCGCAGCCATTGATTTAATTTATAAATTGATGGTTGAGATTAACTTAAAGGTTAAAATAGTAAATTTGCTACATTTAGTTTGTGAACTCTAATTCTTCCATTCTTCTTCCGTTCTTCTTCTCTTCTTCTTTGCATTTCAAGGATTGATCTCATACTACCCTCCAATTTGCTTAATTATGCTGCTATACATAGATATACGTCGCTGAAATATTTTTAAATAAAGTCATTGAATTGTTCATGAAAACGTACCCGAAATATTCTAGTTGAGTCGCTGAATTGTTCTTCATAGCATCGCTGAATTGTTCTTCATGGCATCGCTGAATTCTTCTTGACAGCCTCGCTGAATTCTTCTTGACAGCCTCGCTGAATTCTTCTTGACAGCCTCGCTGAATTCTTCTTTGTAGCGTTGCTGAATTCTTCTGTGTAATGTGGCTGAATGCTGAACTCTTCTAGGATAGTGTCGCTTAAATATTTTTTTATAGCATCACTAAATTGTTTTTTTGTAGCATGATTGAAATTATCTATTACTCCCTCCGTCCCGGGTAACTTGTCCTGTTTGACTTTTTGGCACTGTTCATTGTTCAACTTTGACTCAATGTTATTGTAAGTATATCGTTGGGAAAAAATAGTCGAGTTTGGTCTTGTTAGAATCGTATGATCATGTAGTTTTATAGTGTATATTTTACATAATTTTTCACTGTACATATTTTGAGATATTAACGATTGAAAAAGTGCATTGGATTGTGTGCAGAAGTCAAACAAGACAAGTTAAGTGGGACAGAGGGAGTAATATATTTGTTACCATTCGTTGATGATTATTTGAAAATATTAGATTAGATATGATATTATTTACCAAATATTAGATATGATAACATACTAAATATAGGTTTACCAAATATTAGATATGATATTATTTACCAAATATTAGATATGATAACAGAAATGTTTTTGGTAGCATCGCTGAATCATTCTTGGTAGCGTCGCTGAATTCTGCTTGGTACCATCGCTGAATTACTCTACTTGATCTCGCTGAAATATATTTGATAGCATCCCTTCATTATTTTTGATAGCATCACAGAATTGTTTTTGGTAGCATCGCTGAATGATTCTAGGTTGCGTCTGAATTATTCTTGGTATCATCGCTGAATTATGCTAGATACGGTCGCTGAAATATATTTGATAGCATCCCTTCATTATTTTTGGTAGCATCACATAATTGTTTTTGATAGTATCGCTGAATCATTCTAGGTTGCGTCGCTGAATTATTCTTGGTACCATCGCTGAATTATGCTAGATACTGTCGCTGAATTCCTCTACTTGTGGTCCCTGAAATATATTTTATAGCATCACTTAATTGTTTTTGGTAAGATCGCTGAAATGATCTATTAATAAATTTGATACGTATCTTTGATTATAAAAAGATATTATTTGAAATATTAGATATGGATTACCAAATATTTAATATGATTTACCAAATAATAAATATGATAACATACTAAATATAGAGTTACCAAATATTAGATATGATAACATGTCTAAATACTTGTCATATCGCTGAAATGCATTGTTTTTAAAATGAACTATTATTGTGTTATGACAATTATACCCTTTTTCATTTACAACCTTTGGATTTTAAATGGACGCTTCAGATCGCTGCCTTGATGTGCTGTGGGATTTGTTGATTGCACCCTAACTGGACCCATAATAGATTTGACAAGTTACTTTTAGCAAATTTAACTCACAGACATATTCTTAAGTTACTATAAGCTTTCTAGTTTAATTTAATTTTTTTTAAAAGATTCAACAAAATATCCTCTTTGGAACGAACCTAATCTATTTTTTTTTTTTATTTTTTTTATTTTTTTATTTTTATTTGGGGTTTTTTTTGAAGAGTTGAAGCCGAGAAACAAGAAGAAAAAATGGAAGAAAAAAAAACAGGAAAATAAAAAACATGCGTAATGAAATCAATATCTAGGGAACCTAATTAATTTTATTTGTTATCAATAGGTAAGGTGAGAATTGGTGTATGTAGAAAGAATTTTGCATTTGGGAGAAACGTTTGCTGCTGTGTGAAGTCATAATACAAATAATACTATCTTCGTTTACAGACTCATTCTATAGATGGAAATATATTACTTTATTAATTATTTATCAATGATTAATAATTTAAATTATATATAATAAAAAATTATAAAAATTTGATGATTATATTTTTTAATTTTTTTTAATTATGATAAAAAATTGAATTAATTTTTTTTTTTAAAAAAAAAGAAAGAAAAAAGAAAAAGGTAGTACAGTAGTAACTAGTAAGTAAAGAATACGGTTTGGTATACCCAAATACGGAAATACCTCCACTCGTCCTCCAGCCTCCATTACGATTCTTCTTTAAATTTCGCGGATTATCAATACTCTGCTGTTGCCAGTGGTATACAGGCCCTGTGATCTAAGAAGACTGTTTTAAGCTATTTTATGCTAATTTCTTTCACATTGTCTAGCATAAATTAATTTTATTTAGCTGTTTTGCCAAACAAACTTTCCTCGATCGTATTCATTCGCATTATTCCGGAGTATTTTGTCTGCGGCGGTTGACCAACTCAATGGCGTCAGCGGCAATCGGCAACGCCGTATCTTCCTTCTCGTCAGTGGCTTTGCTGCGAAATGGCGCGCGCTTCAATCCTATACGACGCTGTTTCTGCGCTTTGGCATTTCCTTCTCGAATTAATCGCCACCATTTGACGGTTACGCTCAGAAGCAGAGCCTCATCGGCTTCCGTCGTGGAATCCGTGCCAGTAATTCTCTCCGCTTTGCTCTTTTGCTTTTCAGTGTTTTTTTCTTTACACTATTGCTTTTATATATAGATTGAGTAATTGAAAAGTAATTGAGTCTGGATACAAAATGTTACCATTTCATTCTCTGAGTTGACTCCAGTGATGGACCTAGATTGTTAAGTCAAAATTTTGATTTTTCCATGTATGATGAACTCAACTGCGTTTTATCCTAAATTGCTTGTGGTCATGACTTTGTTTGTTGAGGTATAAAATGTAGTTGTGGAAACTCTATAAAGGATATGTTTTTTCTTTTGTCAAGTTACAAGGAAAAAAGCAAATTTTGCACTATAAAGTTCAAAAAATCGGAGCCATTTATGTGCATCGAAGAGCCATTGCTAATACTCTCTATGGGCGTAACTTTGTTAAATAAGTTCATATGTAATCATATGGTTACACAAATAAATCATAAAGTTCTATTTTTCTTCAATTCTTTCCCCCTATGTATTTGCTACAGGAGCCTGAAAATCCATACACAAGCACTTATTTTAGCCCGAAAGTAAATCCACTTGAATATAACAATCACAAATGTGCTGAAACATGTTTTTATTTTTAATTAAGAATCCCATTGTCGATGAGACGAAAATGACCAATTACAAGAACACTTTAGCATGTCCAATTTGATTTCAACGGCTTACGTGGAAAGCTGATCCAGATTCATCTTTGTAAGTGATTTATTCATACTTCAAAAAATGTTATGCTTCAGCATCGATTAAAATAATCAATGTCTTCTTATCCAAGTAAGGGAGATTAATGTGTTATGTAGGAAATAATTGCAAGTGGAAATGTTCATTTTAGAAATGCATTTGCAGGGAATCTGTAGGTCAGGCCACTTTACAGTGTAGTACCTGCAGGAAGTCATACTCAGGTAAGGGTTCACATCTTGAACTGACGATAACTGGAGGGAGCAAGGTGTATGGTGAACCTATGGCAGCATCAACTGAACTTTTCAGATATTTGCTTGCAACAGTTAGAAATTTAAGTCATAATGGGTTCTCAGAGCTAAAATTTTACAATACTTAATGAAACTTGATAAAAGTTAATAAAGCTGTGAGTGAGCTTGTAGAGTTGGATGAAGTTATGAGTAGCTGAGCATCTGGTTGTTGACTCCAGATATTCTTGTTGAAAATTGAAGAAAGTCAAGAAACATTGCTTGGTGTCTTTGTGACTAGAGTCAAGATCCTTGTTGGATTGGAGTTCTCATCTTTGATGTGTTCTATTTTTCTTATTCTCCATAGACAAATTTTCGTTGGAAACACAGAACGTGATTGCCACACATAAACAGTGTTTCTACTTTTGTGTGTGGAGCGCGGTCTGTTTTGAACAAATTTTTCTTCTCATTTTTGGCATGGAAACCAAATTTTCATCCTTTAATTTCATGCAATATTGTGTATACGAAATGGTCAATATAATTTTTAAAATTTTCTCAATGAAGGCTCTTTTGTCACCTCAAATGGTCATATTGTTCTCTATTTTATTGCACATGCAATAAATTAGAGAATCATTGTTGATTTTCAAGACAAAATGTAACGACCATTTTGCATATGTAATTAAATAGAGGAAAGTTACCCAATTACAAGAAATTAACTCTCATTTTACTAAAAGTTAGCATTTCTTTTTTACCCTCAACAGGCTCCCTGTTGTATCATTTCTCTACGAGAGAGGTTGGCGTCAAACTTTTTCAGTTTTGGGCGGGTTTCCAGCCCTAGAGAAGGAGGTAACATAAAAATCTATGAAATTAAGTATCATAACTTTGTGTCACTAGAACTTTCTTGTCTTGCACCATTGTCTTGCACTCGGACTGAGAAAAGGATCTCGGCAGGGGACGAGATGCAGCAATGGAACTACTTGCCTGCGTGTAGGCATTTACGAGCATCAACTTATTACTGGAATGAGAATCAGCATTATGGGGAACTTCCAGACCCCACCCAATAAGAGAAACCAATATTGTACAAATCAAGACCAATATCTAAGGAAAATTAATCACAGCTTTTTAGTTGCCATCTTCGGGTGCATTTCCCTTCTGTTCCTTGATTTTCTTTCTTTGGTAGGTGCAGCCAATGAATGAATCCATGACATATTATAGAAGGATTTTGACATACCAGGAATAATAATATTTCTGGATGGAGTGATGTTAAAGATTAGCTTAAAAGGAGTAAAATATTAATCATGTCAACAAGATGTACATGTCTTTTTTAGTCTCTGGTGGTGATCTCATAAGAACTCTAAGTTTAAGCATGGTCACCTTCGAGTATTAGTAATGTTGAATCCTTGTAGTTTCCAGAGTATGCACAACTTAGGCTAAAGTCCGCTGAATGGGACTCATGTTGATTTGAGGACCCATTTTTCAATCTTGAAAGGCACAAAGTTACCTCTATTTTGCTGCTGGCAGAGCTTACAGGAATAACCCTTGAGGATTGTGGCAATTTGCCCTTCTAAACAATTTTTCAAGGGTCAAATATTCTTTGTAATATAGATGCAGTTTTTAACTTTTTTGCATTAAAATTCTACAACTTGGATTCATCCTGATTGAACTCTCAAAATCAGATTTTGGCACTGATAATTAATCAACCTTTCTTGTCCCTCAAATTTCAAATTCCCTGCTCCTTTGTCTTGTATCAATTAACATACTTTATTGTGCTGTTGGAAAACTTAAATTTGTGGCATCAAATGCAGTTTGAAATGATCAAGGGTTATGTCAAACCTGTCCTGGGTGGAAATATTATCGATGCCAGTTGCGGAAGTGGCATGTTTTCTCGACTCTTTGCGAAAAGTGGACTGTTCTCCCTTGTTGTAGCACTGGACTTCTCTGAATCAATGTTGAAGCAATGCTATGATTTTGTTAAGCAGGAGGATAACTTCCCTGAAGAGTATGTCCCTCTCACAAAAACCTTTGTAACTTTCTTGCTTGATTAGGTATATTAAATGAAGTTTTGTCTACTGACTTAAGAGAGTTCCCGTTTTGGATTTTCCAGGAACTTACTCCTGGTTCGAGCTGATATCTCCAGGCTCCCATTTACTTCAAGTACTGTGGACGCTGTCCATGCTGGTGCTGCTATTCGCTGTTGGCCATCACCATCTACAGCAGTAATCATGCTTTCACTTTTCTTTTTAATTTTTTTTCTTATTTTTGCCGCCTTTCAAATTTGAGCCATCTGGAACTCTACAAAAGGTTTTATTACTTGGGATTGAAATCTATGCCCCATTTGTCTTTTACATCTGGCATATATAAATTACATATGAAGCCTTAGCCCCCCATTTGATTGGTCTAATAAGACCCATCCATAAGACCAATCAAATGGGATATTAGTAAAATCCAAATCTCCATATACTGAATAGAAAAAGTGTTTTATCTTCTTATTCCTCATATCAGCTCTTGTTTTACTCCAATGTAGGTTGCAGAAATAAGTCGCGTGCTTAAGCCCGGTGGGATGTTTGTTGCATCAACTTTCATTCTCAATAGCCCCCTTTCTTATATATCCCCACAGCTGCAAGGTTCTCTTCGTCAGGTAAACATTATCACGGTGAAAGACCAATTAACCACAACAAATATGTGCATTGAAAATCTTTTCACTACCTTGAGAAATTCACATTGTAATTCGACCGAGTGATGCAAAATGGCCAACTGTCTAAAGGAACCATTCATTCCAAATTTGAGTAGTTTGTATCTGCCAATCAAATTTTAGTAGTTTCTGTCTGCTTTATAGTTCAAGTCGATCAACTATTCATCATCTGCAAATGCTAATTGTCCTGTTTCACATTTTCTGCAGAGCCTCGCTCAGATCTCAGGCAGCTATTTCTTTTCGTCTGAGAAAGAACTCGAAGATCTTTGCACATCTTGTGGTCTTGTGAACTTCAGCTGCACAACAAATAGATTTTTTGTGATGATGACAGCCACGAAACCTCTCTGAAATGTTAGTGAATCTCTGTACTTTTCGGTGTTCATTGGCTTAAGATTCAAGAATCCTCTTCACAGAATAGTAGTACCTGATACAATATTCTTAAATACTATTATTAAGTGTATAAATTTCTTTATTCAAAATGATGATTTCTTGTTTTCCTGTACTCCAACAAATTAAATGATGTCATAGTCATTAAGGTAGGATGTTTAGGTACAAAGAATTTTAGATACAAATCCACTTCGTTGCTGTATCACAGTTTTATGATTGAGGATATGATGATTGTAATTTTCACTTCAAGGCTTCAACTTTCTATGAATTTAATTTTTTTGTTTAGAAAAAATAAATAAAACAGAGAGAGAGAGAACAGTTGCTAGAAAAAAAATCAAGCTATCACAAGAACCATTTTAGGCCACTACAAGCACCAATTATAAAAATAGACCATTACAAGAGCGGTATATTATATAGTAGGGATAGATCAAATGTGTTTGTGATGGTCTATTTTTACAATGGAGATATAGGTCACTATAAGGTGATTTAATCTATTTTTACAATGCACTATCCTCATCCTCTATAAGTGTGTAGTGGTCTATTTTGATAATTTATATTTGTAGTGACAAAAGTAAACCTTGTAATGACCAATTTTAATACTCTTAATTTCTGATAATTAACAATCAAAACTTTTACTATAACAGTTCAAATCCAAATTTGAAAGGCCCATAAAGAGCAGCATAACTAAATGGAGTTGGGCCGTATTTAAGTTAAGCCCAACATGATCCCAATCCCAGGCCCAAGCCCAACCCAATAAGTACTGAAAACTAGTGATTAACCAGAGTACCATCCTTGCCTGAGGCTCCTCTACGGAAATGGTGACTTCCATTCCCAAAAACTTTCACAATGGTTAGTGAATGCAATTTGTTTTCGTTTGTTTTCTTTATTCGATCGATGAATTTAAGGTGAGGGCTGAAAACTTTGAATTTTTCTTTTCTGTTGGCTTTCTTTTGTTTTCCTTCTTCTCGACTAGATTGGGGGTTTGAGTTTTATCTAGGTTAGATCGGTTTGGTCATGTGCGGATGATTATAGCAATCGATCAGCGGTAGGATGTTATTGTTTAATTGGCACAATAAGATACTTTATTGAGTGCCCCTGAAGCTGAAATCAACAGCACAACGGATCGGCTCTTCTTCAATTTGTGGTTGTGGACTGTACGTACCCTTTTAGATTTTTTTATCCGAATTAAATGTTTGTAACTTTGGTGTTAAATTGAGATCACGCACCGTCATTTTAGTTGCCATATTTATTATCATTATTGACGATACTACAAAAACATATGCTACTGTTGTTGAACTACTTGCTGCTAAACCTTGATTGGTGTAAATATTTGCAAGAAAAAACATATGAAAAGCAGATTCATTTAATTTTCAGATTTTTTTGAAGGAAATTTTCATTTTTGTTTTTGTTTTTGTTTTGTTTTATTTTTTTTGTAATACTATTTTTCATTTTTGTTCAGTTGATTGTCATGTGCCTCACTGATCAATTTCTTTTGACATTGACAATTATTATTATTAATCTATCTGTCCCATTTAACTTGTCTTGTTTGACTTCTGCACACAATCCAATGCACGTTTTCAACCTTTAATATCTCAAAATATGTACAACTAAAAATTATATAAAATATACTATATTATAAAACTACATGATCATACGATTCTAACAAGATCCAACTTGACTATTTTTTTCCCAATGCATATCTATAATTAAATTGAGTCAAAGCTAAATAATGAACAGCGTAAAAAAGTCAAACCAGACAAAGACAAGATAGCTGGGACGGAGGGAGTATTTTTTTTTTTGGTAGCTGGTACTTTCATTGTGATTTCCATTATGTTAATCTAACTTCTTTGCCTCTGTGTTGTTTCCTATAGATCTATTCCAATTTTGATCTTTTATTCCAAGAAAAAGATGGAATCAGGAAACTCCTCTACAGAGGATGAATGTTTTCAAGTTAGAAAATTGGAGATCTCAGACAAGACCAAAGGGTTTTTGGAGCTACTGCAACAGCTGACTGTTTGTGACCACATTTCTGATGAGGCATTCAAGGAGAGATTTGATGAGCTTGCCAAATCGGGAGACGATCATGTCATATGTGTGATAGAGGACAAAAATTTTGGGAAGGTGGTTGCTACTGGAAGTGTGTTCATTGAGAAGAAGTTTATCAGGAATTGTGGCAAAGTTGGTCACATCGAAGATGTCGTGGTGGATTCTGGCTTTCGAGGGAAGCAACTAGGCAAGAAGATTGTTGGGTACCTGTCCGACCATGCTCGAGCAATGGGCTGTTACAAGGTAATTCTTGATTGTACCATCGAGAACAAACCCTTTTATGAGAGATGTGGTTTCAAGCAGAAGGAAATTCAGATGGTCAGGTACTTTGTTTGATAGATAATGCCCTTCCTGGATTACGAACATGATTGAAGAAATACATTCATTCCCAACTGTGTTATGTTATGACCTTGCTGTTAAACTAGAAAGTATGGTTTTTTCAAAAAGTAAAACCTAAAAACTTAGGTGCCCAAAATTTTCAACCTAATTACCCGGCCATGTCTATTGATGGACAAACCCCATTGCTAAGTAAAATACTAGTTTATGGTTCCAAGTTTAGTTGTGATCATGAGCTGGGGGTTGATGAAACACACTTCAACTTGTAAAGCTTGGGATAAAATTTCAGCTTCAAAATCCATACACCTACGTTTTACTGCCTGTCTTTGCATTGTTATTAATATAGTATGTATGCCTAGCAGATACTTATTCAGATTTTTCATGCTCTTTGAATCTTGTGTCCCATTGATGCGTATGTCTTATAGTCTCTCTCGAATGAATGCATATCACCGCTATAATAATAACATTGATAGCTCTTTATCAAGTTGTTTATCAATGTGCTACACCAAATAGAAGAAAATCTATACCGGTGAGTTGTGGTGATATGCTCTTGTGATGGATGGATGAGTATGATTATATTATTCATATATCACCAAAAATTGCTTCTTTATTCACCACTATAACAAGATTTTCAGTAAAAAGAGTGTGATATTCATAAGCTGATGATTCACTCCAGTGAGTGTGGGGTAGATGTAGATGAGATGGGTTTGAGGAAGATGGTTTTCTAGATGAGGTTGAGAAGAGGGTTTTGTGGGCTGTGATGATGGTTGATTGATATGTGGAGGATGCATCACATTCACTGCATTGGCTGTAATCTGAGAAAATGATGAAAAGTAATATATAATATACTAAAGTGGAGTATTCTTCACAAACTTTCCCCCAAAACCCCTCTATCCTCCACATTAATTGCTCTTTATATTTTTTATTCTATCCATTTCTTATATAAATATAAATAAAAAGTATAAAAAATAGAAGGAATTTCATTATATTGAAAATACTTAATTTATATTAGTTTCAAAAATTATATTCTTTTTTATTATTATTTCATTAATTAATGGTAATACTAATACAATTGTCATAATTAATGATAAAAGTATTTAATTTTTATTATATATTAATATTGAATTCTAAATAAATTATAAAATAATAATTTTATACTATAACTTATAGTAATACATTTGAATCTAAAATTTTAAATTGATCTAATTTAAATTTATTAAATATTCAATGAAATAGAAAACGTATGTGATTATTACTATCTTATTATTTTCCCCAAAATTCCTCTCTCCTCCACATTAATTGTTCTATATATGAATATATCTAATTTCTATATAAGTATAAAAAAGTATAAAGAAAAAAAATAGAATTAGTAGAGGAATTAAATAATTAATTATTACACACTCATAAAAACATTTGAATTGAAAACTGTAAAAAAAAAAAAATTCAATATGGGATGCTTATTCAAAGTATTTTAATAGAAAGTGTAGTTATCACATATACTATTTCTATCTTTTTTTCTATATAAATAATAATAAAAAATTTACAAAAAACTGAATTAAATAGAGGGTGTATATCATTATTACCACTCATGAAAAACTCTTGAATTGAAAAGTTTAGAAAAAATATACAATTATTTCAAGATAGAAATTTCATTCAAAATATTTTAATTTATATTATTTTCATAAAATATTTTTCATTATTATTTAATTCAATAATTAATGGTCTTGAGAGATATAATGATTAATGATAAAATGAATATAATTTTTATAATAAATTTATGTTGAATCTAAATAAATTATAAAATATTAATTTTGTACTATAACTTATAAAAACATTTGAATTTACAATTTTAAATTAATCTAATTTAAATTTGTTAAACTATTCAATTAAATATATAGTGCATGTCATGATTATTATCTCATTAACTTGATTGAGTATATCATTATTACACACTTATTAAAACCCTTGAATTGAAAAGTGTACAAAAAAAAAAATATTATTTCAATATGGGAATTTCATTGAAAATGTTTTAATTTACATCAATTTCAAAAAATATATTTAATTTTATTATATTATTTCAAAAATTAATGATAATACTAATACCATTGTCTCGAGAGATGTAACGGTTAGTGATAAAATGTATTTAATTTTTATTATTAATTTATTTTGAATTCTAAAAAAATTATAAAATACTAATTTTATACAATAACTTATAATACATTTGAATAAAAAAATTAAATTGAACTAATTTAAATTCATTAAAACATTCAACTAAATAGATAGTGCATGTAAATACTTCATTACTATCTCATTACTTAGATAGAGTATTATGATCAATGGTTTGCTCTAAAGAGTTTTATATAAGATCGGTGATCTCATTCTTATGCGAATATATATTACTTCATTTAATTTAATGATATATATTTAGTATTTCTTTCAAAACTATAGTTTCTGATCATGTAGTTTTTCACATATTCATTTATCTTGGCTTTGAATGCAGATTATCCTTAAATGGTGGTTCATGCGTTAGTATTGGAGTGGTCATCAATTTGCATAGTAATAAGTTGTTTTTATTTATTTGGTTTTACTTTCATCTTTTTATCTGGTTAATTTGACATTTGAGTTGCGATTTGGTATTTTTGTACTAATGACGTATAGAATCTATCTATATTTCTCATTCTGAAATTTAGTTTTCTGTACCGAAGCACTTTAAAATTAATTTAGTGATTGTGCAAGGAAAATATGCGGTACTATCCAACAATTTTTCTTTAATTAAAATACCTATATGTAAATTGCAATTACTTGGGGTTCTCGCCTCTCGAACATCTTTGTTTCAATTTTTTCTTCTAGATTATTCATTGGTAATTTGATTGCGTGTCTTGCAAAAAACATCAAAAAAGTATAATAATTACCATGATTCTTAATTTACACTTCTTCTTAGGGACATTAAAGGGCATGCATGCTATTATCAACAATTGATTGTTGTATCCGAAATAGTTTGTATAATACAGTTGATTCATGAAGTTGAAAAGTTTGTAGTATAATGTTCTTAGACTATGGTATATTTATGTATATTTTATAAAATTTATTAATACTACTTAAATATTTTCTTTATTTTATTGATAAAATTATATTGTCCGGTGCATCGTATGGGCGGGTATTACTAGTGATCATAAAAACCCACCAGCGACCCATAGAAAGATATGCTAGATTCTAAAACAGTGTAATTTTGTAGGGGAAAAAACCACCAGCGACGCATAACATCTGGGTAGATGTACTTTAAATAAATAAGTAAATAAATAAGGCTGTTCCATTTTCATGATTAGGGATGACCATGGGTCGAGTCTAGATCGGGTCCTTCAAGATCCAAGACCCAATCCGATGCTCGGGTTCGATTCGGTTCCGGGTTTGACCCAGACCCATTGCCATCCTTAGGGATCGCAACTGGTCGGTTTTGTGTCCATTTTTATAAAAATCAAGATCCGACTCAAGTTTGTGTTTTGCTCGGTTTTCGGTTCTGACCCGGATCCATTGTCATCCCTATTCATGATTGGTATGTGATATGCCATACAAGAAGATACCAATAGTAGCTAGACTTTTGGTAACTTTGTGAGTTTTTTTTTGTTTTTTTGTTTTGTTTTGTTTTTTTTTTGTTTTTTGTTTTTTTTTGTTTTTTTTGTTTTTTTTTTTTGAGAATAAGTAGATGATTTTTGGGGAAAGTAATAAAAAGGGCCATTACAAGGAGGCTATTCCACTTTTAGGCCATTATAAGTTGAATTTCCAGAATTAGGTCATTACAAACACATGTTGAATGAAATTAAGCCATAAGGACCAATTTGAAAATTAATTAATTCCCAACAACTTTTCCTTTCTTTCATTAAAACCCCAAGAAAGTTTGATTTTATTTACTTTAGTCCTTTGTCAATATACTTAAGTTTTCACTATATAAATGACACCCAATGCGCTTGAGAATTGGTATCAGAGCCTAGGTTTTATTGAAGAACATATTAATTATATTATTTATAATATTTTATTTCTTAATGGAGAAGATTTAATTATTTAATGGATTCAATTAATTTGAAACCCACAAGTTATTTCCAAATTTTGGAAATAAAAAATAGAAAATTCCAAAGGAATTTCTTGAACTTGTCCCATGGACAAGATATTATCAAAATCAGTTTCTTTCCTAAAAATGAGAGGAACGGACTGGAAAGAAATTGATCCGGATAGCTCTAAGTTATCAAAAGACTTAAGAGAAATCCAAAAGACGATTCAAGATTTTGGTAACCGGATATTAATTATACCTGGGAAAATAGATAACTTGAATCAGACAACAGATTACTTTCAAGATCTAAAGAAAGAAATTTTGAATCTGAAATTTGACATTTCGGATATCAAGAAAAGGCAGAAGGATATTCCTGGATCTTCCAAGAATAACCAAGCCAATATTAGAGATGCATTCGGACCAGTACAAGCTTTACATCAAAAGGGTAAAGCAACTATGGTTCCAAAGCAGAAATCGCAAGAAGAGCTTATGATCGATCTCCTGAAAATAGTCGAATGAGTGTTTCCAGGGCAGATCTATCAGATCTACAAGAATTAGCAGAATCATTTTCCCAACTTGGGATTATGGATCTGGTTAATGTAAAACCCAATGAAGTCCTTCAATTGGGTTATGCGGAAGGATCATGATCCAACGTGACACACGATGGACCGCCTGATGTTCCAATGAGAGAAAGTACAGACTTCTACATGAACAGGTATCCTGAGGTGCATCTTAATGCAAGACGAAACCCAGGACGGAACCCAAATAGAGCACCAGAATCCACACCGTGGGCCAAGACGATGTTACAACCATTAAATCCATATGGCATAACACTAAACCTCGACGTTATCGACTTCCGAAACATCGAAGACCTGATCGATGAATGGGTAGCTTCAATGAAGATTGCAGCAACCACCCTGGAACTCGATAAAGAAAACTTTGTCAGATTAATAGAGCTGAGTCTTGAAGGATCGGCAAAGCTGGGCTGGAAAAACTCCACGGCTGCTTTAAAGGAGCAAATACTCGAAGGAGAATCCAAAAGCACAATCTGCGATAGGTTTGGCCTCTTATTCAAAACCCATTTTGTAGGAGATGGTTATTTTGAAGAACAGAGAACAGAAAAAATCAAAGTCTATACCCAAGCACTGTTGGGTATGGAGTTAAGAAGTATTTGCGCAGTAGACGAATATATCTACTGGTTTCGTAAATACTATTTTCGGAGTGAAATGACAGCTGAAGTAGCATGTCCCATGTTCTTTGCAAAGATCTGCAGCCCATGGAGAGAAATGTTGATCCAATCGTACACAGTACCCCCTGGTACAGTGGACTCAATAGCTCGAAGAATGTCCTTCTTAAAGGATAAGCTCAGAGAATGGTGTCAACAGGCAGCAGCCCAAAAGAACATTAAGAGACTAAGAGGTAAAATAAAAAGAACTCCTCTTTGCTGTGAAAATAATGATTTTCCAACAATTATAGGAGAATCAGGAGAAAAGAGGAAAAAGAAGAAGAGTCGGGGCTCATACAGTAGGAGTTTCAGAAGACCTCCATTCCGAAGAAGAAGAGCATGGTGGTCCAAGAGCAAGGCCAGATCATACAAAACTGGACAAAGAACGGGAACGACGAAGAGTTCATCCCAAGGTTCAACTAGCTCAGCAGCAAGGAGCACGGGGAGAACGACGTCCAAGAGAACATTCAGACGAGCCCATACCCGAGCCAACGAAAGTTTCAAGGACTGCAACTATTGGAAGTGTGGAGCCAGAGGTCATATCTCACCCGATTGCCCTCAGAATCGTGAGGTACGAATGTACGAAGCCACGGAGGATATCGTGGAAGCAGTCTACCATGGAAAGCTGGTACCAGTCTATCAGTTTGAGGACATCCCCTCGGATGAAAGCATCTACGAGGAAGAATTAAGAAGTGACTCGGACTCATATTCAGATGGATCTTCAACCGAGTCTGACTGAAGAAGACAGGATTCGGACCACTGAAAACCTGTCTGGATTCTTTTCAAGGATGACGATCTCGAATCGAACCATGGAAAGAATAATGCGACAAGATTCCAACCTCAGCCCATATGACGGATTCAGAATTGGCGGGATTGGACGAGTTCTTAACCAGATGGGACTCAACCAGAGAAGACATAACATCATGTACAAGGTAAGTGCAGGTGAGTTTGCAATTCCTATGGAACTTACTTGTAATGTTATGGATATGCAATTAATTCCTAAAGAAGAAATTCTTGAGGAATTAAGCAGAATGAAGGAGGAAATCGCCATTACTATGAAATGGATCCACATAGGAGCCATTGAAGTAGTAATTAAGGCAACCTTCAAAGAAGGCATTGATTCTGAATTGCATCTATCAGTCACTGATAGAAGAATCAATAACCTTAGAGATGGTCTTCTTAGAACTATGGTAGGAAATTTATATGCTGGGAAGTTAATGTTTGACATACATCCCAGAATTTCCTATAACTTAGCTGACCAAGATTTTAGTAGAGTTCTAACCCTTCATCAGGATTTTAAAAGAAAAGATCTGATGAAAGAAGGGAACAGGCCATATTCTATAACTTATAGAATCTCTTATGCACTTTCCAATAGTCATCATTCTGACTTATTTCTCAGGAAAGAATATATAGAAATTCCTAGAATTTTCAAGGAATTTGCTAAAGTCATGACTCCAAATCCTACCCAGATTCCAAGGTTAGGAGGAGTAGACATCCAAATAAGAGATCATCCAATTCTAGACAGATCAACGAGTGCTAGAATTGAGTACGCAAGCCGTATGTCTTTTTCGGAAGACAGAATTATGGCATATAAAGGGAAGGAGTTCATCAAAGATCTAACTCCTCAATCCATTGGGGTAGATAATATAAAGATAAAATGCCCTGAAGGATGGAAAGAAATACGAGTAATATTCGACATCACTGAAAAGATTAACCGTTTTCCATGTGATGACTTATACTACTTGCAGCAGCCATCAATTGGAACCTATGAAGGAACAATTGAAATTGCAGGACACGAGATCAGAGTCTTAGGCACCGCCGGAAAAGACAATGGGGTTATGATTTTGGGATTAAGTTTTCTCGAAAATCATAAACCATGGGTAAGAAAGGATAATGGTATAGAATTTAATCTGAAGGGTCACACCATCAAAATTAAATGACAAGTCCATTCTCCATTTATATCTCAGTAGGGATAATATATGAAGAATATAAGTCAGAATATTTCGCAGCTTATATTGATTCAGGATCAGGTATTTGCACGGCAAAACCAGGAGTTTTCCCAAGCGAAGCTATGGAATCATTACCCATTATTGCAGGAAGAGATTTTTCCCAAAAAATCTTAGTACTAAATAAGGGTATTCGACAAGCCAATATCATGATTGGAGGAGCATTTGGTACACCTTGGTATAAGGTAAAAACGCCTCCTATTTACTTTCATGACACATGAGCGGATATTTTGTTAGGGAACAATTTTATACAATCCTTTACAAAATATGTTCAAGATAACAAAAGAAATTTGTTAATATTTACCACAAGTTGTGGAAATGAGATACAGGTGTTGCGCAGGGAAAAGGCATTCAACAGGTTAATGCCTATATTATTTCGCAGCAAACGTGGTGATAATGATGCCAAACTAACCCATCCAAAAATGCAGGATAAAAGAAAGTTTGGTAAGGCTTTGTTGTCTTTTAGACAGCAAGGATTTGATGAAGCTTCTATTGAGGAAATTATAAACCTCAAAGAAGCAATGCAGGAAATGAAGTCATTAAATATAACTTCACTAGACATTGATGGGGAAACTAAATTGTCCCTCGAAAATGTCAAAAGACTTATCCAGAGAAACTTTAACGAGGATCCTCTGGCATGGTGGGATAAAAACAAGATCGAAGCTACTCTACAGGTAAAAGAACAATATAAATATGAGTATGTTCGATACAAACCCATCTTAATGAATATGCAGGATAAGAAAGATATGCAGCAAATTATCAAGGAGCATATTGATCTTAAACTCATCGAGCCTGGAGTCTCAGTCTATAGTAGCCCTGGATTCTTGGTAAGAAACCACGGTGAAATAAAGAGAGGTAAACCCAGGTTGGTAATAAACTATCAAGGTATTAACAAAATAATACAGTTTGATGGTTATTACATTCCGAGTAGAGAACACTTAATTGATTGCATCAATGGTGCTAAAGTGTTTTCTAAATTTGATTGCAAATCTGGTTTCTATCAGATTAAGATGGAGAATGAGTCGAAAAAATTCACAGCATTCTCCACCCCACAGGGGCAATATATTTGGAATGTTATGCCAATGGGGCTTTCTAATGCCCCTCAGATATTCCAAAGAAAGATGGATAATCTATTTAAGGATTATCTAGAGTTTATGTTCGTCTACATAGATGACATTCTGATTGCATCTCGAAATATTAAAGAGCATATTAAACATCTTGAAATATTTTCTGATGCATGTCACAGGGAGGGTCTAGTTCTCTCTGAGAAAAAGGCCACTATCGCTGCTAACAAAATTGAATTCTTAGGAGTTCAAATTGATGAAGCAGGAATAGAGTTACAGGAACACATTGTGGAGAAAATCCGCAATTTTCCTGATATATTAAAAGACAAGAAACAACTACAGAGTTTTTTAGGAGTTGTAAATTTTGCGGGTATGTTTATTAAAGACCTTGCAAAATATAGAAAGGATTTTAGACCACTCCTGAAAGAGACTGAAAGCTCTAGATGGAAATGGGAAGAAATCCATACCAAGAGAATTCGTGAACTAAAGCAAGTCTGCAATAGCTTGCCAAAACTCGCGATACCTCAGGATGAGGATGAGCTGGTAGTCTACACAGACGCCAATGATTTTCGATGGGCAGGAGTGCTCATGAGAAAAACAACTACGGGTCAAGAACCTTGTAGATACACAGGAGGGTTGTTCACCGAACAACAAGCCAAACTTTGGCATATTAACGAAAAGGAATTCTTTGCAGTATGGAAAACATTTAAAAAATGGCCTTTATTCTTACTTGCAAAGAAATTTGTATTAAAAGTTGATAATACTAATGTTAGGGCTTTTTTAAAAAATAAACTTGAATCAAAAATTGAAAAAGCTCGTATTATCAGATGGCAAGCTGAATGTCAATATTATACTTATGATATTGATGTTATAAAATCTCATGAAAATGTTCTTGCAGATTTCCTAACGAGAGATGGAAGCATTTGAAGCTGATTCCATCATTACGAGATTCAGGCACCTCAGAGAAAACCTAGAGGAGCTATCGAAGCATTTTGGACAGCTCGAGATCAATGCACGAGCAGCTGGCCAAATACAACAGAGCGATGTGGACATGGTCCGCAACAATATACGAACCTCCCATATAGCAATGACAGCACTATGGGAAACAGTATTAGAGCCAATCAGGAAAGCGTCAGCTTCCCTGGTAAACAAAGAGAAATGTGCCCAAAAAGCTAAAGTGGTCACATATGAAGAAGCAGATTCAAGCACTGCTTCAAAGGAACCATTGTCGGATACCGACAAAAATGTTGAGCAATAGGAAAGTCACATTTCCGAAAGCTCAAGTCAACCCACTGCCTCTGGGGTGAAAGAGGAAGAAATTAACCTTAGGCCAATGACAGGCACCTCTAAGGTTAATTCAGACGAGAAGGTCCTATCTACTGCCTGGCTGGACTACCAAGGAAAATGGGAACAACTGGTTTCCAAAAAGGGAATTAACCCTAGCAAAACAGTAATCGAGACATCCGGGAGATACAACAGGGTATGGATGCTCAAAGGATCGAAACCAGAAGAGGTTCGAAAGTGGTATGACTTTGGAGCATTAGCATATGTTCATACTACATCACCAGGGTTTCCGGAAATCGAAAAACTTCCGGGATGGATAAGTAGTGCGGTGCACGAATCATGGCAGAACAACCCGCACCTGCAAAGAGGAGATATTCTGGAGCTTAAGTTCATTTCAGCGGCACCAGAAATAGTCGGAAAAGGTTCTTATCCGGTCTTTCAATTTATTAAATTACAGAGACCTGATATGATTGCCTTCAACAGAGTTAAGTCTATGGATGAGAAGGCACCATTGGTATCTTCAATCAGCGAAGATGAAATCTCCACCCGACGAGCATGGGGATTCTGGGTCTGTCTCACCGAGATGGAAAAGGTTAAATATCCGTTTAAAATATTCTCAAACAATTTAAATGGATCGTTCCTGGTTAATTCTTTAACAGGGAAAAGCACAGAGTTTGCGGAAACCTCATTCGAAAAGAAGAGGTTACTCATCTGGGAAAACAAGTTGCCAGCAACCGAGTCTACCAGAAAAAAGGCATGCAACATGATGCATGTTGGCCAATGGGATAACCACATATGCCCATATTGTGCAGAACAGGAGAAACCCCTATTCGGTACAAAGATCCGGGTAACCCAGAAAAAATCCGGACCCGAATAGGACAAAGGGAAGAAACGTCCAAAAAACTTTCACAAGCCAAAGTAAGATTAGCTGGATGTAAAAGAAAGAGAGGTGTCGGCAACACTCATAATTAAAAGCCGACAAAGAAGGGCAGAGTAGCTGGCAGAAAGTGGCCGACAAGAGAAGGTGGAAAGTTGACAAAAGCCACCTAACGCAATAATTCAAAAAAGGACAATAATGTAGCCGGTGGAAATTAAGGCCAAGTGACGAACGCAGTGACGTCACAAGGATTTAGAGAAAGATTGGAATCCGGGGCTGAAGTCCGCGGGCGCCTATAAATAAAGGAGTTTGAAGCAGATGGAAGGCATCGAAAATTCCTCCCAACTCTTCAAAGTATTTGTAATATTTCTTTCTGCATATTTCCTTTCGAGTCTGTAAAAGTATGGGGTATTCCCCCAAGAGTCTTGTTTCCTCCATGAGGAACTAAGTGTCTGTCTTCTCCGTTAGGGGAAATTATGTTTAAATAATATTTTAATATTTCTTCAGTAAAATCCAGGCTTCCAAATATCCCGATAATATAATTAAAACCCTTTATTCATATCTTGATACGTCCTAAGGTAGGAAACGAAATAGGACTGTGCTGTTTGTTGCTGAAGGAGCCAAGAATCGGTGAACCATCGGTCGCGGCTGCGTGGTTGGAGGAAGTCCGTAAAATCCCGGAGCTTAGGAAACCCGGCAGCAAGGCGGTCAAAGCCAAGGTATGAAGTTTAGTGCTTAATTTAATTATCGGAAGCATGACGGGCTGATATTGGACTAATGATAATGAAGAAACTAAAATCTGGGGTCAAAATGAAATAAAGTAAAAGTTGGTAGGGTTAATTGAAGTTTGAAAAAGTCAAAATAGTCAAAATGGCCTTAATTTGGTCAAAGATGGTTTCTAATGGCCTAAAATTGGAAATTGATTTCATAATGGCCCAAATGTGGAAATGGTGCCTTGTAATGACCTAAAAAATTCATTTCCTCATGATTTATTAACCAAATCAACAACAAATACAAAGCTTTCCAATATGCCCGTTCTACATCCAGCAGCTCAAGCAGAAAAAACATACAACAGTCAAACAGGAAAACATAGAGAAGATCAGACATGTGCTCGGCTATTATCAGTATCATCCCAAATTCAGAACCATTTTTCAACCCTTCCTTCACCCATTGCACCGCATTTCGCCCACATGTCAGCTAAGGCATTGCGTTCCACCCGAAACTCTCCTGACAATTTTTGAAGCGCCAGAATGGGGGTCGTGAGACTGTGTAACCTCCAAGGGACTAACCCGGGTTCTTCAATCATTTAACCACATTGCACGAATCACATTCGAATATCAATCTATGAAAGGGGAAATCCTTGGTCTCACACGATTGCCAAACAAACTCTATTGATTGCCTTTAGTTCTGCTGTAGTAGAATCCGCATTCCCAATACTTTATGAAAGGATGAAGATCACTTGCACCTTCTCGTCTCTAATTATGCCACCAATTCCCGCCGGTCCAGGGTTGCCAAACGACGATCCATCGGAGTTCATTGAACTAATATGGTGTAATTATTCAAAATTTGTATTTTCAACAACTCGACCATATAAATTAAACGACGACCAGCGCTTGCAATTATTTTGGTCTTTCTTGTTTTTCGCGTTTTTAATCTACTCTGTTTTAGAACGACAATGGAATAAAACATCAATAGGACACAGGTATAAAGAGACAAGAATCGATCTATAATTAGCAAGTTGGGGGAGATGAAGCTTTGGTGACGAAGAACAAAGAACAAGATGATGAAGAAAATGACATTTCCGAATTCCAAACCAACTTGACAAATTCAATTCGCATTCAGACAAGACGAATAAAAAGGACAAAATTTCATTGACACGAGTTTCATATTCACCAATAATCAATCACATTTTAAAAGAGTATTAGCCCCGGAAATGTTGACTTAAAATTATACTACTACTTTCTAGTACACAAATAAATCAGCAAAGTTTACACGCAAAACTATGGTACAAAACTGAAAATAAGATAAGCTTTATGTGTCAATTTGTACCGATAAATCTACCTATACCTACATAACATAGTTGTTAAGATCCCGATCCTGATTTTAGGATCTTACGATTTTACGATCACACCTCTCTAAAACGTTCCCGATCCTTATAGGATCTTAAAATTAGTAAGATCTGGATAAGATCCCGATTTAGATAGTAGAATATTACAATCTTATTGTTATACTCCTTTACACGCTTCTACAATCGTACGATCATACACTTTTAAACGCATAAAATTTTTGTAGAATTTTATGATTTGGGATCAAAGTAACTTCTTTTCTTTAATTTTAAACTTAAGAACTTTTACTATTTATGTATGATATATATAAAAAACATAACATGTATGCATGTGGAAATATTCTATGTTTAATTATGATGTTTTTGTACTGTATTATATTAATTAACTTGCAAGATTCATAAACACACTAAATAATGCTTTTACTTGTTAGTATACATAATTGAGTTTATCCATTATTGCAATTTCATAAGATCTTAGGATCCCGATCTTACAAAGACAAAAATGATCACATATAGGATCACAATCTTAACAACATTGATACAGACCATAATATTATTGTTTCCACTTTAACGATGGTACAACCCATGGTGGTGAGTGGTAACCAAAGAAGAAGCCGCCGTGGGTCACGCTCTTGAAGGATGGCTAGAAGTGTAATTGTCGTGGGCTATATGTATATATATTTTTTTTTTGGAAAAACTATATGTATATATTCAAAATGGCTCAAATATTTATTAATTATTTTATTAAATTCTCTATTTTATTTTTCTTTTTAATGACAAAATTAACAATTAATTATTCATTTTTTCTCATAAAATTATAAGAATTTAATTTCTCTCCCCATTTCAAATCAGCAGAAGAACGGTAATTGTTATTATTGACAAACTCTTTTTTAATATTATTTCAAGTGTATATTATTTTGATTCAATTGGGATTTTATTATTTTATTTTTTCCTAAAACTTCTGGAATATTAGGAATGACCCAAGGAAGAAGGTGGTAGGAGACTAGGAGCGAACGGGGGCGAAACTATGCTATTGCTATGTAATGCAGGGGCTTGGGCTCCACCATAAAATGAGTGTAGAAATATTGGCATTAGTAGTATATAGTTATAAAATTTGATACTGGTATTTCCGTGTTAATTTTTTAATTTATACCAATAGAAATGACCTCTCCCGGCAATTCTGGTTTCACCACTGGGAGCGAGCGATAATGAAACAAAGGCGGCCGGGGAAGGATAGGGAGGTGGCGATAGGGGTGGAACGTTGCCAAAAATTACCAGCACTTTTTGAAATGCATCGCGACAATATTTTAAAAGAAGAAAAAATGAAAATATTGCCACATTTAAAATAAATAAATAAAATAAAATGTGTTGCAAAAGCCTCGTCTAGCAACACCTTGGGGCGTCCTATAGGTATTAATTAAATACTCTCTCCGTTTTTAATAAGTGTTACCATTTGACTTCTACTATTGTTAATTGCAGCATTTTGAGTTCAATTTTTATTACCGTTACAGTTATACAAAAAAAAAAACTCCATAATCAAGTAAGATCTTATTGGACTCATCTCATCTGAAAAAAAACAAAAGATTTTTTTAGTCCGTTTTCAATCCAAAAAATCCAAATCGTTCAGTTAGTAAATTTTTGCCCCATATAATCTGCTACATTTGCTAATTTTTCTCAATTCGGTCCTAATTACATAATTAGCATGAGGTTGCTAACAGATCGATTTGGAGTTTTTGGAATATCAAACTTTTATAATTTTACTTGTAACGAACTTGAGTTAATAATGGTTTAAAATATGCATTGGAATGCGTGAAACTGAGGAAGTATAATTTTCATTTGTGTTAAATCTTTTTTTCTTTTTCTTTCTTTTTTTTTTTTTCCTGAAGTCATTGGCTAGAAAAATGGAGGTAGAAGTCCATATCACTCAAATTACAAAAAATTAAAAAAAAAAAAGGAAAAAAGAGAAACATAGGGCCTAATGAGATATTGAACTCTAACCATAAAATTGGCACACATAAAACTTGATCACTTAACCAAGATCACATCACATTATATTTAATTAATTCAATAATGAGATTAATTCATCCAACCAATTAATTATGACTATTATCTCTCATGTTAACATAGTTATTATGAATCCATCCTTAAAAGAAACATAATCATTCAAAGTAAATATATAATTAAACTAAATTAAATAATTAATGCAATGTCATCACAGTATGAATTGTTTATTTTAGCAGCCAATAAATTGTTTCCAATAAATTCATAATATAGCAGCCACGACATGCTATAAACATTTCTACAACATATCACATGCAACAAAAACTTTATTTTATTTTATTTTTTTTGGTAATACACAAAACATGAAATCATGTCTCCCTAATTCAACAAACTAAAATGCTATTTGGTAAATCCATATGATATACTACCTTCGTCTCATCGTTTTTGTTATGTATGAGTTTTTTGGCACTATTCACTATTTAACTTTAATTTGAATTTTTATCATAGTTATGTAAGAAAAAAACATAGTCAAGTGAGATCTTGTTAGATTCGTCTAATCTTGTAGTTTTAGACAATTAAATTTTTATAACTTTTCCTTGTACACAATTTAAGTTATTAACCGTTAAAAATGTATCTCGACATGCGTGTCGGAGGTCTCTGTAACAAAAATAATGAGACATATGAAGTATAACATAATATATATATTCCGTTCACTCATTTTCAAAAATGTTATTCAAAGAGTTGTTCATGATAACTAAAAGAAATTGATCAACTCTAATAAATAATTAGGTGAAAAGTTCTACTATAATATACATAATTCTAAATTATATATCTTCATCTCCATGCATAATTTTAAACTACATTTATGCTTAATTAATTTATTTTTTGGTAAACAGTGACACTCATGTGTCGGCAAATGTGTGTGGAGCCCAAACTACACAACTTAATTAATTTATTTGTTACCTTTTAAAACAACATGCATGTGAGATGTATATAAGGGAGAAATAAAATAGAATACAAAATAAAATAAACTGTAACCACTCAAAAATGAAATGAAATCAAATTAAACCTAAACTTCCACAAGATTCATCTCTAAATAAAACTCCAGCCTTTACCTATTCTACACTTTTTACACTTCAAATAGAAGTAGTTCAGTATTATTTCCAAACCGCATCCAACAATTGTAGTTATATATTCAACAATTGAGTAGTACTTTCCAAGTTACATTAATAAAATTCACACAATTATCAAACATATCCTGACATGCATATTCATTGACGTTAGTATTTTCTTAATTATCAAATTGTATTCTTCTATTGTACTATATTCATATCTAATAAAACACAAAATATCTACCAAATTTCCAACATTGACGAATGGAAAGTCATATACTACTATATAAACCAAGTAATAGTAAAATGTCATACAAACATCCTAATTACACTAAAAACCCCCAAAGAAAATTAATTTTTTTTAAAAAAAGAAAAAAGAAATACAGAAATCATTGAGATGGATATATCCATGGTGCAAGAGTACCTTGATGATGAGGCCCAGATGGTGATGATGATGAACCGCCATTTCCCATGCTGCTTTTCTCCCCAAGAATATCATTATTATTATTATTGTTACTATTGCTGCTACTGAAATTGCGACTGTGCCCACTGATTTGATGTTGATGTTGATGTTGATTTTGATGCTGATGATGATGCCTTGCGTTTTCAATGGTGCCATCAAGAGCACTTGCAGCCGCTGTTTCTTGTTCTTCTTCTTCCCTGTCATCATCACCATTCCCACCCCCACTTTTCCATCTCCTATCGTCTTCATCATTATCATTGAGATTCCTTACTGTGTTGGTGGTTGTGGTGGTTGCTGTTCTTGATCCTGATGGATGATGCCCGAATCTGCCGAATTGGAGAGGATTGATGCTGGTACTGGCCCGGTTCTGTAGGGTCAGGAGATGATCGGAGGAATTGTTAGGGTTGATGGTGATGTTTGTGGAAGGGACGATTGAGTCGACCATGGTGGAATTCAGTAGAGAGGGGGAGGACGACGGAGGAGGAAATTGGGGCCGCAGTGAATAGAGAGGGCCGAGGGTCTCGAAATGGCCGCCTCCGCTGCCCAATCGCAGGGCGGCGGCCGCCGGGGCCGAGAAGAGATCCAGGCGTCGGGTGTATGGAGACGCAGCGGCGCCGAACGGCGAGGACGGGATGCCGGTGAATTCCTGCACCATTTGCCGAAAATTGGCGGTGTCGGTCGTCAGAACCGTCGTCGGCGCTCTCCGCGATGCGCGTGTCCGCTTTTTGGGGTTTTTCATCGCAGCGGTGAGGTGGTGGTGATCGGCGGGCGGCTTGCTGCTTCCACTTCCACCTCCACCTCCACCTCCACCATCCCCGCCGCCGTCGAAGTCCGCGCGCTGCGGTTGGATCGGCAACGACGATTGCTGCAGCGACGAAGACGACGGCAAGGAATTCAAACCGCCAAAAGTGGGGAAACTATTCACCACCAGATTACTCTGCGGCTGATCCGGCGGCGGTCGCAATCCCGCAACAGACCAAATCGGATCGTCGAAGAAATTGGGGTTTTGAGGCGGCAGAAACCGCTGATTCGGAGCAGAAATCGAACCGACGTTAACATGATTAAAAAACGAGGACATCGATTCTCCCTGCCTGGACGAATCGAATTCATCATCGCCTCCTCCACTCGACGATTGCAAACTGCCACTGTTTCCGGAATCCATGGATCAAAACATACACACATCCAGCTGCAAAATCAAAAAGTAAACACCATTAATTACATGAAGAAACCAGCATCAGACGCACAGTTTAACACAAAATCAAATGAAGCAGCAACAAAATTACACAATTACACAAAATCAAATCAAGCAGCAACCAAAATTACACAATTACACAGAAAAAAGCAAACATACCTATAGGAGGATGATGAGGAGCATAAATTAGGGTTTATGGAAAGGGAAAAACCTCAGGAGGAAGAGTGAAAAAGGGGGAAGAAAAGAAGAAACGTGTTGTAGGGGAGAGGGAAGCAGCAGGCGGTAGGTGGCGACGGGTCAAATTCCAATTTCTAACTCAAAGCACATACGAGAGACGATATGGAAGTGGAAATGGAAATTGGTTGGCCTGTTTCGACTGCGATTGCACGAAAACGATGCCTTTTCTTTTTTATTTATTTTATTATCGTAATTCATTAAATTCTAATTTATGATATTTTATGAAAATTTTAAAAATACTAGTAATAGTATGAGTGAGGTGATAATAATCATCATTGTTGTGAAAATAGAGGCTGGCTTGTTAATTGTTTTATAGCTCAGATACGTCATTCACTAATTCATGCTTCCTGTTTTTTAAGCGTTAGACTTTTAATCTTTTATTATTACTACCTCCGTCCCAACGGTCGTCTTCTTCTTCTTTTTTTTTTTTTTATTTTTAATTTACCATGACTTTTTGGTACTCCATCCGTCTCATTACAAATATCCTACTTACTATTTTTGAATATTCCATTACAAATATCTTTTTTTTTATAAATAGAAATAATATTCTCTCCCAACAACTATGTGGATCCCATCATATACTCACAAAACAACTCTACCTTAATTCTCGTGCCCAACAGTAACAAGACACTTGAGGTGAGACGGAGGGAGTACTATTTATTTTAAAATTTTAGTTCAAATTTTTATTATTAATATTAAAAAAACCATTATTAAGTGGAATTTTATTAAATTCATATAATCATGTAGTTTTAGTATCAACTTTTTATAATTTTTCATCGTACGCAATTTAAGTTATTAATAGTTAAAAATATATATCTTCATGCATATCAGAGATGATGTAAAAAAAATGTGTATCGGTTGCATGTATAGATGAATATAAGAAAAATCGAGACGGGGGAGGTATTGTTTATTGTAGTATACTTTAACTTAAATTTTAATAATAGGTATAAAAAAAAATATAACCAAGTGAAATCTTGTTCAATTAATCTCATTTTGTAATTTTTAAATATTAAAATTTTAAATTTTTTTTACTAATATCGAACTTGAGTTATTAATAATTAAAAATTTGCATTAAACTGCATGTAAATGAAGTATGTGACATTTAAAAAAATGAAAGAAGTAATGTGGTTTTAATTTTTTTTACACATTCTTAAATACTAATATTTGTTATGAAATAATTTTTTTGGGTGAAAGAGACTTAATACCATCGGCAAAGAGTGTTACATATCAAATGCAATGATATTTTTAATGATTTTGAAAATAATAAACTACAAAACACAAAAGTCACTGCTGCTTGAAAAATATATATATTGGGTTAAAATATTAAATTAAACACCTATCTAAATTATCCACATGAATTTTTGAGGAAAAATGCTAATATAAATTCTTTCGGTTTGTGGAAACATTGAGTATATATAATTTTACAAAACAGCAGTTGGTTTGAGTGGATTGAGGCTCTAGTCACTTAAGCAATATCTCAGGTTCGAGCCTTATGAATGCAAAAAAATGCTTTGGGAGAGGCGCTCTTAATTGCCCATGCAGATTCTCGAGGGATTATTGTTAGGTCCAATGTGGCTTGGGGATACCCGGTTACTCACTAAAAATACGTATAGATATATTAAATTCATTTTTTAAAATTATATTTTACATTAGATCACATTTCGTTTTGCCATTTATTTATTTATTTAATCAAAAATATGCATGACTATGAAACTCATCACTTTAAAATAATAAAAGAGGCACTAGCTTATTGAGACCAGATGAAATATGAGATACCCGGGTCAAATAAAAAGACCAGATGAAGTTTTTTTTTTTTTTTTGAGAGACATTGAAGTACTGTGGTGGGAACTCATACCACACAAATTATAAAAGGGAATAAAAGGGAGGGATAGGAGGCCGGTTGGGATCGAACCTCCAACATTCCGTTGGAATTCTAGAGACTTCACCACTTTGACTAAGTTCTCATCCTCAAATGAAGTATTTATTAGTTGAGTGTATTATTATTATTATTATTATTATTATTATTATTATTATTATTATTATTATTATTATTATTATTATTATAATATGCCAAATATTTCTGGAAAATTTGGGGAAGCTTTTGAGAAATATAGGTATGAATAAAGTTGTTTTCTTTTTCTTGTAGTTGAATTGTAGTACTCCATATGAATCATTTGATGGTAAATTTGACCGTACGATTTTATTTTATTTTATATGTAATAGAAAATAATTGAGTTAAACAAATCCATAGAAAAGTACCTCGTTACTGTTAATTTTTTATGAAGAAAATGATCTCAAGATATGCCTGTTTTTTGTTTTGTTGATACTTTTCAATTCTAAAAATAAAATAAATAAAAAAAATAAAAAAAATTAAAGGGAAAATGGGATCATACTATATATAGTCCTTTTAAACATTAGAATTAGAATAATTAGGAAGATAGGTCCTCAACTTCGGAAAACCCAATCTTGGAATACCACTTCGGAAAACCCAATCTTGGAATCGACTATACTCGGCCATGTCTCCTATTCCCTTGATCAATAATCCTAGTGGTATCTATATGATTGGACACTCCTCAATGCCCAAAAGGAATGCATCAACATGGATGGATTCATGGTTTGACCTTCAAATGCTCTCAAAGAGATAAACACACATCAATAGTTTATATTTCATTCAAAGGTGAAAATCAACAAATGTTAGGGTGGACCTATTTATAGGCATCCCATATTACAAAGGTTTCAACAATCTGAAGGAAAGAATAAACAAGAGAGAAAACCCTAAACTAGAACTGTTGGGACGACGCTAGAAAATTACGATGTGAGACTAGTCTAGCGTAGTAGGGGAGGTATCGCGTCGTAGGGTCTCCTTGCAGGGTTGATGTCGTGGTCCGAGCTTACGACGTGATCCCTAGGTCGTGGAACAGGCCTAGCATCGTCGGACGAGGATCGCGTCGTAGGGCATGGGAATTCCAGAACGTCGTGAGGGTTCCGACGCGAAAGGGTTTCACGTCGTAGGTTGGGCCTAGCGTCATAAGTTGAGGCTAGCGTCGTACGAGCCTTACGACGTAACATGATAGCGTCGTAAGTTGACGCTAGCGTCGTACTCCGAGGCTAGCGTCGCAATTCAGCCTTCTCTCACTCCTGCGGGGCCCACAAACGGCTTCTCTCTCCTACTTGTTGAAATGTCTTGTGCATGCATGCACTTGTTTAAATTAAAAAATAAACAACTATCTAAAAATGTTTGATATTCCGGCGACTGTTCCGGCGGGGATTCCGGCCAGCTTCCGGCGATCGACATCCGGCTGCTCTTGGTCAATTGTGGACTTTCAGATCCATATGAGTGCGTCCGGGGTCTTTCTCTATCTTGATTAGCAGCTTCAGGCCCATCTTTCCAGCTTTGGCTTTTATCAGCTCGTCCTCAAATTTTCGGGTCAACATGACCATATTCTTCTGATAGTTCTAGTTTATACGCATTATTATTAATCCTTTCTAAAACTTTAAATGACCCATCTCCTCGCGATGATAACTTGTTGCGTCGGCTTGCATGAAACCGTTCTTTCTTCCAGTTGAGCCAGTCCCAATCCCCTGGGTTCAGTTTTAGCTCCTTCCGATCTCGGTTGTTATATTTGGCATATCCTTCTGCAACTTTCACCAGACTGTCTCGCACGTCTTTATGCATCTCCTTTATCGCATTTGCCCTGTTCCTGCCATTGATGTTCAAATGCTCATTGCGAGGCAATGGCAAAAAATCAAGTGGCGTCAGTGGGTTAAACTCGTACATTACCTCCAACAGTGACATATGAGTGGCACTGTGTACATGTCGATTATACGCGAATTCAATATAGGGCAAACATTCATCCCAGCTTTTGCTACTAGAGGCGGTAATAATCCTAAGTAAATTACATAAGACTCTATTGACTACCTCAGTTTGACCATCAGTTTGTGGATGATATGCAGTAGAGAATAACAGTCTAGTTCCGATTTCAGACCATAAGGACTTCAAAAAATAACTTACAAACTTTGCATCTTTGTCGGAAACAATTGTTCTTGGCACACCGTGGAGTCTTACAACTTATTTTGGCCATGTGGTGTGCATCATTTGTCTTGGCACAGGGAATAAAATACGCCATCTTTGAAAACCTGTTAACCACAACAAAAATAGAGTCGTTAGCCCTTGCAGTGTAAGGTAACCCCAAAACAAAATCCATAGACAAATCAATCCATGGGCTCTCTAGTGCTGGCAAAGCTTGATATAGTCCGCGTGGCTTGGCGGTTGACTTGGCTCGAAGACAGGTGATGCATTTGTTGACGAAGTTACTTACTTGCTTCTCCATCCCTGGCCAGTGAAAACGTTCTGTCAGTATGCTCATTGTTACAATTCTCCTAAAGTGACCCATCATGTCGTCGGAATGCGCTTCAGTTATAAAAAATTCCCTGACAGATCCCTTTGGTATGCACAACTTGTTTCCATAGTAGAGAAAACCATTCAGTTGAGAAAATTCCTTAAAGGTTATTTCCTCGGTCTTCTTGTACACCTCTCCAAAGTTAATATCTTGAGCATATATATCTTTTATGTGCTCGAATCCAATTAAGTGTGTGGTTGTAAAAGCTGCTAGGCTCATTCTCCTTGATAGTGCGTCAGCGACCACATTGCCGTAGATCGAGACTTGCTAAGTGACAATATCCGGATTAAGAGGACGAATTTTAGGGTTAGATAAAATGATGATTAGAGAGATATTAAGGTGGAAGATGATGAAGAACAATAACACACAAAAAGATGGATTTAACTAAAGATGGTGAAACTAAATTGCAAGATAAGGGATAATAAAGCTTATGAATGAAGGGGACCCGAACTTGCCAAATGGAAGTGAGACGGATTCAAGACAAATGGCTTCCTTCAAGTGCATCATTCATTGACAATCCATCGAGCAAGCTTCCAACTTGATGGCGTGAGGGAAATGAGCATATGCCAAGACAAACACGGTTGGGAGAGAACACCTTTGAGAGAGTGTTCTCGAATTTGAACTTTGAAAATATGAGATATTGATTCAAATTAAGCAAAGTCGTTGTGTACAATGGTGTGGGAGGACATATATATAGTCCAAGCCACATGGAAAGCAATAAAAATACAGAAAATATAATGTTGAGCTCAAAATAGCCAAGTTACACAAGTGGTGCGGTCTAACAGTAGATGCGGTCTAATGAGGCAATGCGGTTTAGACCGCATCGATACAAAGAGACCGCATTCATTGAAAAATCAAGTCTTCTCCGAATTCTGGGATGATGCGGTCTAGGCGATGCGGTGCGGTCTAGACCGCATTGGTCAGACCGCATCTGTTGACTTTGACCGCATGTCTTCAATTTTGCACTTGTCTCCGGAAGTTGAGTTGATGCGGTCTAAGGGGTATGGTCTAGACTGCATGCGATGCGGTTTAGACCGCATCCGAAGAGGCCGCGTCTCTTTCAAATTGTACTTGTCTTTGTATTTCGGGCAGGTGCGGTCTAGGTCATGCGATGCGGTTTAGACCGCATTGGATAGACCGCATCGCATCCTTAGACTTTGGCTGTATCAACACAAAAATGAGGGATGCGGTTTAAGTGATGCGGTTTAGGGTGATGCGGTTTAGACCGCATCCCAAAATAGACCGCATTCACTAGACCACATCTACTGGATTTGGACTCATCTTCCCAGAATGACTTGGTGCTGTTTGTCGACTTTGGCTTGGTGCGGTCTAGACCGCATCCGTCCTTTGAAAATTTTCCAAGTGTTGGAGCTTTTGGGCCTCTTCATGCTTATTGGGCTTCCTTGGGCATCGTGAGGCCTTCTTCCAGCTTTATTTAATTCCGGTCCTTCCGGCATTAAATTTTCCAAGTGTTGCTGGGACACCGGTCCTTCCGGGAATGCAGGGATCAGTAGTGTTCTCGATCCGACTTCGATGCCAGTTCGTCAACAGGTTTCTACGCAATTCACATTCTCTTTGGCATATTAATTAAAAACCATACCTTGTGGTTGTTTTGGCTCTTTCTTCCAACTTCATTTCTATCTTATGACTGTATCTTATTCATATTTCTCCTATGTTCAAATAATTTATTCTCAATTCTTTTTATTGCTCGGCACCCCTAAAAACCCCGTCCAAACAACTTATTAAATTTTGAATTATAAGGTTGACAAGTTTCCGAATCACCCAAATCTTTTTGTTTTTTTTTTTAATTATGTTAACCCAGCAAAAAATAATAAGGCCCAATGAAATCGTTTGTCTAAATTGCCCGGCCCAATATGTGAAAATATATCCAGAAGAGAGACGTGGCCAAGAAGATATATTCGGAGGAGAGGATGTATGGCCAGTCCACAAGATTGAGGTTTCAAGGCCTAGTGTGTGAGGTTTCAAGACCTAGTGTGTGAGGTTTCAAGGCCTAGTGTGTGAGGTTTCAAGGCCTAGTGAGGTTTCAAGGCCTAGTGTGTGAGGTTTCAAGGCCTAGTGAGGTTTCAAGGCCTAGTATGTGAAAATATATCCGGAAGAAGGGACGCACCTCCAAAGGCCCAGTTAGTGAAAATATATTCGGGAGAGGACGCATCGTCAATGCCCGGAAGAAGAGGACGCGTCTTCAGTCATTAGAATGGGTCACCCTATAGTCTCATGCGAAGAATAAAAAGCAATGAAATCGTTATCTAAGGAAACGAATCACATTCCATGGAAACAGATCCTAGCAAGACACACCATCTGAGGAAACAGATCAAGAGACGAATCAGGGAGCGTCCATAGATCAGATTTGAAGAAGGCATCACCACTATATAAGTGCAAGCGGCCTCACATGCAAGAGACATCTCCAACACACTTCGAAAGAAGCCGCATTTAATTATTTTTACTTTCTTTATTGCTTTCTGCAAGTTTACTGCTTTCTGTTTCTTTTCAATTCCTTTATCGCTTTCTTTCAATTCCTGTAGTTTGTTTTCTTGCATTCCTTGTAATCTTTTCCAAATTCATCTATCCAAGAGCGGTTTCAATCCTCCAATATTTTCACCGTTAACAAATTGGCACGCCCAGTGGGACACGATTTGAGACCATATCTGCTTCAGTAGTGCATGCGTCTTAGATCCGGAAGAATCATCGTTGATCTGGCACAAGAGTTTGAAGACACAGACAATCAAGCGAACATCGTTTGAGGACGCCATTGAGACGGCGAGCACCTCTCAGCCACTACAAGGGATTATGCAGACCCCTACATTGTCCGAGCAAATACGGCTATCAATAAAAGAATCGATGGCCGAGTTTATGCCTTTGCTCGCGAGGCACCTAATGGACGTTTTGCGGCCTGCCATGGCCGACCAAACTGACCGGATATGCGGTTCCTTGCGCGATGGAGGCCTCCCGGCACCCAGTACTACTATGGCGCCGAGCACTCCATACCCGGGACCGTTGGGAGGACAACAGAGAACGTGGGGAAACACATCTGGCCAGCTGCCACTCCAGGACTCCGGAAGCGTGGCCAATATGTTCCCACACTCGTACCAAACTGCTTACACTTTTACTCCAGCGGTACCCAGCATGCCCAATTTGGGTTACGCGGCACCTCCCGTGCCGGTTTATGCTCCCTCAAGCCCTTTAATGGCAACCAGCGCTACACCAGGCTGCATGGCGGCCGGACTTAGCATGGCGCCAAGACAGGCGGCACCTCATGTGCCGGACATCCCAACCACACCTTATGTGGTGACACCTCTCAACTCGGGCTGGATGCCACCAACCCTAGGGGGCAGGCGCCACAGCCAGGTGGAGTGGTGGCGGCTCCCATGGCACCAGTCGCCATTCATACCCAAGCTGTTGCTATTGGAGGGCAGGCACCACAACCATGTGGAACACCCACGACACCTGCCGCCATGCCTCCTAAGCAGGCACCAGTGATCTCACCGGAGTTGCTCGCAGATATGATGCAGCAACACTTCGGGATTCAGCTAAAGCCGATGGAGCGGCCTACGTACCGGAAGCCATATCTTGACTGGGTAGACACCATGCATCCCTACCCAAGGGGCTTCAAGATGCCCGAGTTCACCACCTTTACAGGGGATGATGGCAAGTCCACTGTGGAGCACGTTGGAAGGTTCACTACTCAGTGCGGGGAAGCAGCGGCCAATGATTGGCTGAAATTAAGATTGTTCTGCTCATCCCTCACCGGACCTGCCTTTGCATGGTTTGCTTCCTTGCGGCCTAACTCAATTCAAAATTGGGCCGACCTCGAACGGGCATTCCATGATAGGTTCTACACTCCACTATCACTGGTAAGCCTTGCAGACCTTACTAATGCCAAACAGTATGCCGATGAGGCGGCAAGTACTTTTATCAATAGATTACAACGGCTGAAAGGCCGGTGCATCATAGCAATCCCGGATAGGGAAATAGCCAATATAACAGTGGCTAATATGTTGCCAAAACTAAATGAACATTTAATTGTGCATGATGCGACTAATCTTGCTCAGCTGGCCGAGAAAGCGGCCCGGTTGGAAAACTTCTTTGAGGAGCGAGATGAGAAACGTCTACCTATACACGGGACTTGTTTTAATGAGTTAAAACACCAAAAAGAGGAAGACGAATCAAGGGTAGTGGCCAAGTAGATAACCTTGGGTGATAAAAACCCTGGATAAGGACTCTGGAATGCTGTCGAAAGCGGCCTTGGAGGCCGAGTAGTCGGTGACTGAGGATGGCGCCTGGCTGCGTATGGCGGCCTGACTGAGGATGTCACCCTGGCTGATAATCGAATGGCGACCCGGGAAGAAAAGCTGATCGAACAGACCAAGGTGGCGGCCTCCAGGCTTAAGGTAGCGGCCTTCGGGAGTGGCGGCTGAGGCTTGTGACGGCCTTTGGGTGGCGGCCTCTCCAGGCAGTGGTGGCTTCAAGTGAGACTCGGGTGGTGGCGGCCTCCGGCGTAGAGATGGCGGCCTTCTCCTAGGTTAGCAGCTTAAGGAGTAGAGATGGCGGCTCGTGCCGGAACAGGTGGCGGCCAAGGGATGGCGGCCTCCGAGTGGCGGCCGAGGCTGATGGCGGTGGCGGCTCTTGAGCAGATAGCAGATGGCGGCCTCTTGCAAGATGATGGTGGCGGCCAGGGCTAGGATGGCGGCCAAAGCAGTGGCAGCGGCCTCACTTTGAGTGGCGGCCTCCTCTAAAGCAAGGGATGGCGGCCGACGGCTTGTAAGGCTGATGGTGGCGGCCTCTTGGAGGCGATGGTGGTGGCGGCCTCCAGGGGTGATGGCGGCCTTGTCAGGTGGCGGCCTCCTCCGGAACGAGGCTGGCGGCTTCTCACGCTGTGTGACGGCCTTCCGAGGGCAGGCGGCCTCCAAAAGATGGCGACCTCCGGACGAAAGTGGCAGCGTCCGGACGAAGGCGGTGGCCTCCGGCGAAGGGTGGCGGCCTTCATGAAGCTGCGACGGTGGCGGCCTCCAGGCGAAGTCGGCGGCCGGACGACGCTCTGTCCGATGAGTCGACGACGGTGGCGGCCGGAAGCTGAACGAGAAGAAAATGAGGCATAATGGGCCTCGATGGGCCTACAAACTTGAATTAAGCGAGCAAATTTGTCTTAAAATACCAATCAGACAAAATGCGCAAGGGGGACATCTGTTAACCGAGCAAAAAATAATAAGGCCCAATGAAATCGCTTGTCTAAATTGCCCGGCCCAATATGTGAAAATATATCCACAAGAGAGGACGTGACCCAAGAAGATATATCCGGATGAGATGATGTATGGCCAGTCCACAAGATTGAGGTTTCAAGGCCTAGTATGTGAGGTTTCAAGGCCTAGTGAGGTTTGAAGGCCTAGTGTGTGAGGTTTCAAGGCCTAGTGAGGTTTGAAGGCCTAGTATGTGAAAATATATCCGGAAGAAGGGACGCACCTCCAAAGGCCCAGTTAGTGAAAATATATCCGGGAGAGGACGCATCGTCAATTCCCGGAAGAAGAGGACGCGTCTTCAGTCATTAGATTGGGTCACCCTAGAGTCTCATGCGAAGAATAAAAAGCAATGAAATCGTTATCTAAGGAAACGAATCACATTCCATGGAAACAGATCCTAGCAAGACACACCATCTGAGGAAACAGATCAAGAGACAAATCAGGGAGCGTCCATGGATCAGATTTAAAGGAGGCATCACCATTATATAAGTGCAAGCGGCCTCACATGCAAGAGACATCTCCAACACACTTCGAAAGAAGCCGCATTTAATTATTTTTACTTTCTTTATTACTTTCTGCAAGTTTACTGCTTTATGTTTCTTTTCAATTCCTTTATCGCTTTCTTTCAATTCCTGTAGTTTGTTTTCTTGCATTCCTTGTAATCTTTTCCAAATTCATCTATCCAAGAGAGGTTTCAATCCTCCAATATTTTCACCGTTAACAAATTAATATTCCTTTATTAAAATTAGAGTTTTAACTAAATAAATACTCCCTCCGTATTTTAAAGATTGTAACATTACAACATTTCATAGTTAAATACACATTTTTAATGCTTAATATCTTAAATTGTATAAAAATAAAAATGATAAAAATTTGAAATTCTACACTATGCGATTAGACAAATCTAACATGACTATACTTGACTATGTTTTTATCTTATTATAACCGTGTTAAAAAATTGAATCCAAATTAATTACTTAATAAATAGTAAGAACTATGCACATGTTACATTTATTCTAAAACGGATGGAGTATTTAAGATGCTTTATATGTTAGATTTTGAGAGTATAGTCTCCCAATTTTAACTTTCACCTTCAGAGTTAAAGTTTAGTCCTACACTGAAATTTTTATTTAAACAATCGAAAAATGTTTGTTGTTAAATTCTAAATTTTGGATGATTAAATTTGTGCCCGAAACTCTTTAGTTATAAAATGTTTAGTAATCGGATTTGCTAGTTACATGAGAATATTCCTATTGTAAAATGTCTAGTGGTTAAAGTTTAGGTTTTAAACTTCAAATAAAATATTACTTTATTTAAAAAACTTTGCAATAATATTTTAAAAATACATTAAACTTTAAATGCCAAACTAAACCATATTCAACTTTAATTTTACTTCTTGGGAATGAGATTTGGGTCGCTGTTAGGGTGCGACTAAGCATTTTGACTTGATGTACTGCGGTACATCGCAGCCATTGATTTAATTTATAAATTGATGGTTGAGATTAACTTAAAGGTTAAAATAGTAAATTTCCTACATTTAGTTTGTGAACAGACAATTGCTGATTCTTCCATTCTTCTTCCGTTCTTCTTCTCTTCTTCTTTGCATTTCAAGGATTGATCTCATATTACTCTCCAATTTGCTTAATTATGCTGCTATACATAATTATACGTCGCTGAAATATTTTTAAATAAAGTCATTGAATTGTTCATGAAAACGTACCCGAAATATTCTAGTTGAGTCGCTGAATTATTCTTCATAGCATCGCTGAATTATTCTTCATAGCATCGCTGAATTCTTCTTGACGGCCTCGCTGAATTCTTCTTTGTAGCGTCGCTGAATTCTTCTGTGTATTGTGGCTGAATGCTGAACTCTTCTAGGATAGTGTCGCTTAAATATTTTTTATAGCATCACTAAATTGTTTTTTTGTAGCATGATTGAAATTATCTATTAATATATTTGTTACCATTCGTTGATGATTATTTGAAAATATTAGATTAGATATGATATTATTTACGAAATATTAGATATGATAACATACTAAATATAAGTTTACCAAATATTAGATATGATATTATTTACCAAATATTAGATATGATAACAGAATTATTTTTGATAGCATCGCTGAATCATTCTTGGTAGCGTCGCTGAATTCTGCTTGGTACCATCGCTGAATTCCTCTACTTGATCTCGCTGAAATATATTTGATAGCATCCCTTCATTATTTTTGATAGCATCACAGAATTGTTTTTGGTAGCATCGCTGAATCATTCTAGGTTGCGTCGCTGAATTATTCTTGGTACCATCGCTGAATTATGCTAGATACGGTCGCTGAAATATATTTGATAGCATCCCTTCATTATTTTTGGTAGCATCACATAATTGTTTTTGGTAGCATCGCTGAATCATTCTAGGTTGCGTCGCTAAATTATTCTTGGTACCATCGCTGAATTATGCTAGATACGGTCGCTGAAATATATTTGATAGCATCCCTTCATTATTTTTGGTAGCATCACATAATTGTTTTTGGTAGCATCGCTGAATCATTCTAGGTTGCGTTGTTGAATTATTCTTTGTACCATCGCTGAATTATGCTAGATATGGTCGCTGAATTCCTCTACTTGTGGTCCCTGAAATATATTTTATAGCATCACTTAATTGTTTTTGGTAAGATCGCTGAAATGATCTATTAATAAATTTGATACGTATCTTTGATCATAAAAAGATATTATTTGAAATATTAGATATGGATTACCAAATATTTGATATGATTTACCAAATAATAAATATGATAACATACTAAATATAGAGTTACCAAATATTAGATATGATAACATGTCTAAAATACTTGTCGTATCGCTGAAATGCATTATTTTTAAATGAACTATTATTGTGTTATGACAATTATACCTTTTTTCATTTACAACCCTTGGATTTTAAACGGACGCTTCAGATCGCTGCCTTGATGTGCTGCGGGATTTGTTGATCGCACCCTAACTGGACCCTGAGATTTAACCCCAATGGTCATCTCCCCTGCCTTCCAACTATATGTTAGGGTTCAATTCTCACTCGGCCCCCTATCCCTTCCCTTTATCTCCTTTTATAATTTGTATGATTTGGATTTTGACACACCTTTGCCGCACATACGTGTCAATGTTTATTAAAAACAAAAACTTTAATTTTACTTCTTCTTTCTCATTTTTTACTATTGTGAAATATTGAAAATTTTTGTATCCAAAGCATTATAATCGCAGTGCGACATGTTTGATAAATCTTTAGCCAAATCTTAGTTTTTGTAATTTGTGGACGTAATTATATATCCCATTTGACCATGTCAAAATTAATATAATACTACTATTTAGTAATTATTTATATCTATATCTAATTCTAATCTCTAATCTATATTCATACTTATTATTGAAAGCAACATTTATTGGGAATCTTTTCTTTCTTTCTTTCTTTTTTTCTTAAAAAAGAATATTTTTATTTTTCTCTAAGAAGGATAGGTAACTAAGTATATACTGTAGTACAGAACATGTTAATTAATTAAATAATGTAGAAAATTAAAAATAAAGTGGAGATGGGTCTACCATGTTTGAATATTCCTTATGATAGTACAGAGTTTCACATGATCTTTGATGACTATTATGGTTTTGTGCAGTTTTTAATCATTTTAGGATTAAATAATTCATAGATTGATTAATTGGTTCAACAACATTTCAGTTAGCTGCAACTATAAAAAGCTTTACTACTACAATTTATTTAATACTATATTTTGGGTTATTTGTTTAATTAGTTCCTTATCGAAAAAAATTTGTTTAGTTCCTTAGGGAGGTGGAAAATTGGTAGGGGTTGCACACAGTGTAATTTAATTTGTATAATTATTAATTAACAAACTCCATAATATATTAGTACGTAGTATTGAATTCTATTTTATTCTATTTTTATTTATTTTCTTAACTTTTTTTTGGGTGGGGGTGGATATGATTGATTAATTAAAATAAGTTATTAAAGTATCATTTTTAAAAGAGAATTAGTTAATTAAGGGGTTAATTCACAAAAAGATAATGAATTAATTGATATTGTACTGATAAGCTAATAATACTGTATAGAGTAGAGACAAAGCAATGAATTTGAAAAAGATACTTATGATGAGATAGTTTTTATAGAGGTAATTAAGCCCATTGGCCTAGCTACCATAAACCTAATTTAATTCATTATTATAATAAGCTAGACAGGATTTCAGCCTATAAATAAATAAATAATATAATAATTGAAAGGGGCAGCCCTGGCCTAAGAAGACCATGTATGATTATTCATTTGCTCTATCCCAACATATATATATATATATATATATATATATTATATATATATATATATTGAATTGCAATTTTAAATTTTAAATTTCTGTTGCAACATATATAGTGAATTGCAACATATATATATGTTGGGATAGAGTAAATGAATAATCATACATGGTCTTATATAGTAGATGATAGTGAATTGCAATTTTAAATTTCTGTTAGATGTATTTCTCCCACCTCAACAACTCAATAATTTACCAATAAATCCTTAGCTAATCATCCATTAGCATTTATTTGTAATTGTAATTTTTTTTGCTTAACATTTGTAATTGTAATTTTAATTCATTATAATGCATTTTATTCCTTTCCTTTTAGCTATATACTATGGGATAAAAGCTATCCTACGGACCAACCGATAAAGGCCCAATTTATTACAGGCCCAAAAGAGAATAGTTGGACCATTTCTTGGGCTTATTGGGCCAAAGGATGCAATCCAATAAAAATATAGAGTACTTCGTATTTTTTAAATTTTGAAGCCCACAAAGGAAAAATGGAATAATTGTGGACATGGTCACATGGATAGGCCGCCTATGGGCAATGACCAGTCTCAACTCTCAACTCTCAAATTAATCACTTTTTATATTAATAACTAAATAATACTTCTAAATGTTTATATATTTTATCAACAGCAGTTGGCTTGAGTGAATGAGGCTCTAGTCGCTTAAGCAAGGTCTCAGGTTCAAGCCCCGTGTATGTAAAGAACTATTTTAGGTCCATTATGGCATAGGGATATCCAGTTTCACAAAAAAAAATGTTCATATATTTTGTTACCAAAAAAAAAAAAGTTCATATATTCGAATCATTTAACGAAAGTGAACACTTTCAACCACATTATATAACATCCAAAAATAATTTTAAAAATTACTCATATGGTGTATACTTTATTTTATGGCGGATACTGCAAGCGAAAATAAAAGGAAAACGCGACAATACCCCAATTCTAAAACATGGGTTGCAAAAAACACTTCAAAGACAAAGGTGTACATGAGCCATATTAATTTTATATGCATACAATTTAAATGCAGAAATATAGTACTATGAGGTTTTTTTATGGCGTGTACCGGGTATTCTCAAGTTATATTGGACATGAGACTAATCTCTCGAAAATTTGATGGGCATTGAAGGGTTGCCTCTTCCAAAACAGAATTCTGTATACACAAAGGCTCGAAGCTGAGACTTTTACTTAAGCTGCCAGAGCCCCATACCACTCAAGTTAACTGCGTTTGGTTATAGTACTATGAAGTTGTTTGTTAGTTTCTTAATTAAATAATTCAAATGCTAATTTATTTTTGAACCAACCGCTCTGAACTATTCAATTTAAAGCGTAACAAATGGAGTACTATAACTCATAACCCTTTCTTCCTTTCTTTATTCTTCTTCTTCTTTATTTTATATATATATATATTTTTTATTTATTTTTAAATCCCACTTACATTGATATTAGGGTTAGAAATGTCAGGACAGGCCAACAGGGCGACATGAGGCAGTCCATGGAGGGACGAGCTTAGGCGGGTTGACTCATTTAGGTCCGCTTCCAAACAGGATATAATTATCCCGACCCAACCCAACCCACCGGCAGGTTTTAGGTCAGGCGAGTCAGCCTGTGGTTTTATAATTAATTAATAATTTTAATTTTTTTAATTATTTTATATTGTTATATATCTAATTTAATATTATAAATATTTTTAAAAAATCTAAAATGATTTTTTTTAATTGTGTAAAATATTCTTTATGAAAATAACTTCAAATTAGCATAAAAAGTAATATTAAGTAGTCCATGATATATGTAATGAGCATTAAAATTATTTTAATTTAATTAAGTTAATAAAGTCAATTTTATAATTTTTTAATAGTATTTTATAAAATTATTAAATTAACATAATATGATTTCAAATAACATTTAACCAACAAACATTAATACAATAGCTTTAATAACAAGCTTAAGAAATATTAAAAAAAAATAAAGAAATGACTTGGCCCGCGGGCCAACCCAATCGGCAATGGACTTGGGTAGGTTTGACCCATTTAGGTCCGCTTCCAAACGAACCTCTAGGTCCGCAAGTTAAGCTGGCCCAACGGGTCAAACCCATTTTGAAGACATACCTAATAAGGCAATTAGACAGTGTAATTATAGAAGTGTATGATAATAATGAAACTTAAGATTTAGAGGATTGACTGCTTTGCGATTAAACCATAGGGTTTGCTTTATTGAGGTAACTTTATGTAGATTTTCTTCCATCTCTCTGTAAAGTGACAATTTCATGATCAACTTCCATTAAATTAATTAATTACACTTGTGTCGGCAAATAAAGTGATTAACATCCCCACAATATTTTTAATCATCTTTCTTGGTGGGTGGGAGTGTAGCTACAAGTTTTTATTAATGCACAAATTAAAGATAGTTTGCTAATAAGTCAGGCTTCTCCACTTTTCTCCTTTTCTTCTTTTTTGGAAGGATATAATTGAAATTTTGTTGTGGTGATGTAATGGTCTTCAATTTTACTTTGGACACTATTAGACCAGGGATAATTGTCCAAGGCATTTAATAATTAAAGCTAATTATGGGGTGTTTGGAAAAATAACTAAATTAAATCAGCTCATTTGTGAAATATTATTAGACAAAATAACCTTTTTAAAGAGACAAAATAACTTAAAACAGTGTTCAATGAACTCTTTTTGAATCCGCTGCAAAGAGTGACATTTTAGATTTTAATTTATTGTAGGCAAAAAGTTGGTCTAAAAAATGTCAAACAACTAATTTGACTTACTTATTCTCCGCGTAATTAGTTAACAACTAGCAGCTAATTGTCGGCCATATATCCTATTCGTTTTTCATAAATGTTTAACATTTTATTGTTTTTTGAGCTTTGTAAAATGTAAAGCATTAACTTTTATGAAAACATAAATATTTGAACATGAAAGACATTAAATAGGGCAATGAGGAGATTTGGGAGCATGCACATCCGCTCGTTCACAAACATCCCCATTTTGGTCTCGTGTTCAGACCATATTGAGATATTTTTATGGATTTTTTTTTATTAACAGCCTATACAGGCCAGGAAAGATGAGGTGGATGCCCATACACACAATTACAAATGGAAATAAGGGAGGGATAGAGGATCGGGTGGTATTCGAACAACCTGAAGGTTGAGAGTCAGGGAGCTTGACCACTCGGGTCAAGTCTCACAGATATTTTTATGGAAATGAACAACTATTAAGTACGGAGTAATGGAGTATTAACTATTAGTAAATGAGTGAGACATGTTCTTATATGTGTTGATGGGTTGAGTTATATTATGCCAAAAGCCCTCATCATTCATCAGTTGTTGAGAATGCGTTGGATCGAGGAAAATTTTGTTGGGTCTACATGCTATGTTGTTGAATGTGATAGATTTCAACAAGTTCAGCTAAATAAACCCTGTATCAGTGCATAAACCGGTTTCAGTGTTGATAATCACTCCTCATACCCCATATATCTGCCGAGGATCCGTACGTTTTAATTTTGAAGTACTAATGACTGATGTACGAATGTGGACAGATATGGTAATGGAATCATCATCCATTGACCTTTATTGCATGAAATTAAATGTGAAAAAACAGAAAAAAAAAAAAAAGGAATTAAATGACGGAAATCGTTTGGGTGCTGGCGGCCTGTAGGTGCTGGCACATAAAAAAGTGATGGGTATGTGTATGAAATGATGTATGAGTATAAAAAAGTGATGGATGGAAGTTATGAATAAAAAAGTTAATAAAAAAACAAACTATAATCTATACATCACTTTATAAGGCTTATACATCATTTTACAAAGGGCTACACATCATTTTTAGCGCTGCCTGCACCTGCTGACAATTGTTTTGCCATAACAGATACCGAATTGTTAAATGACTGCCGTCCCGGCAAGGAATTGGTTGGCAGTTGAGTTGACTGGGAAAATGCATCACAAAGCCCAGCAGGCGGCAACCACTCTTCTTTATCAACACCACCAACTACTTGTTGAATTAAACTCGTCTTTTGTTGAAAAAACATCTATCTGGCATCCTCCAATCTCGGTCCCACTTCAGTGTCCGGCCATACACTTGAAATTTGAATCTCCTGGATCGCTATATTTCTGCTTTACTGGAGTTCATCTGGAATGCACCCACCTGCTTAATTAAAATTCAATTATAACCTGCTAATGAGACAACCATAAGGCTACAAAACAAAACGAAAAGATATACTAACATACACTGCTCATGAAATCTTCAACGTAGCTCAAGAATTTTATTGCAATTTGCGACAAAAATTATATTCCTATCTATTCTACACACACCGCTACTGTTCCCTTATATTTTATCTCCAATAATTATCCTCTACCGATCAAGGCTTTCTCTGGAATCAATTTCTTGATTTCTTTAGAATTTTCCTCCTCCTAAAAAAGTTGATTAATAGTACTTACATGATAATGTTCTCTCCTCTCCTTGTCCCACATGTTTCTTATTGGAGGGTAATTGAAATTTTTTAAAAAGATTAGATTTTGTCCTGTGTATAGTTAAATCACAACCAGCCTACTGTTAGGACTTTTACTCGTTTTGTCTTTTTGATTGATTATGGCCCTAATTCTGCATTTGTTTGACTAAGCCCTTTAATGGCAGGAGGCCGATGCTCGAATTTCTTGGAGCTCCCGGGATCAGAAGTCCCGGAACGATCATAACTGAATGCCCCTCCGTGTGTCTATATATGTGTGTTAAAAGTCTTATTACAAGACATGAATTCCAGTTTCAATTTTTGTTTGTTTCCTACATTCATTTGAGGGTTTGAAACTGAAGAAAGTGGCTGCCTTTAAATGGCGGAAACAGCCAAGTACGCCCTGGAGAACGAAATTGGCTGTGGCTTCATGTCTGCAATTTTTCATCTCAAGCGGTTCAGATCAAAAAGACATGTCCTGGTTCAGGACAGCAGCCCCTGTCCTAATTCCAAATCAGCCAGGCTTCCTCAATGCAAAGCACCTGATCAGCCATTTAAGCCAACTCCTGCCAGGCCATTACCATCGAGAAGGCGCTCCGAGGCTTCTAGAAACTCGACGGGGCCACCAGGTTCCCAGCTGGTGAACTCGTCGTACGTTAAACGCCTCGCCAAAGAACCTACCTTTACCTCAGGCGAACTCAGCCTGACACTCTCCGAACAAAAAAGGACATCAATGGATGCAATTGGGACATTGTACCCGACAGGCAATGTCTTTCTGTTAGGCCATTTGGGGAACTTGAAGCAGAAGGGAAACGACGGTAAAGGCGCGATAGTTTGCCAGGGAAATGGTGTGAAGAAAAAAGTGGAAACAGGCGGCCATCATTTGGGGAATGTGTACCACAATCCTCCGACAGGCAGATTGAATCCTGATTATTGCATCAAGTTGTTGGGAAATGATAAGTACAGGCAAGGGAAGTACGAGGAGGCGTTAGCTCTGTACGAACAGGCGATCGCCATTGATCCGACTAATCCTTGCTATCACAGCAACAAGAGTGCTGCATTGATTGGATTAGGCCGCCTTTTGGAGGCTGTCGTCCACTGTAATGAGGCGGTTCGTTTGGATAACTCGTACCTTAATGCTCATTGCAGATCAGCAAACCTATACCTTAGGTATCAACGAGATATGTTTGATAGTCTTCGATTAGGCCAAAAAAGAAAATTAAACAATGAGGATAATAAACTGTGGTTCTTTTGTGCAGATTGGGGTTAGCTGAGAAAGCAATGCACCATTACAAGTGCGCGGGGAACAAGGCAAGGGACGAGGATATTGTCCGGGCAGAGAGCCTCAAGAATTGCATCGAACGTTGTAAGGAAGCTAGGGATCGTGGAGAATGGGGAAATGTGGTTCGCGAGAGCCAGGCTGCATTGACACTAGGCGCGGATTCAGCTCCACAGGTTTGGCAAAAAAGAATTCGAAGAGATAATACATTACAATGTTGATTCTGTTTCTTCCGAGTCACAAAGTTGTTTCAGATTGTTGGTTGCGAATTTGTGATCCGTAGGTTTATGCAATGAAAGCCGAGGCATTGATGGAACTCAACCGACATGAAGAGGCGCACGCTGTTGTACAAGATGCGCCTAAACTCAGCTCCAAGCTCTGTCCAGAGATCTTTGGGAATTCAGCTGCAGCCGGTGTGCTGCAAGTCCAGGCGGTTGTGTACTTGGCGAATGGGAGGTTTGTTGTTTCAAGGAATGACCTTTCATGATGCAGTTTAGTACTAGCTCCGTTTTCATGAATCTGCATCGTTTCATTATTTTATGAGGACTCATACGGTGTGGGCTCTGTCGCAACCAGGTTTGATGATGCAGAGAGGTGTGTTCAACAAGCGTTACGCCTTGATGCCAGCAATGGCGCGAGGGAAACTGCTGAGAGGGTGAAGGCTGTAGTGTCTGCTCGATTGCAAGGCAACCGGCTGTTCAAAGGGTCTAGATTCTCCGAGGCTTTGATGGCGTACGACAAGGGGCTAGAGAAGGATCCACACAACAACTCCATCTTACTTTGCAACCGCGCTGCTTGCCATTCGAAACTAGGACAGTATGATGAGGCGGTGGAAGGCTGCACGGAGGCTCTAGCAGCTCGTCCTTCGTACAGCAAGGCGAGGCTTCGGAGGGCTAACTGCAATGCAAAGGTGAGCAAGCAATTAGCCATGAAATGGTGATCTTAGGGTGATCCTTTCATTGAAAAATGCTCCTATTACACTCTGGGAACCAACCATGTAGTATCTAACCACTACAAGAATTTTCTATTCTAGTGATCGAAAATTTACTAAACATGTTAGCGACCGAAATTCATTAGCTACCACAACTTTAGTGACTGAATCCACAATTTTTCTAGTAGTGAACGTCGTAAGCTTTTAATGTGCAGTTGGGGAAATGGGAGGCGGCCATCGAAGATTACGAGGTGCTTGTTCAAGAGATGCCGGGCGACCAAGAGGTGAATGCGGCGCTTTCAGAAGCAAAGCTGCAACTTATCATCGACAGGACGCAAAATGGGAGCAACAAAGATCATATGGATGCTTTTTCCAACTTGACATTAGTATGAACCAAAGAAAATTTACACAACATCTCTTAGGGCTGGAGTTTGTACAGTTGTGGCTTTCTTTATTTTGGTTTTGTATTTGTTTGTGTGAGTTGGGATTAGTTTGGTTTTTTTTTTTTTTTTTTTTTTGGTTTGTTCACACGAAGATCAAGAACAAAGGCTAGTAGTGTGTTTGTATGTTGTTGTAGTCTTTATAGTGATAGAAGACAATATAGGTTGTCCTAATGAACCTCATTTTCTATCTGATTCAAGAATTGCCATATTGGTTTGATTCTAGTGAAGACAGACATGAATTGATGCAAGAAAGATGTACAGTCAGTTTGCCTCTTAAACATCGCTTATCCCCTTTGACTGGGTTTATTATTACATTCATTATTTAGGTTTCTGGAGAAATAAGGAAAAAAAACCCAACAGCAAGAAGGCAGGGGAATGTGCATATGGTTATCAGGTTATTCATAAGTTGCCTCTTATATAAAAGACAAACTGGTTAATTTGCTTTCTCCTGTATTTGAGTCTTGAACTCACTTGATTCCCTAATATGTTGGGCCAGCCAAAAAATGGGTACTATAATTCCCAGTTGAATTTGGAACTTAAATTGACTTGACTCTTAGAGGGTGTTTGGATTGGCTTCTACCAAGGTGTTTTTGGCTTTTGCTTCTGCAAAAAGTACTTTTGGGGAAAAAGAAACGTTTGGTTTGGTTTTTTTAAAAAGCAGAAGCACCTCGAAAAGCTGCAAAAGCCAAATGAACTTTGTAAAATGTGCAAAGACTTAAATACCATCATTACTTAAAATAAATTACATTACAAATATATCTTATTATCATAATAAGTAGCATGTCCTTTTTGGTAATTTACACATTTCATAAGCACTTTTCATTTTTACACATCCAAACACACTTTTGAAAAAAAACTGATTTTCAAACACAAAAGTTACATGCTTCTGCTTTTAGCTTTCACTTCTGCTTCTGCTTTTCTCAAAAGTTAATCCAAACGGGCCCTTATTGTGCTTGTTTTAGGCAGATTGGAAAATTGGGCTTGGGGAGTGGGCCAGTTAGCTAGATTCACCTTGTAATAGCTAGATTATATCCTTTTTAGGAAGGGGAAATTAGAGTCAACACCCCATTTAAAATAGTTTGCATTTTAAAAAGACCCCTTACTCAAAACTTGTAGAAAAGGACCCCTTCACAACTTTGACTTGTAAAGAGCACCCACAACACTTCCTTAATCCCCTTAAAAAAATAAACCCGTCATTACTTCAAACAAAACCCATCGCACACGCGGGAGAAGGAGAGGGCACAACACACAACGGATACAACGGGAGAAAGAGGGCACAACATCAACACACACGCCCATCCGAGCCCAATCCGAGAGCCGGACCGACCGAACACCGATAAAGGGTTTCTGTATCTCTGATATTTCATCGTACAGACTAGTGCAACAATGGCACCGAAGAGAAAGCCCAAAGTGACGGAAGATGGTGGTCGGCCGATGGGTATATTTAATTTTTACTTCAAGAATTTTAGTTTCATTTGTGATTTCTGGGAGTAGATTGATTGGTGGGAGTGAAGAAATTGTTATATGAAATTATTCATGTGGGATTTCTGTATTTTGATTTTGATTTGGGGATGTTTTTGTTTTGGTGATTTTGATGAATTATGGTGAATAATTTATGCATTTAAGGTGTTCGATGAAATGTCATATTGGTGTTGACATAACATTTGGGTATTTCAACTGCTTCCGGAGCTGCAAGAGCGATTGGATTTGGGAGGATTGGAGCTGGTGCGTGGGGGAGATGAGGGAAGCGAAGAGCAGCAACATAAAGAGGAGGAGCAAAAGGGGGCGGGTTCTGGGAAGCTCCATGAGACGAGAGGGAGGAATGACTAAGTGAAAAGTGGGTTGTTCTTCTTGATCAGAATGGCATAGGGACGGCAACATGGACGGTCTGGAGGACCGTCCCACGCCCGTGTAATGTGTTATGTGTAATCCAGTGTTCGGGACGGGAACATGGACGGTCTGGAGGACCGTCCCTTCAAATGGTAATTAAATTTAGAAGTTTGGTAAATCACGAACAAACGTTTGGTAAAAATTTTGAGATAGGTGGTAAGAAGGTGGTTCCGTGTCTATATTTTTTTTTTATTGTGGTAAAATGCATACAAACTTTGGTAAAGCACAAGCACATTGATGGTAAAACATAACAATAATTGTGGTAAATATTTTGGGAAGTTTGGTAAACCTTACATATAGTGTGTGGTAAATCTTTATATATACGTTGGTAAAATACACCCGTGTAATACTCGTAAAATAATTGGGTATGGCAAACAATCATTTTTTTATTTTTTATTTTTTTTCGATAGATGGAAAATAAATCAAATATTATTTTGTAAACTCCAATATTTTGTTGTGGTAAAATGCATACAAACTTTGGTAAAGTACAAGAACATTGATGGTAAAACACAACAATAATTGTGGTAAATATTTTGGGAAGTTTGGTAAACCTTACATATAGTGTGTGGTAATCTCTATATATACGTTGGTAAAATACACCCGTGTAATACTCGTAAAATAATTGGGTATGGCAAACAACCATATTTTTTTTTTCGATAGATGGAAAATAAACCAAATATTATTTTGTAAACTCCAATATTTTGTTGTGGTAAAATGCATACAAACTTTAGTAAAGCACAAGAACATTGATGGTAAAACACAACAATAATTGTGGTAAATATTTTGGGAAGTTTGGTAAACCTTACATATAGTGTGTGGTAATCTCTATATATACGTTGGTAAAATACACCCGTGTAATACTCGTAAAATAATTGGGTATGGCAAACAACCATATTTTTTTTTTCGATAGATGGAAAATAAACCAAATATTATTTTGTAAACTCCAATATTTTGTTGTGGTAAAATGCATACAAACTTTGGTAAAGCACAAGAACATTGATGGTAAAACACAACAATAATTGTGGTAAATATTTTGGGAAGTTTGGTAAACCTTACATATAGTGTGTGGTAATCTCTATATATACGTTGGTAAAATACACCCGTGTAATACTCGTAAAATAATTGGGTATGGCAAACAACCATATTTTTTTTCGATAGATGGAAAATAAACCAAATATTATTTTGTAAACTCCAATATTTTATTGTGGTAAAATGCATGCAAACTTTGGTAAAGCACAAGAACATTGATGGTAAAACACAACAATAATTGTAGTAAATATGTTGGGAAGTTTGGTAAACCTTACATATAGTGTGTGGTAAATCTCTATATATACGTTGGTAAAATACACCCGTGTAATACTCGTGAAATAATTGGGTATGGCAAACAACCATTTATTTTTTTTCGATAGATGGAAAATAAACCAAATATTATTTTGTAAACTCCAATATTTTGTTGTGGTAAAATGCATACAAACGTTGGTCCGGCACAAGAACATTGATGGTAAAACACAACAATAATTGTGGTAAATATGTTGGGAAGTTTGGTAAACCTTACATATAGTGTGTGGTAAATCTCTATATATGCGTTGGTAAAATACACTCGTGTAATACTCGTAAAATAATTGGGTATGGCAAACAACCATATTTTTTTTTCGATAGATGGAAAATAAACCAAATATTATTTTGTAAACTCCAATATTTTGTTGTTGTAAAATGCATACAAACAATAATATTTTAATAAAATTATTTTTAAATAATAATCCTTTACCATATTTAAGAAAATTATTTACCATATCGGATACTACACATTTACCATATTTTGAAAATACATTTATTGGACGGTTAGTGGACGCTCCCATGGAACCGTCCATTTGCCCGTTGTCCAATATCCAAAGTTTCAAAAAACATGTTTACAAAACACATCCATTACATGTTACCACATTCGGCTAAAACCTTTACCATTATAACTGTACGTCTTTACCACGTTGATTACGTTTGGTTACCACGTATTTAGAATAAAATAAGTATTTACCATATTTATGTATGATATAATAATAATAATTACATTAATATTAAATAAATAAATATAACAATATAAAGTTGGGAAAAAACATTTCGCTTGAATCTCAATCCGAGAATTTAATGAAACATATAAATAAGAACTTCGGAGTGACATACACGTAATGCTGTACTTATAATTTAAGATCTGTAGTTGTCATTATGATTGTAAACATACGATTGGATGGAGAAATTGCTCGTTTATTATACATTTCGAATACTATCTAGTATGAGTACTTAGATAATCCTCCTAATGAGTGAATCTAATGTTGGATGTGCACATATAAGCTTCTCTCAATAATATATATACATTTGGATTCATGGTCATCGTACTTATGGTCATATTTTTTTAATTGAGATAATATAACATACTTAATCCATTTAGACATACTTAATTGAGATAATATAACAACTTGTGATCATAAATTTAATTAAGTGAGATAATAGGACAATACATAATTCATTAAATCATAATAATGACTTCGGTTTTGAAACCTAAACCCACTACCTGATAAACTTACCATGTTTGCTTGTGTGGTTTACCACAAATATACTGCATGGCATACCATAAGTCTAGGATAAGCTTACCACAATCTTACTCTACTACTTACCACACAATTCCTTAAGAACCTTAAACCCTTAAAAACCCCAAACCCTCACAATCTTAAAACCCTAACCCTACAATCTTAAAACCCTAAACCCTAAAAATGAAGATATTGATAGTTAAATACACATTTGGAACTTTATTATGAATACTTTGATGATTCTCCTAATGAAGGCAATGTGAGATGTGAACCTATATGGTTCAATCAAGTATATATATATATATACACTTTGATTCATGGTAATTATACTTGTGATAATAATTTTAATGAATTGAGATAATATGACAATATATAATTCATTTAGACATTATAATGTCTTCGATTTTGAACCCTAAACCTTTGAATGGATAAACTTACCACATTCACTTATGTGGTTTACCACATATATACTACATGGCATTCCATAAGTATAGAATGACATTACCACAATCTTGTTCGACTACTTACCACACAATTCTCTGAACTCTACAACATATGCTTACCATATACTTCCTCCGTCTTTTAAAGATAGCTACGGACCCACCCAGCACGTAGTCCAATGCACATTTTAAACATTAATAACTCAAATTCTGTAGAAGTAAAAATTCTAAAAATTCGATATTTAAAAACTACAAGATGAGACGAATCTAACAAGATCTCACTTGGCTATATTTTAACTTGTATAACTATGATAAAACTTTAAATCAAAGTGTTTAGGTGAATAGTGTCAATTTTACCAATGTAGCAATCTTTTCTAAACGGAGAAAGTATATGCCTACATATTTACCATGCTCGTCTTGAAAAATTTACCACGTTATTCTTGTATATTTTACCAAAATGAGGATATACATCTTACCACAGATACTCTGTCAGTTTACCACAACCATACAAAAACAGAAAAATAAAATGCATAAACCCCAAAACCCATAATAACCCACCATCAAACCCCATGGTATAAAATTAGTTACCACGGAATAGTTAGCCAACTTAAAACACTCAAATTATCTTTGTTACCATATGTTTGTAACCGCCTATGTCAATCCAGGTTTACCACATATTCCCATTCACCTTACCAGATCTTTTTATAGGGTTACCACATATCTATTGTATTATTACAACAGGCTTACCACGGAGGAGACTCGCCGTCCATCGATAGACCGTCCCTCACGCTCTGTTTTTCAGAAACACAGCTGGTCTCAAGAATCATGGGACAACCCCATTTGTCCAATAACTCATACACCGAGTCTGACTTTGCCCTGCTTGTCTGCCATGAGGTTCCATGGGAACTTGTGATGTCCCCTTCTTTCAATTCCTCGTCTTCATAGGAACATTTATTTCTCCCTTTCATGACCATGGAAGAATTATGGGATTGAGTTTCTGATTATCGATTAAGCCCACCACAGGATAACTAAAAATAAAGTTATACGAAGTATCAGAGAATTAGGTTACTTTATTATTTAATTCCCAATTCCAGCATTACATGTTCTGTGATTTTCTAAGCTTTTTAATTAATAGTAGTAATAAAGCTGATTGACCGAACTATGTAGTACTCATAATACTATTAAACAAAAAAAAAAGGAAAAAACAACAACAAAGCTTTGGGCAACACGTGCTTCCATCGACAGACCGTCCCCGACCCTCTGTTTTTCAGAATTATATGGACGGTAACAGGACGGTGCGTCATTAAAATCCCAGGACCGTCCCAAACAATAAATACCTACAAACACTTATTATATAAGCCCTAGCTCTCTTCCTTCCACCTAAACTTCTTTGTACACCTTGCGCTGCCGACCGACCACCGTTACCGCCGTCTGCTGCCGCTCAAAACCTCCGTGCGCAGTGGGTGATTGCCGGAAATGAAGAGGGAGAGAAAAAAGAACGCTGTGATATTTTAGGGCATTGGGGATGTTTTTGTATTTTCCCACTTGAGGGTATTTTTGCCTTTTCATACTAGGATTATTAGATTAGTTGATTAAGAATATTGTTAAAACATTTCTAAACTAGAGGTCCCTAAGTCTAAAAGTCTTCAACATGGGTCCTTGACCCTAAATATTGTTTTTGAGAGTTCCTTCTCTCTAAGGCTCCCTTTTAGGAAATAGGGTTTGAGCCCATAATTTAAGGTTTGAGTTCACATATAGCAAGGAGAAAATAACTTTTTAAAAAAGCTTTTGTACATAAAATTATAAGATTAAATATTTGAATTGTTAATGTTTTTCTTAATAGAAAACACATTTTGGTACACCAAGGGTCGTTCTACATGCAGCTTTCAGGAGCTTTTGGGAGCTTTTGGTAGCTTTAGCTTTTATTTTAAAACAAAAGCCCCGTTTTGCACACTAGCTTTTAGGAGCTTATGGGAGCTTTTGGAATATTCTTTTTAGAAGCTACCTGTAGTAGCTTTAAAAAATAAGCTCGTAGCTTATTGTTGAACAATTACAATTTTATCTCGATAACCAACTCACTACCCAATAGTCATAAATATTTTTCCTTTTATGTCATTTCATACATTTTTTGACAACTACAGTAGTTGTACAGAATACTTAAATAAAACTGACAGCTACAGCTCCCACAGCTCCCTACAGCTCCAGCTCGCAGCTACAGTTCACCTACAGCTCTGCGTGCAGAACAAACCCCAAATGTAATTGATCATAATGATATTTATACTGCTTTGTCTTAACATAACATGCAAAGTCTTGACTTGAAAAAAAATAGTACTGTATTTTAAGCTCAAACTCAAATTTATTATAGTACTACAATTTAACCGGTATGGTTCACCTGTTGCGCCTTAAGGGCGGCATGTACTTTGCATAATTTAGGCCATAGGATTAGTTTTGATCTAATGGCTATAATGAGTAGAGATAAATATTAATTCTGGAATGTGTTTTTTAGTTCTAAAGTGACAATAATTTGTAAACAAGGAAAATGATTTCTTGGTTTTATACATGGTCAGAAAAAATCATTGCTCATAACATATGCAATTTTTCCTTTGGAACTACATCAATTATTATTGCAAGAACTACAGTCTACAAGTTAGGAGGACTTAAAAGGATGAATCTAAATTGGAATTTCACAATTGTCCATTTCCTTGTATGTCAGGGGTCAGGCCCGCCCTTCACTAATTTTGGAAACCACTGTTGGGATTTGCTGGATTTGGACAGCAACTGTTTCCCAAATCCAGGACAGCCTCCATATCTTCACACCTTGTCCACCTTTCTTCACTTTAAAAGGTGAAAGGCTTCTCTCAAAACTTTGAGACCTGTCTATCATCCTTCATTATTTCCACATGTATTGTTGTTGCCTTTAGCCCGATACACTAAATTGGATTTGATTTGTAGGAAGAATCATTATTATATGTTGAATGTGCTTGATAAGTTTTGCAAGACACATTAGAAAATAATTAATTCATACTCCGTTCCAACATAAACACAATGGATCGCAGCACATATAATGAAAATTAAAACCTACCCTTTATAGCATGTATTAAATTCCAGTCTTAAAGATAGTTGATATCTTAATTGAAGGGGCAAGGTTATGATGCGGATAAATGGAGGTGCGGATGTGCGGACCCCGTCCGCAGCCGTTGATCATTTTCATCATCCAACAGTTGAGATCATTTGTAGGGTTGGTATCGTAATTTTACATAGGAAATACGATTCAGCGACATGACATACACAATTCAGCGACGGAGCCAATGCAATTCAGCGACATTATTTTGTTCATCTCAGCGACGTTTTGAAGTTAGAGCCGTTTAAAGTTTATTGCGATTTTAAACACATCTCAGCGACGGAGTATATACAGATCAGCGATATGGCAAATACAAATTCAGCGACATGGGATATGCAATTCAGCGACATTATTGTATTTATTTCAGCGACACAATTTTATACGTTTCAGCGATATAGTTCTATACATTTTAAACGCATCTTAGCGACGAGCCCCACAAAATTCAGCGACATTACTATGTAATTCAGCGACAATGCCAACACAATTCAGCGACTTGATAAATTATTTCTCAGCAACATGTTATATAAAATACCTAACAAATAAAATTACGAAACTACACCTACAAATGATCTTGACCGTTGTATGATTAAAATGATCAATGGCTCAAGAGCGATGTCCGCACGGTACGGACGATGGTTGTCCGCATAGCAACGCCGACCTAATTGAAGTGTAGAAAGGTCTTGGGAGATGCATTTACCTGTGGATATCATCTCAAAATTAAGAAGGACAAACACTTTCATGGAATTTTATGGTTTGAGGATCCGCCAGATGAAGTGGTTATTTAAGAGAATGATGTAATAATCTCTAGTTACTCTTGTTCGAGAATCACCGGGTTCATATAAAATAGGGAACATCTCATTGTTCCGTCGATGTAGAATCTCAAGAGTATTGCTTATACCATCTATATGTAAGGGATGTATTCAATTCGGAGTTTATAGGATTATTGTTTTGAACTCTTGAATTTTGGATTTTCGATACGGATTTTTAAAAAAAAAAATCATACATGGAGTCTAAACAAAGTAATCAAAGGAGTCAATGAATACACTAAACTTTTTAAAATCCAACAAAATCTCAATTAAATAGAACCCGTAGTATTATTGGAGGCCATTTAGAATTGTATCATCACAATGCTGATTTAAAGGCCAAACCGCTTAGAAAATTCACAATTTACCATATGGTTGGGGTTCGATTCCCACCGGCCCTTACCTCTCCCCTTTATACCCTTTATAATTTGTGTTGCTTGGGCTCCCACACACCTTTGCCGACGCATGAGTGTCAATGTTTACCCAGAGAAAAGGTGATTGCATTTACTGTTGATCGCCATTGTGGGGATCAAATCGTAGTCACCATCGGAATAATCAAGGTAAGTGTGCCATTAGACTTAAATTCATAAAGAACATTATTGATAATAGTAACTATACACAACCCAAATAGTGCACCAATAAATTAGTGGACCAAATAAGAAAAAACTAAAAGCAAAAACAGGCTCTGTACAGAAAACAGTTACAGTACATTTCAGAAACATACAAATGTAAAAACTCAAAACACTGCACATCCTTCAAATTTCAAATCAGCCCTTTATTCACAAAAACATCAAAAATAAAAAATAATTATAAAATCTCATAAGCAAGAAAAATCCAAAAAAGTAAAATAAAAAGGGGAAAAAAAAGTAAAAAAGGAACCTCGACGATGATCATCTCCTCCAACTTCGGCTTCTCGAAAGCAGATCTCTGATCCCTCCGTCAATCCACGTTTCCTTCGCAATCTCGCCGGATATTCCCGAGAATTCCGATTCGTAATTCGCTACCACGATGCTCTGCTTTCCGTTTGCCTCCAACCGCTCTTTCGCCGGCGCAGACCGGCACCGCATCAACAGCAGTGCGTTCGGCGGTGGCCTGATTGGATTAGCATCGCCGTCGTCGTCTTCTTCTTCATCGTCGTCGGCCAAACACGGCGTAACCGTTTTTCCCCTGTGTTCGTCCTTCGCGAAGTGCTCCTTGCCCTGATTTTCCTGCAAAATCATGAACCACTTGGAGAACACGTCTCCCGAATTGCGTTCGATTTCTTCGCCGTTGTAACCGCTCTTCTCCTCTTTCGATCCAGACTTCCGGTAATTTTTCTCATCGTCGTCTTCTTCATCGTCGGAGTCATCGTCGTCGGAAGTTATTGCTGCGGCGGGAAAGGCACCGAAGCATCGGAAATCGAAGCGGATGTTTCGCAAGCAGGTTAGGAATTGCATCACGTCTTTTTTAAACCCTAGCGATTCAATCCAAGCGGATTTTTTCTTCTTCTTGTTGTTGTGTATCCTCTCGATCTCCTCCATAACCGATTGCCAATTTTTGCAGGCGGCGTTCGGCTTCGGCCGGACTTTGATTTGCCCCGCGCAGGTCACTTTCGGCGATGTCGGCTCCGACGACTCATCCGAATTCCTCGCCGCCTTGGTTTTCGCCCACAGCAGGGTACTCGCGTGGCTCGATGTCCTGCGGTGATGGCCGCGCCGGTGATGGTACTGATGGCGCGTGGACAGCTGATCCGACGGCCTCGCCGGACTGCAAATCGGCTTGGGCAACAGGCTCAAATGTGCCCTTGGAGGAAAGCACACCATCAAATCAGCAGGAGGTACTTTGCTAATCTCTCTTCCTCTCATAATGCTGATAATTTAACAACACAATGAAAACGAAAATCAAACTTCCGAGTTAAATTTGAGCTTCAAATCTAAACAACATGAGATTCTTTGATGTTTGATCTGCTTTCTCTGTGATGTGATTTGGGTTTTGGATTTGAAATGGGTGAATTTAAAAGAAAAGGGAGGGACAGGGACTACTTTTTTTGTGAATTTGTGAACTTTAGCATGTGTGATTTTTGTGGTAGAAACTTTTTGATGAAAGAATGGGACCCTCTTCTCCGTAGTGAGTGAGTGAGGTTCACTTGTTCTTCTTTAATGGCTGGACTTAGGCTTTTTTATTTACTTTATGGCCAACCAATGTGAATTGAAAAAGATAGACAAAGTGAGAAGAAAAGTAGGTGCCCACGAGCCTTGTTTCATGATCCTTTTCATCTATTCATGCACATCCTCAATTGACTTCGGTGTGCCCTTGTCACATCTGTTGTGACTTGGTTTACGACTTCAATTTACTGAATTAGAATTATCTTGGTTGTTTGATTGATTAAATTCTTTGATGATAGAAACATACTTGTGTTCGTTGCTTCAGTTGATTTGCGTTTCCTAAACATATAAAATGAAGTAAACTTGTGAGTATATTATTCTCTAAATGTTATTTTACCAGCATAACTTTTTGTACCAATTTAGATATCATCTATCTCTTACTTATTCCAATACCAGAACATACTCGTATAATAATTTTTTTTTTTTTTTTTTTCACTTTTAACTTTCCCTTTGTGTTATTTTCTGAAACTTTATGTTCACCTGTGAAATATTTTTTAATCCAACTTTTATTAAGATATTAGATTACTTCATTCCTTCTTATTCTTCTTCTTCGGGTGATGGATTCAAGGGGTTTTCTTTTTATTTATTTTACCGAGTTAATGAATATTTAGACTTTAGATTTTGAGTTTCTATTTTGGGGCATGTTATCCACATTAGTTATGGATCTATCACAAAAATCTTATTCTAATATTTGGGTATCCCACCTTGGTTATAATGGTTCCCCTTTACTATCTTATATGATTGGGAGCAACTCTACCTATCACCAACTGGTTTTAAATGTGAGCCACCCATCCATGAATTTCTACATGGTATCAAAGCCATGGTGCCCGTGTTGGGTATATTTAATCCTGAATTTGGGATTTGATTTTTCGAGATGATATCATCTTGAGGGGAGGGTGTTGGGTATCCCACATTGGTTATAATGGTTCCCTTTACTACCTTATATGTTTGGGACTTGGGAGCAACTCTACCCATCACCAATTGGTTTTAGGTGTGAGCCTCCCATCTATGAATTTCTACAATAAGGTTAAATTTAAGATTTATTGCATGATGTTTAATTAAATTTTACATTAAGTAAATCTCTTTATATATTGAGTCATAATTGAAGTTTTTTTGGTTTTTGTTTTTCTTTTGTTGTTGTTACATAGAGGGATAGAGGCCGGCTTGACCATCCCCACTTCCCCAGTCATCATTGAAGTTTGTTAACTTTTAAAAAATGTTTTATTTATTTTTAGTTTGCATTATACAGATCTTTGTTACCAAATTTGTGGATTAATTAGGGATTTTGTTTTTAAGAAGAACATGATTAGGTAGAGGATGACAAAAAATTCTGAACCCTTTCTTTTATTTATTGATTTTTTTTAAAAAATATTTATTCAGTAAATCAAAAGGGGTAGTCTGCCTAATTATATGCTTTATCATAGTGTTAGATTGAAGAAGTTCAATTAGGGGTAAAATTTTGTGGTAATACCAGGAAAAATATAAAAACACACGAAAAAATGGCAAGTATAAGTACATATCTTTTTATTTAATATTATTTTATTCAAAAAAAACATATTTTATGTATGAAATGATGAAGGGGTTAATGGCACTTGAGAGCATGCCCACAATGGCCCCTCTGTATTACTGTATATCAATATCAATAATATATACACACAGAGACACATATTGCTTTGAGATCAAGATGCCAAGTCTTCATTGTTTTTGTACACTTGGAGTTCCAATTTTTTATTTTAGTGGGAAACACTTAAGAACATTCCCTCAACACTTATAATATATGCTAGTGGTTGTATGTATATATGCTTTCCAAATAATTCTAGTGTATCACAGTATGAGTACTTTTTACAATATATGCTCGTGTTAGAAGTTAACTGGGATTTATTTTTCTAATACAGTGCTTAATAGTACTATTAATTTTTTTTTTGGAAAAAAATACATGCTCACATTTGATACAATCTGTCTATGCTGCAAAAACAAAACCCTCGTTTATTTCCCATTCCCAAAATACATCTAAACAGAATAATTGCTTCTGAACCTTGCATTTTAAAGTAGAATATAGATAGTTTATAAAATAATTCCAAACTCTTGCCAGATCACACTCTTTAAAGAACTTTAATTTAGTTACGCCATCATGAAGTGGCATATAAATTAGTCCATTCTAATTAAAGTAGAATATAGATTATTCCAAAATAAATTGCAACCTCTTGCCAAAATGAATCATTTTTGTCGTTGTTGGTTCTAAGTAATTCTACTTTTTAGGTATACAAATATCATTGATAATGTAATACGAGCCAAAAGAAGATAAAATTATGCATGACTGGCCACTGGGTTTTGGAGTGTTATGCCAAATACAATTCATGCCCCTTTTTATCTTTTCTAAAGGGATGCCCTCAACTTGATTGAATATATTTGCAAATAGGAGTAATTGTTAATATTCGTCACTAACGAATTTTTTTTTAGGTGAATACCAGGGTATCCTCAGGCCTCATTGGACCCAAGACTAATCCCTCGAGGATCGGGTGGGCATTGAAGGGTTGCCTCTCCCAAAGCAGAATTCTGCATACACAAAGGCTCGAACCCGAGACCTTTGCTTAAGCTGCCAGAGCCCCATACCACTCAGACCAACTGCGTTTGGTTCGTCACTAACGAATTTATTTATTACTATTATTATTATATATATATATATATTTTGTATGTGTATAACACAACTCATTGTACTGTCATGCTTTTCTGAATGTTTGTTGCCTGTAGGCTGTGTAGCATGCATCAAAATGTGCAATAATATATACAGAATTATCTTTGTGTATATATACAGAGACACGTAGAGAGAAAGCTGAGAGAGTAGAAAGCCTTCTCTGGAGATTGTAATTGAGTCTTCCAATGAACGATCTCCAATGAGCTTTTTTTCCTTTGGGATAATAACTTGATGTAGGAAAACATGTAAGTTTGTGACAAAGCTAGGAGGAAAGTTAATAGTATACTATAATTTTGGATGACTTTTTTCTTTTTACATTAGTGTCCAGGTTGATGCTGGCACAGAATTATCCATTAGTGAAAACGTAGGAGTAGAGTAGAATATAGACGCATTTTATGTTCCCAAACAGAAGTTTCTGGAGGATCTTCCATTTATATTCAATACGTGTGTATCGTAATAAAATCAAGATATCAAGATGCATTCTGGTAGCACCTCCATTTATTTTTCTAAGTTGATGCTGTGTTTGTGATTATTACTGTGTATGTTAGCAATCACTTTAAATTATTTCATCTCAGTGTTGGTAGGGAAACGAATTGAGGGTGTAGTTAGCTAGTTAGTGGAATTGAATATATAATTTGGTGGCAGATTAGCTTCTAAAATGTAGTACGTACCACTCGGCATTTTTTTTTTAGTAGCTTTGAATTGCAATGACTTGTTTAATTAGGATAATGACTTGTTAAAAAGATGGGAGTACATTTTAGTTGTTATAAAGAACTTCAAAATCATGTTTAGTTTTAGGATTAACATATATAGGTCTTCTTTTTTCGGCCATTGTTGATTTTTTAAGTCATTAAGATTATGTTTGGATGAATTTGAGTGGGAAAATATGTAATAACAAATCAGGCTTCATTTTGGATGAAGAGATTTGGGAGGATTTAGATTTTATAGATTTTAAATACATTACTTAAATTTCTTATATCTATTTGATTCTAAAATGGATTTGAAATTCTTCTCATGGGAAAATATATGTGATGTATTAATTTGAGTGTATTTGAAATGATCTGCCTAAATAAATCTCTTCCTTTAATGATCTGCAAAACACGGAATGTGGTCTCCCGCAAAATAAACTAAAATGAAATGAAAATTAAGAAAGGCGAGGCAAGTGAGAGAGTTGGAACAGAGTTTTAGAGACTCAGAATCCAAACAGATTTGTTAGTTGCGTTGAGAGAACAGTAATTAGATTTTTGTGTGTGTGTGTGTGTCATTGATACTACGGCTGGACAAATTCGTCGAAAACTCGGTATACCGATCGTACATACCGAAAAATATCGAAAATGCCGAATTTTATGGTATACCGAAATTTTTGATACGGTATATCGCCGTGCCGAATTTTTTTGGTATGGTATCGGTATCAAAATATAAGAGATTAGGTATCCCGAAAATACCGAAATACCGATATAATATATATAAATATGTTATAAAATATATATACAATTACATATTTTGAAAATAAAAAAATATATTACATTACATATTTACTACTAAACTCAAAAAAAAAAAAAAAATCTGGTTAAGGCCCCAGCCTGATTTCAAACAACCTCAAATTAAGTTTGTATTTTTTGTTAAGGAAACCCTAATTCAAAATTCAACTCAAGGTCTCACGGTCACCGCCAAACTGCCAAAGTTTCTACTCCAGTTCCAAGCACTCTCCTCAATGTCATTCTATATCGAGTTAATTTAAAACACTATTGATGTTTTTATATATATATATCTGAATTACATTATTTTAGAAATTATTTTGTTTGCAATTAATTAAAATCATTATATAAAATTTTTTGTTCACTGTCATAAATAATTTTATATTGGTATATCGATAATACCGAACTTTTATGCCGAATGTTTTGGTATACCAAATACGGGTATACCGAATTTATGTTGAATGTAAAGAAGGTGGCAAGCTCCAGCTGGTCAAGGGCGCACTCACACTGGAATTGGCTAAGTGTTCAGTTGGCTAAGTGTTTAGTTAGGGGTACTTATGTATTTTCCTCTTTATTCCTTTGTGCATAAGCGTGTTCACGCTTTATGCTTCTTGGAGTGTTTGTGTTTATATACTCCAGTCATTGTATTGTAAAACATTCATTCATTCTCTTCTTCAGCAATACAATTGACAGTTATTTACATTGAGATTTTGAGCTCGTTCAACATGGTATCAGAGCTCATGGTGCTCGATTCTCTTCCATTCGTCTGATTCGGCCTTTAATTTCCTGACTTCCTACATCATATTCTCGATTTTCTCTATTTCCTGATTCGATTTACTGATTCGTTTTGGTCTATGTCGACTACTACTGAAACTGCTTCTTCCGCTGATGCTGCTCCGTCACCACCACCGCCTGGTTCTTACTGCAGCTGATCAACCACATCTCAAGCTTGCTCCGATCCTGTTTGATGGTACAAATTGGAATTCATGGCGAATTGCGGTTAGAAATTCTCTTCGCATCAAAACTAAGATAAAGTTCATAGAAGGTACCTTTACTTGTCCTGCCAGTGATGATCCTCTATATGATGAATGGATTAGGGTTGACTGTTTAATTCTATCTTGGTTACAAAATTCGATGGTTCCTGAAATTACCAGTCAATATCTGCATATTGAAACTTCATATGAACTTTGGAAGGAATTGGAAGGATGTTATGGTATCACTTGTGGTCCTAAGGCTATTCTGTTGAAGAAGAAAATTGCTAACCTCACTCAAGGAAACAGATCTGTAACGCTTTACTTTAATGAGTTGAAGTCACAATGGCATACTTTGAAAGCTTTGAAACCTTTTCCAAAAACATGTAGTGCTGAAACATTAAAAGCCTTGACGGATGCTGATGAATATGAGTTGTTGACACAGTTCATTATGGGACTCAATGATGATTACACACATGTTAGCAACCAAATTCTCTTGATGGATCCTTTGCCATCTGTGTTTAAGGCTCATGCTATGCTATGCAATGTTGAGACTCAGAATAGTGGTTTAGTTTCTGCTACTAGTGACTCTAACTCTACTGGATTTGCACTTGCCATTACTGATAAAGAATCCAATGGAGGACGAGGCAGCAGTGTTATCTGTGGTTATTGCAAGAAAGTAGAACACACCAAAGAAAAATGTTACCAATTGGCCAACAAAAATGCCATTTGTGACCATTGCAAGAAGAAAGGACATCACAAGATCAATTGTTTTCTGATTACTGGTGTGGTCCCTGACTGGTATAAGGCCTTGGCTGACAAGAGAGGAAACAGATCTACTGCTGCAGCTGTGGTGACAGCCAGTGAACCAGTTGGTGCAGTCAAAGCCACAAAAGGATCAGTCACATCTGATTCAGACCGCATAGCCAAACTAGAGGAGATGTTCAGAGAGATGGCTAAGAACAATGGAGCTACAAACATCTACACACCTATAGACTATGCTGGAGGAGCATTCATGGCAGGTAGCACTCTCAAAACTCCTTCTTTTAATTTGAGTAATCTGTGGCTTATAGACTCAGGAGCTAGTTGTCACATCTGTGCTTCATCTTCATTGTTGCTTGACCCTCAGCCTTATTCCTTATATCATCCCATAACTCTGCCAGATGGCACCACCAAGTTCCCTTCATTCATTGGTTCCGTGAAGTTGAACAATACACTTACAGTACAAAATGTACTTTATGTACCTGGTATTGTATTAAATCTGCTTTCTATTAGTCAACTTACCTATGACCTGCAATGCCTTGCAATTTTTGATCCTACCTCTTGCACATTGCAGGACCTGAAGTCTAATCAAATCATACTCAAAGTTCCTTTGAACTACAAACTTTATACTGTTGGTTGTTCCTTTCCTATGCTGGTGGTTCAGCTTTATTTCCTGTGAATTCTGTAAACAGTCTTACATCTGATCATGTAATAAATTGGCATTATAAACTTGGCCATCCTTCTACCATTGTTATGAAACATCTTGGTTTTAAAATTGATGAATCTACTTCTATTCCTTGTGACATCTGTTATTCCTCTAAAATGCATAGAATTCCCTTTCCTACTAGTAATTCTAAAGCTGTGAATCCCTTTGACTTGATCCATTGTGATGTTTGGGGACCCTTTACTCCTCTAGATAGAAGTGATTTTAGATTCATGCTTACCATAGTTGATGATGCTTCTCGGGCAACATGGATATTCCTAATGAAACAAAAGTCAGACACTTCACTGCTCTTATCTCAATTCTTTGCCCTGGTAAAGACTCAATACAATGGAATGGTTAAGGTGCTTAGATCAGACAATGGCTCGGAATTCTGCAACAAAACATGTCTATCCTTGATGCAGAGTCTTGGAATAATCCACCAAACCTCTTGTATCTACACTCCTCAGCAGAATGGTCGAGTTGAAAGAAAGCATCAACATTTGATTCAAGTGGCCAGAAGTTTATTACTCACATCTGGAGTTTCAAAGACCTACTGGGGAGATGCCATGCTTAATGCTGCATACATCATCAACAGATTGTCATCCAAAGTTCTAGGTTGGAAATCTCCCTTTGAAACTCTGACAGTGAACAAACCAGATCTCTCACCATTACACACCTTTGGTTGCCTGTGCTACATGAAGATCCTTCAATCTCACATTGGTAAGCTGGATCCCAGAGGCTTGAAAGGAGTAAATTTGGGTATTGTTCCTAACAAAAAGGGTTATAGGGTTCTTGACCTAGTTACCATGAAGATACACATTTCAAGGGATGTCATATTTTTTGATTCTATTTTTCCTTTTAAGGATAGTAAACTTACCTCACCTACCCAAACACATACCTTTCATCACAACTCCACTGAGTTTCCCACTGAAACTCAGGATACAAACCTTCTCCCTGATGAGCCTACTGCACCTCAGGTGAAAAAGCACTCTCCTTTGGTTCCTCCTGAACCAATGAGCCAAACCACTGACACTCACTCTACTGAGTCTCCCACTGAGACTCAGAATATACATACATCTGTGGAGGCTTCTAGAGAAATCTCCACCTCAGTTGGACCATCTCCTATGGTCCAACCTCTTTCACTTAATTCAAGCACAGGTGAGGCACCTGCTCCTGTTGTCTCCTGCTCACAAAGACCTCAAAGAGAAAGATGGATGCCTGCTAGATATAAGGATTACTATTGTGGTTCTGTGGTGGATCCAGAATTTGTACCTCAATCATTTGAACAAACCTGAGGAATTCCACATTGGGAAGATGCTGTTCAGCCTGAGATTGATGCTTTGGTGAACAATCAAACCTGGGATGTTGTCTCTAAACCTGCTGAAACATCACCCTGATGGAAGAATTAGCAAATACAAAGCAAGGTTGCTTGCAAAAGGCTTCCATCAGAAATTTGGTGAAGATTACAATGACTCATTTGCTCATGTTGCCAAAACTGTCAGTGTGAGGTTATTGTTTGCTCTAGCAGCTTCTTTTAGATGGTCTCTGTCACAGCTTGATGTTAACAACGCATTTCTCCATGGTGATCTTGAAGAGTACATCTATATGCAGTGTCCCCCTGGACTTGGAGCCCTCCCAGGTCAAGTATGCAAACTCAAGAAATCTCTATATGGCCTTAAACAGGCACCTAGGCAGTGGTATGGTGCCTTATCTCTTTTTCTCAAGGCTTGTGGCTACTCTCCTACTTACAATGACCAGTGTGTGTTCTTGAAGTTCACTGAAGTTGGCTTGGTGATGCTAGTTGTGTATGTTGATGATGTGCTTATTACTGGAGCAGATCCATCTGAGATCAGTGACATCAAACACAAGCTACACCACAAGTTTACCTTTAAAGACTTGGGATCTGCAGCTTACTTTCTTGGCCTGGAGATTGAAACTTCCTCCTCTGGTTATTCTATCTCTCAAACTAAGTACACCTCAGACTTATTGACTGAAGTTGCTGTGCCACTCAACCCGAAAGCTCACTCTCCATGTCAAGCTCACAAGACTATGTCTGCTGATGGTCCTTTGTTTGAAGACCCTCACCTCTACAGGAAGACTGTAGGAAAATTATTGTATCTTAGCTTCTCTAGGCCTGAAATCTGCTACAGCGTCCAACAACTCAGCCAATACATGAATGCTCCTTTCACTGAACATTGGCAAGGAGTCATTCATGTCCTCCAATATCTGCATAACAGTCCCAGGATTGGCCTTCATTTTCCCTTTGGTTTAGCTCTCAACATCAAAGGTTATTGTGACTCAGACTGGGGGAATTGTCCAGTCACAAGGAGATCTCTTACTGGTTATTGTGTGTTCTTAGGAGAGTGTTTGGTTGCCTGGAAAACTAAGAAACAAGATTATGTTTCTAAAAGCTCCACAGAGGTTGAGTATCGAAGCCTTGGGGCTGTTGCAGCAGAGCTCCTGTGGATAGGTTCCTTATTCCAAGAGCTCAAACTTCTTATGCCTGGTTCCTATTCCATCTTTTGTGACAACCTCTCGGCCATACAGCTTGTTAAAAATCCTATGCACCATGAGAAGACTAAGCACATTGACATAGGGTGCTTGTTTGTACGTGATTACTACCAAAAGAGGTTCATCGATCCTATTTTTGTACCCTCTGCTTCCCAATTGGCGGACATGTTTACCAAGGGTCTTCCTCCCAAAGTTTTCCAGTCTTTATGCTCCAAACTGAACCTCTGGCGACGTTCAGCTTGCGGGGGGGATGTTGAATGTAAAGAAGGTGGCAAAGCTCCAGCTGGTCAAGGGCGCACTCACACTGGAATTGGCTAAGTGTTTAGTTAGGGGTACTTATGTATTTTCCTCTTTATTCCTTTGTGCATAAGCGTGTTCACGCTTTATGCTTCTTGGAGTGTTTGTGTTTATATACTCCAGTCATTGTATTGTAAAACATTCATTCATTCTCTTCTTCAGCAATACAATTGACAGTTATTTACATTGAGATTTTGAGCTCGTTCAACAATTTATGATATGGTAATGGTATTCATTTTTCATATACCAATATTCACGGTATGGTAACAGTATGAGTGAAATTTTTCGGTATGCCGTACCGGTCCAACCCTAAATTTGATACTCAAATTGTCGTGTGAGTTGGTGTGTTTCAAGAAAGGCATCTGTTAGGTGCGATCATCAAATTTGACTTGAGGTACCGCGGTACATCACAACCCTTAATTTAAATTATAAATTGATGGTTGAGATTAACTTGAAGGTTAAAATAGTAAATTTGCTATTAGTTTGTAACAAACATTTGCTTGTCATTGAAAATGTACATATATGTTCTTCAGCTCTATTTTTCTTCTACGCATTTTCAATATGACTATTCGATCTTATCTTACTCTCCAATTTGCTTATTTTAGGTGTTATATACATATATGTTCACGAAAACGTACCTAAAATGATCCTATTTTGAGTCGCTGAATTGTTGATGAAAATGTCGCTGCATTGTTCATGAAAAGATTGTTGAATTATTTCTGGTTTCGTCGCTGAATTGTTCATGAAAACGTCGCTGAATTGTTTTTGATGGCATCGCTGAATTGTATAAGGTAGCATCGCTGAATTGTTCTTGATAGTGTCGCTGGATTCTTCTTGGTGTAGTCGCTGAATTCTTTTAAGTAGGCTCACTGAAATATTTTTTGGTAGCATCACTGAATAATTTTTTGTAACATCGCTGAATTGTATGTGGTAGCATCGCTGATTTATTCTTGAGAGTGTCGCTGAATTCTTCTTGGTGTAGTCGCTGAATTCTTTTAGGTAGGCTCACTGAAATATTTTTTGGTAACGTCACTGAATTATTTTTGGTAACATCGCTGAATTGTATGTGGTAGCTTCGCTGAATTCTACAAGGTAGTGTCGCTGAATTCTTCTTGGTGTAGTCGTTGAATTCTTTTAAGTAGGGTCACTGAAATATTTTTTGGTAGCATTACTGAAGTAATTTTGGTAACATCGCTGAATTGTATTTGGTTGCGTCGCTGAATTATTCAATGTAGGGTCGCTGAATTCTTCAATGTTGAATCGCTGCAACATTTTTGATAACATCACAAAATTATTTTTGGTAACATCGTTGAAATGCTATACTTAATAAATTTGTTACGTTATTTAATAAATATTGTTGATCATAAATATAGATTACCAAATATTTGATATGATTTTACCAAATATTTGATATGATTTACCAAATATAAGATTGATAACATACTCAATATAGGGTTATATCTTCCGTTACATATTTTGTTGGACAATTTTACCCTTTGTCATTTACAATCCTTGAATTTTAAATCAATGCTCCAAATTTTTGTCTTGATGTACTGTGGAATCTTCCGCAGCACCCTAACTGAACCCTTGAATACCAAGAAGTTGTAAGATCAATCTAAAAACAAGTAAGGCCATGTTCTCTAGAACTTATTTTCAGTACTTATTACTTATTTTTTTTTCAAAATCAGATCAGACCAGATCAGATAAGAAACATTCAGATCAGACCAGATCAAATCAGATCAGATCAGACAAGACCAGAAACATTCAGACCAAATCAGATCATTATAATAAAATTATATAATTATATATAATATTTTTTTATAAAAAGCAAAAAAATATAGCAATACAAATATTATTTATATTGTAGTTATTTAAAAATATTTCTAAAAATATTCTTTTGCTCATCAAAATATTATTTAAATATACTAGTCACGTTCTTAATATATTTTATATTATAAATACTTTCAAAATATAATTTTAAATACTTTCATTAAATATGTTTAAAATATATAATAATGATAATAACAATAATAATCATAATAATAGTAATAATAATAGTTTTAATTAACTCTTAATAATTACTATTATTTTATTAACTATTATTATAATTATAATTAATTAACTATTAATAATTAATTATTATTGAGAATACTATTATATAATAAATACTATATTAGTAATTAGTAGTAATAATTAGCGGTGAAAGCGGTACGGTAAATATCCGACCGATCCGATGCCGTATCCGATTATATTCGGATACGGCATGAATTTATTCTCCTTTTGTTTTATCACCCGAATATAGATGATAGAATCATCAATATATTATTCATCTGCAAATTCTCTGTTGTTGAAGACTGTTGTCGGCTTCGAGATGCACCAGTCAAGAGTATGTTTTTTTCTGGAGGAAGGGAGAAGGATTTGTTTTTTTATCGTTCAAAAGCTTGCTTTCATCTGTCTTCCATTTTAATCCTTAAAATGTGAACAACTTTTGTGTAGGGAAGGCGTATGCACTTATTTTCCATTCCATATTTGAGATAGATCACTTGCTACATAGACAAAGACAGCCATTAGAGGGAACACCAAAAGTCCGATGAACACATATATGTACTCTGATTATTGTTTTCTACATCTCTGCTTCATTAGAGTAACTTTAAAAAGAAATACTTACATATATGGAGTTCTTGTAGGGTCCCATTTTGGTAGAACTGCTGCTGAATTTCAAAAGGGGGGAGTAGGGCAAATGGGAGCTCAAATGACAGTATCATCTGCACATATATAGGCAGAGTTTAGGTCACTACATTGCAATCACAGGGGTTGTTATGCCTCTGGTTTAGACAAATACTAATTGTAATAACAGTTTGACACACTATCCTTTCATTAAAGATTAAACAACTATGCTCAATGTATAAACAACTCTACAAACCGATGCAATGATGATTAGTCGATCGGCACCAGCAGATCCTCCAATGATTACGACAACCAAACTTGGAGTTATGTATAAAAAACAATAATGAACATATAGAGAGATACTCGCTCCGTTTGTGAAAGATTTGTAACATTGGAAAATTTAGTACTATTCACACACTCACTTTGACTTAATGTTTTATCATAGTTATAAAAGTTAAAATATAGCAAAGAGGGATCTTGTTAGAGTCGCCTCGTCGAGTAGTTTTTAAATATCGGACTTTTAGAATTTTTACTTTTACCGAAATTGAGTTATTAATCGTTTAAAATATGCATTGGACTGCGTGCACGGTGGGTCACTGCAATTTTTAGAAAACGGATGGAGTACTTCCTCGTCTCATTTTCATTGTTACGTTTGACTTTTTGGCACTGTTTAAGTTTGAATCAATTTTTTTTTTTTTATCATAGTTAGGTAAGAAAAAACATAGTCAAGTGAGATCTTGTTAGATTCGTCTAATCTTGTCGTTTTAGAATATCAAATTTTTATAATTTTTTATTGTACACAATTTAAGTTATTAGTTAAAAATATGTATTGACATAAGTGTCAGGTTCGTCCGTAACAATTATAATGAGACGGGGTAGTATATATTAAAAGAATTAAAATCCAACTTATTTATATAAACGTATGTATTAGGGTTCGGACGTTTGATCCGTGTTGATCAATTTCATCATCAAACGTTTGAGATTATTTGTAGAGTTAGTTTCATCATCAGCGTCATGACATACACAATTCAGCGATGCAGCCAATCCAATTCAGCGACGCGGCCTATACAATTCAGCGATATTATTATGTTCATCTCAGCAACGTTTGAAGTTAGATCCATTACAATTCAGCGGCGAAGCCTTCACAATTCAACGACGACCTATGTAATTCAGTTACATGCCTATTCAATTCAGCGACATTATTGTATTCATATTTCATTTCAACAACATATTTTTCTACATTGCAGCGACATGGTTCTATGAATTTGAACGCATATCAGCGATGGCCCCTATATAATTCAGCGACATGGCCTATGCATTTCAGCGACAAGGCCTATGCAATTCAGCGACTTGATATAGTACTTCTCAACGATGTTGTTCGCACGTCCGCACCATAACTGTTCCCTTAAATAAATAGGCGAGACTAGGGGTGGGCACGATTCGGTTAACCTGAATTTTTCAGGTATTTGCATTTGTATTTGTACCGGACGAATACTTCATTTGAGTATTTGTATTTGTAACCGGAGTCCTCGGTTAACTGGGGGTTCGGTTTCAATTTGATTCAACGCTTAAGCGAATCGGTTCGAATATTTTCTCCGCCCCTTTAAAAATGTATAATCAAGTTTTCATTTCTTAATCCTTAACTTTCGTAAATTTTAATTTTAAGGTTATTATACTCCAAGAAAAAAACATACGTATATAACTATCGTATCCAGTGATTCTTTTTCGTATTATCCAAATATGTCACTGTATGTAATGAATTTTGGTGTAGTGGTATATTTCAATAATAGTGTGTTCTTAAAGACAAAAAAATCAATATAGACTCCTTATGGTGGCAGATTTTTATAATTACCTCTTTAGTTTTTAATATTTATTTCATTATATACTTAAATAACTAAATAAATAATGATATATATTATTGATATATTATATACCATCAAATATCTATAATATGTACATTATATATATAAATTTTTAAAATATAATAAATATATTCGGTTTGTTCGGTTAATTGAGGAAAAAAATTAAAGTATTTGTATTTGTATATGAACCGGACAAATAGTGAAATATAATATTTTTATTTGCTCCGGGATCCTCGGTTAACTGGAAATTCGGTTCGATTTCGATTCAATTCAGCAGTTCAACGAATCGGTTTGAATATTATGCCTACCATTAGACGAGATTTAGACATATAAAAGTAATTACCTCCGTTCTTTTTTAAATGACACGGACCCACATTTCACGCAATCCAATACACAATTTTAATCATCAATAACTCAAATTCCGTACAAGTAAAAATTAAGAAATTTTGATATTATAAATCTATACGATTAGACGAATCTAACAAGATTCCACTTGACTATATTTTATCTTATATAATTGTATTTAAAAGTTGAATCAAAGTTACTCAATGAACAGTGACAAAACCTCCAATATGCCACTTATAAAAGAATGGAGGAAGTAATAGGCCTATCAATGGTAATAGAGTCGGCTCAGACATTATATAATCAAAATAGGCTTAGGTTGTTGAAGACTAAACCTAGTCCGGCCTAATCTATTTACACCCCTAATACCAGTGGAGCAACTTTTCTATATATTTATTTATTGATAAATTCAGAGTCGGTTTATTTTGCCTCTTTTTCCTTCTCCCTTTTGACTTTTGCTTCATCCAAAAGTCATTTTCAATTTATTAGCTATTTGTTTTGACTTTTTTAAAAGGGAGAAGGAGAAGCAAAAGTTTTTTTTTTCAAAGTATGCAGTGGTTACTTCTAGAAAAAAATAAGAATTCATTTTAGGAATAAAAGTACAAAAATATCACTATCTAAAAAAAATAAATTAAATTGTAAATACTCTTATAAGAATGATGTCTTTGTAAATACTCTTACAATAATGATGTCTCTCTTAGTAATTTTAGTATATAAAAAGTCATTCTACGTAGTATTAATCCAAATACGTTTCCATTGAAAAACAACTTTTAATACTACCAATCCAAACAACTATTTGGGCTGCCTTTGCTTATGGATTCTCCTTCTCCTCTTTCTTTTTTTACTTCTCATTTTTTCAAAAGTCAAAACAAACAAACTCTATTTGTCTCTGGTTTTTTCTTGTTTAAAAGGCTGATCGGTGGGGATTAGGGTAGGCAAATTGGTTGGGTTAATCGGGTACCTTATCCGAATCCAAAAAATAAGTGAGAATGGGTCGGGCATCGAGTTTAGCAAATAAATCCGAATTTCCTGATCGACTACCCGACTTACCCGATTTTTTTATTCTTTTATTGTTTTGATTTTTTTTTTAAAAAAAAACCTCTATCTTTTCTTCCTCAATGCACAACATACGTAGAGAGTATTTATTTTTTAGCATTTCAATTCCATAATTTTATACAAATCAAAATTGTAAACCCAATCCCTACTTTTTTCGAATGATTAGTAATCAATTTTTCTTGTCTGTTATTTGTCAATGAATGAATATCATTCTCGTTCTTATTTATAAATTGGAAAGTATGATAGTGATTGATAAATTTCTGGAAGTCTTTTAATGATTTTTTCTTTCAACTTATTTTTAGTATTTCTTTATTAAGGGTGGAAATAGGTTAGACCTGGCTAGATTTAAGTTTGTACGGCCTAGGCCTATATCGATGTTTTAAGGCCCGAGCCTGGCCTATTACCTTTGATAGACATATCTTATAGGCCTAAGCCTGGCCTATTTATTTCAATAGGCCAGATTTTAAGCCTTTTAAAAGCCTGATTAAGCCTATTTCAAAATTAAGTTAAAATTCTTTCATATATGTTCGGATGTAATTATAAGGTTGGAAGATAAAATTTGTGCATTTATCTACAACTATTTATATACAGGGAAAAGACTTATAAATATTTTAAAAACTTATATAAAATCAAATTAATATTTACTCTCTATATAAAACAATAGTAACAATACAAAATATTCTTATATAATAAACATAAACAATCTAGTAGTAATAATAATAATAATAATAATAATAATAATAATAATAATAATAATAATAATAATAATAATAATAATAATAATAATAAAAAATAGGCTGGCCTGGTAGGCTTAATATGCTTTTTAAAGTCTGGCCTTAGCCTATAGGCTTTCGAAAAAGCCTAAACCTGACCTATTTATAAAAAAGTCTGACCTGGCTTGGCCTTTGTTAGGCTAGGCCATAGGTAGCTGACCTATTCCCGTTCCTATTTTTTTATAAAAGAATAGGTTTTTTTTTAACTTTTAATTTGCATTTCGGAGTTTGGACTGTTAAACTTACCGTAACCAAACCGCACCAAACCATTTTTTTCAGTTTGGTTTGGTTTAGTTTGAAATTCTAAAATGGTTTGGTTTTGTTTAATTTTTTATCAAACCGTTTTTCAATGGGAAAATTAGGGTCAAGGACCCATTCATTTTTGTTTCAATTTATAAAAGACCTATTACCAAACTATTACACTAAGAGACCTATTCCCAACTTTGACTCGGCTTTCACACCCCTCTCATTTTCCTAAACAAATTAAATATTAAACACGGGGATAGAAAATGTGATTAACTCAAAAATCGAACAAAGAGTGGAGCACGAGCCTTGTCCGACAGAAACCCAAGAGAGAAGGAAGAAGTGGAGTTGGAAAGTGACCGAGCATTTTGAAGGAAGCAATCGTGTGTCAAACCGAAGAAGAACGAGAAGACCCCGCATTTTGAAGGAGATGAACAACAAAGAGAGAGAGAGAGAGAGAGAGAGAGAGAGAGAGAGAGAGAGAGAGAGAGAGAGAGAGAAAGGGAAGAGGCCAAGCAAGTGGTGGAGAAGACCTAGCGATTTGGCCGAGTAAGAGAAAGAGTTGAAGAGGTTGTAACACTGAAAACCCAATATTCTGAAATGGCACCAAAGAGGAGGACTGTTCAAACCGAAGAGGTCGAGCAAGGGGATGGTGCGGTACAATATTTAATCTATTGTTTATTTGGTTTATTTGTGAATTGTTGGTTGAATATTGAGTTAAGTTATATTATATATCACGTGTTTGTGTGATATTTAATATTTCAATTTCAATTGAAATTACCGACAATTGTATGATTTGTGTTAATTTAGAGAATTTGGGGAAAGTGATTTTGAATGTTGTAATTAGGTTTGTGAATGTAATTCGCACATAATATGTTCGATGAAATGATAGAATATTAACGTTGGTTTAGAAGCCTCAAATTTGGACGACACTGTTGTGTTAATTCATCAATATCAGTATTTTGCATATTTTGGAAGATATTATTGTGTTAATTCATTAATAACAGTGTTTTGCATATTTTGATTGTGGAATGCAATAGTTTGGGTGGTGAGAAATAGTGTTTGAAAAAGAGGTGTTGTGAAAAAATTGAAAAATATGTGTAGTTTAGGTTAGTACGTGGTGTAGAATCATCGTTGAATCATGGTTTCATGTATTTATCAATAGGTGGTTCGAATGACAAAAAAATTGCAAGCTTGTATGCATTGGTTGTGTTTTATTGTCTACTGTTTCCCAGGGATTTTCCTATGATATGTTGGTAAAAGTTGTCTCCAAATGTGGTAAAGTGTAATTGTTAATATGGTAAAATATCATAGCATAACGTGGTAAAATAAATTATAGAAATGTTGTAAATTGATGGGGACAGTGAAATGGACGGTTCAAGGAAACGTCCTACAACCGTCCATTTGTCACTGCACTTAGCAGAAAGTGAGGACGGTTGTTGGACGGTCATTACGGGCCGTCCTACAACAATCAAGACCGTGTGGGAACCATTATACAGAAAGGACGGTAAAAAGGACGTTTTGTAACAGTAATATCATGGTAAAACCAAATATTGTGCTTGGTAAACGATATTGCAATAACATGGTAAAACCAAACATTGTGCTTGGTGAATGATGTAGTAATAGCATGGTAAGACCAAACATTGTGCTTGGTAAACTGTATAGCAATATTATGGTAAAATCAAACATTGTGGTTGGTAAAAGGTATTGCAATCACATGGTAAAACCAAACATTGTGCTTGGTAAACGACATTGCAATAACATGGTAAAACCAAACATTGTGTTTGGTAAATGATATAGCAATAGCATGGTAAAACCAAATACTTTACTTGGTAAACGATATTGCAATAACATGGTAAAACAAACATTGTGCTTGGTAAACAATATAGCAATAGCATGGTAAAACCAAACACTGTGCTTGGTAAATGGTATTGCAATAACATGGTAAAACCAAATATTGTGTTTGGTAAATGTTATAACAATAACATGGTAAAACCAAACACTTTCCAACAAGAACCCACTGTTCTTATCCGGTCTTTTGGCTTTTCAAAAAAAAAAAAGAACCCACTGTGAGTTGGAGGTTCATAAAACGTCTATGGACCATCATAAGTGACAAGAACCCACCATATGGTCTCTGGTAAACCTCATATCTTCATTTTGGTAAAATATGGTGAACTTTGGTAAACCACCATATGGTGTATGGTAAACCTCGTCTAGTAAACCTCTATATCTTCGTTTTGGTAAAATACACCCTTAAATATTGAACCCTGTAATACTCTAAAATTGGGTGTCGTAAACAACCATATTTTTTTTGATAAATGGAAACAACCAAATATTATTTTGTAAACTCCCGTATTTTTTGGTGGTAAAATTCATAAAAATATTGGTAAAGTACAGTAACATATGTGGTAAAACACAAAGATAATTGTGGTAAAAATTTGGTGAACTTTGGTAAACCCACCATATGGTGTCTGGTAAACCTCTATATTTTCGTTTTGATAAAATACACCCTTAAATCTTGAACCCTGTAATACTCTAAAATTGGGTGTCGTAAACAACCATATTTTTTTTGATAAATGGAAACAACCAAATATTATTTTGTAACTCCCATATTTTTTTGTGGTAAAATTCATAAAAATATTGGTAAAGTACAAAAATAAATGTGGTAAAACACAAAGATAATTGTGGTAAAAATTTGGTGAACTTTGGTAAACCCACCATACGGTGTCTGGTAAACCTCTATATCTCCGTTTTGGTAAAATGCACACAATAATTGGTAAAGTTACCCATTTTTCAGAGGACGGTCATTTACCACTTTGGAATATCATTCTTTACCATGTAAAATATATCATATGGGAGTATAATTTCGGATGGCTAGTGGACGAACCGTCCAAATAACCGTCAACCACCACCACAACCTTTCCAATAAATTTTTACCTACCCATCCCTAATGCATTACCACATTCGCAAAAGTCCTTACCATTATTACTTGTGCTTATTTACCATGTTGTTCAAGTTTGTTACCACGTTTCAGCATATACAAGTTCACATTATGGTTTCTATGTATCAATAAAACCATGCGCAACAACTCATAAGAGCTTACCATAATGGAATAAAGGTTCAGATAAAAAACAAAAAATGGAAGCTACAACTGTTGAACCTCAACGTTCGAAAAAAACTCCATGATGCATGAAATAATCAAAAAATAAGAAATAGTTCGAAGTGACATTTACTATATGCACGGAGGAAATACTCATAATGCTAGTAGTCGCCATAGCGAAATGTATAATAGATCATAATAATTTATTGATAGTTAGTTCCACATTTTAATAGTACTCTAGTGTATTATAACATAGATGATTATGGTAAAGAGTTTAAGATGAGATGTGAATCTTCTCACTTATGGGCATGATTTTAATGAATGTATTAATATTAAGATACATTATCATTTACCACAAAATAATAACTTATGTTTTGAACCCGAAACCCTCGAACAAATAAATTTACCACTCTCGCTTAGGTAGTTTACCACACAATGTAGATTATTTACCACAAGCAGCCTATATGATTTACTACAAAGCGTATTTTATTTACCACAAGTAGCCTAGATGATTTAGCAAACCCTAAACCCTACATATCTTGAAAACCCTAAACCATAAACCCTACATTTCTTCAAAACCCTAATACCAAACCCTAAACCCTGTTGTGTAGATGATTTACCACTAGTGTTGCAAATGAATGAAATGGTTTTATTTCGATTCGAGCTTCTTCTCATTCATTATTCAAAATTTTGGTATTCAAATAATATTTGATTCGATTGTATATTCCATTCAATGTTCTATGATATATGGAATAATATATAAATACATAAATTAATTTATAAAATAATATATAAATATATAATTTAATTTTGTTAGTTTTAATAGCAACATTTATTTTTAATGATTATATTTACTAAATTATCTGTTTATATTAAACCGAATACAATAGTTCGATTGCAACCTTATTTACCACTCATAGGTAGATAATTTACCAATATTGTTTATCTGATTTACCACTCATAGGTAGATGATTTACCAATACTGTGTATCTGATTTACCACTCATAGGTGGATGATTTACCAATACTATGTATCTGATTTACCACACATAGGTAAATGACTTACCAATACTGTATCCAATTTACCAATACTGTGTATAAGATTTACCACACAATGTAGAAAATTTACCACAAAAAAGAACACACTTTTTCTACACGGAGTAGCAGGAACGTCCTTCCACCAACCGTCTGGCACACTCTGTTTTTTAAAAACCAGAGGACGGTATATGGGACGGTCGTGTCTCACCTTCCAGGACCGTCCTCTATCATCTGTTTCATGCAGATCCATGGGGACGGTTGGGAAACGCTATTGGAACCGTTCCTATTTTCATCCCAATAACACAGACTTCACAGAAACTTAAGGACGGTGTAGGGACGGTCCATAACGACCGTCCGCTGGCCGTTCCAGAGTGATCTGGCTCCGGATGGCTACAAGGACTGCTCCCATCACCGTCCACTCACGGTCACATACTTCTGGATTGTGTATTTTTGCTGCGGACAGTCGTTCAAAACCGTCCTAGTACCATACTTACTGTTGTCATAACTTATTTACTAGTTCTTCACTAACCACTTTACAACGTTACAAATTGCCATGTTACTACTCATCCCTTTATAGTTACTAGATGAGTGTTTAATATTTTACCATAATTTCATTGTCAAACCACAACAACATACCAACATGCATCATCGAACAGAACCATAAACCATCACATTATTACCATTCTCATTTTCATTTCCACAAATTCAAACAAAACAATATTACCATTCAATGATTTCGCACTACCTATCAAATAAATATCCCATGAATAATTATTCATAAAGTAAAATATATCACATTCTATCTCAAACCATTACATAATATGTTCACCATAGTATAACATTCATTACTTTGATATTCGATCATTTTTGTACCGACTAATGTAGATACACTGACACAAATAAACAAGCAAATGAAACAAATAAATATTTCCACTTTCTCTCCTACACAAGCAATGAAACACAATACAACGAAAGAAACCCAATAAACAATATTGTGCCACTTACTCTAATAAGCCCTAGCTTAGATTCTTCTATCTAAACTTTGTGTCCGCGCCTCCCTGCCGTCGTCCGCCGTGCTCCGCCATGCGCAACCGTCCGCCACCGCCTTCCACAGTGCAATCGCGGGAATAGTAGGGCAGAAGACAAAATCGCGATGAGGGAACGTTGGGAGGAGTAGGGCATTTGAAATATGAGGGTGTATTTGTATTTTCCAATCCAACGGGTATTCTTGTATTTTCCCATCTGATAAGATTAGTCAAATTATATTTTGCTTAATTTATACTTTACCTAATACTAATATGGGTCCTTTATTGTGAGATGTTTCACAAGGGGTCCTTGACCCTAACTTATGTTTGTAGGGGGTCTCTCCCGGTAACAAGCCCTTTTTCAATCTATAGTTTTGATACCTTACCACCCGTCCACTATTCATTCCTTTTATGAAAGGCTGATTGGTTTTTTCCAACTTGGGAAACGGAAAGTTGGATCGGGTTCCGAATACCAGAGCCCAAAAGAAGACAACCGGGCAGAGTTCACATAGACGCCACTGAAGTGACGAACCCTAATTCAAATTTCCAGGTTTGCTTTAATCTTACAGGGAGCAATCGCGCCCCTGAGTTTATAGTAGTACTATTTACTATCAATTATGATTGCTGCCCTTCGCCAAAATCTTCCCGCTTTGTGTTTCAAAAATTCAGCTTACCTGATCAGGCAATCCCATTTGGGTTTTGAAACCCACATTGTTCCTCTTCTGCTCCGTCTTTGGACTTCAGCGAATGGGAAAGGGGAAGAAGGCTCATCATTTGTGTACGAATTCTTGGTGCAGATGCACCATTTCTCCCTTCAATCAGCTTCAAAGATCGCCTCCGCTGTCCCTTGTTTGAGGAAGCCGGAGAGGTCCGTTTCGGTCCTCTCTTTCCTCAAAGAAAACGGCTTTTCTAATTCTCAACTGGAGAAAATGGTGACAATGTATCCCCAATTCCTCTCTGGAGATCTCGAGAAAACTATTAAGCCCAAAATCAAGATGCTCCAGGATTTCAACCTTTCTCTCAGTGATATTGCCCGGATGATCACAAAAGATCCTTGGATGTTTCTTCGGAGTGTCGACAACAGGCTAATCCCTAATTTAGTCATGCTACGGGAATTCTTTGGAACGATTGACTTTGTCAAGCTTTTGAAGCACTCTAATAAGTGTCTTTATATACTAATTTGGACAACACTTTGTTCCCAAATGTTGAGCTCTTGAAGAATTGTGGAGTCTCTATGGATCAGATCATTTCGAATGTTTACCTTTTCCCACGGTTTATATTCATCACGCAGGAGCGGATGAAAACATACGTGGGCAAGGCCGATGCGATGGGAGTGAATAGGAATTCCAGGCAGTTCATTACTGCTGCTAGGGTCATTGGAATGTTCAACGATGAGGATTGGGAGCGCCAGCTGAGGAATGTTCGGGAGTTGGGGTTTTCAGAAGATGATGTAGCAGCAGCATTTAGGAGATCCCCCAATGTGTTTGGTTTATCGAAGGAAACTTGGAAGCTCAAGCTTAGAACTTTACGTGAGTTGGGGTTTTCAGTTGGTGATATTGCTACGGCATTTAGAAAACACCCCAAGCTGTTTGCTTATTCAGCGGAGAAGATAAAGAAAACAACAGAGGCTCTTCTGGCGAATGGGAAGTATGATATACTTTGTATTGTTAATTGCCCGGTGTCCCTTGCATTAAGTGTTGAGAAGAGGTATAAGCCACGAATGCAAGTACTTGAATTGTTGGAGAGTAAGAATTTGATTCAAAGCTGGCCTTGCCTTGCGACGTTGTGCACAATGACAGATAATGAGTTCAACGGGAAATATGTTGCCCCTTTTCTTAATGAAATTGGAGATGATCATATTGCAAAAAGGATTACAAGGGGTTAGTTTTATGTATGGCAAGTTGGCAACTTGTGGAATCTAAATTTAGCATAAATTTGGGATTTTATTTCAATTCTGCATTGCTACTACTTTAATTTATGACATATTTGCGTTTTTGATGGCTGTAACGTTGGCTATAGATATTTATAAGGAGTAGAATTAATGCTCCCTTTCATGATGTTACTCAGAAATGCCTCTTATTCTATATGATTTTATTTTTTATTTTATTTTATTTTATTTTATTTTTTTATTTTTTTTTTGCTTTTTCTGAATCTGTATCTCAATCTTTCAACAATACCTGTCCTGTTTCTGTGCTTTCAACAATATCCACATGTCTCCTAAATCCAATATGGTTTTTAGGCTATGTTTGCTTCGTTTCTGACTTTGGGGGAGGCTCAATCTGCTGCTCACCCCACTGTTTACGATGTGTTGGTGAATGAACACCATTTTTCTCCCCATTCGGCTTCAAATATTGCCTCTGCTGTAGGGCGTTTGAGAAATCTAAACAGATGGGATTCTACACTCTCATTCATCAAAGAAAGGGGTTTTTCTAACAGCATTGTAAAGCCCCTGGTCAAGATTTTCCATGCCTTTGGTCTTTCTGCAAGTGAAACTACCAACTCGAGAGTTTGTTAGGAGCTAATGATTCTGCGAGCTTTCATGTGCCTCTGGTTGGTTTTTGACATCGGCTAATTTGGAAAAAGTTTGGTTCCAAACCTTTGAGTTCTTAAAGTGTGGGTTATCTATTGATCGGATCTTATAGATGGTACACAACTAGACGAGAACTCTGTTGTGTAAACCACAGGATATAAAGAAATTTGTGGGGAGAGTTGATGCGATGGGAGTCAGTAGAAGTTCCAAGATGTTCAATAGTGTTGTCGGGTTGTCTTATAATTTGTTCAATGAATCTTGGGTGAGAATATTTCGTGAGTTTGGCTTTACCGATGATGTTATAGGAGCAAAAGGAAATGTCCTCCTTTGTTTGGCTTATTAGAGCAGACCTTGAAGCACAATGTCTTGTCTTCTAAGGAAATGGGGGTACGGTTTGAAGCAGAAGTTCAAAAGATTTAGCAAATTGGGATTGTCAAATGGTGATAATACCGCAGCTGTATTCGGGAAATCCTCTCAGTTGTTTCTATTATAAGAGGGGAATCTGAAGATCAAGGATAGGATGTTCAGATGATGATATTTAAGCAGCATATAAGAGAACACTCAAGTTGTTTTGTTTATCAGATGAGACTTTGAAGCTCAAGATCAGGTCTTTAAAGGGAACGGGCACAGCAACATCATTCAGGAAATCACCTATTGTGTTTGGTTTATCAGATGAGAAGATTAAGAGGACAATAGAGGTTCTTCTGGAAAATGGAATTATCATACTGTCCTGCATCATTAGGACCCCAGTATCCCTTAGGGGTAGCACTGAGAAGAGATGTGTAAGCCACATATGCAAATGCTGGAATTATTGGAGGATAAAAACTTGATCCAAAGCTGGTGTGCCTTATTGATTTTCTGCGGGATGAAAGATCAGCATTTCTGTGAGGTATGTTGCCCCTTTCCTAGAACAAAGTGTGATGCCTAATATTTGCATACAAACTAATTGTGCAAATTTTGAATATTTATGTTTAATGGTATATTTATGTTTAATTTATTGGGCTAATTTAAGTATTTTGGCTAATCCAAAATGAAGCCCAGTTAATAGCAAAACACTTAAACGGTTTGAATTTTTCTACCGTGTAGTACATCTCGGTAGTGGGGAGGGTAACAAGAAGTCTTCCAGATTCAGCCCCAAAAATAGATACACTCCCTAAAATCTCTCAAACCCGTTGAACCTCTAAGTCGTTTAAGTAACCCCAGTAATTCCCACTATTCGTTCAATCACTCCTTACGGTGGGTAATAGTTTTTCTTTTCAATCTTGCTAATTTTTGGTGGTCTAATTCTCACTGTTACTGCCTTCCTTTGTTTCTTATTCCAGACAGCTTTGGCAATCTCTAAGCCATCCATCCTGCCGTGTTTTGCTTGCATCCTCCATTAACTCTCAAAGTGTAAGTCAATTTCTCTACCCTCACTGCATTCGATTGCCTCGTTCTTTTGTAATGTTGTTTCTTTTACAGTGTTACTCCGTGTTTCCTTTCATTCTGTCAAGGTCCCAAATTTCCCGTTAGTTTTTTTTGTGTAAATCTAGACTGAAACTGTGTCGCCATTTCCTTCAAACCCCAATCTTTACTTGGGCATAGCACTTCTTTCGGTCTCCTATTCACCAATCTGTTTTGGTTTCCTTTTAAATCCCAAATGTGCTTCAGTAATGAACTTGTCCATCATCGCCAATTGCAGTCATTCTATTTGTAATGTCAAACCCCATTTTGATTTGAAATCGGGCATACAGTGCCTGTTGACCTTGTATTATGTAATCAGGGGATTCTTAAGCATTTAAGTGAAATCATGGTCTTCCTTCCGTGCCCTATCTCTGCTACCGTTCCTTCCAAACTTGGTTTTTGTTTTATATTGGGAGTGTATGTACCCTGTATGTATATTGCCGTGTGAGTGTGTATGAGGGTGTAGTCTTTTTCAGAACAAATCAAGTTCAAGTGGTATAATTATATAATACATTAGTCATGTGGGGCCGCCCAAGTCATACTTGGATTCTACATTTTCCTTGTGTCTTTCTCGTCCAGTGAGCAAATATAAAATGAATTCTTATACTTTGTCCTTAAATATGTCTTGATATGAATCACTTATTAAGTCCAATGCGTGATTTTCATTTCCTGCAACCTGTTCTAGTCTCTTGGCTCTTTTGGCTTAATGTGATTTGCCATGAGGTCGGTTCCTACATTATGCGGATTTATGGCGTTGAAATAAAATTATGAATTTCATCTATGGTTAGGTATTTGGTAAGATTTATGTTTTATGAAACCAATGCATGAGCTATGGCTATTCGGATATTGGATATTGAATGAGGGTAATTGTCCCTCCTATGGGTAGAGCCTGCATGTGTCTAGTACTCCGACTGTCTAGGGTTATAGACACATGCAGGCTCTACCCATAGGAAGGACAATTACCCTCATCCAATATCCAATATCCGAATAGCCATAGCTCATGCATTGGTTTCATAAAACATAAATCTTACCAAATACCAAACCATAGATGAAATTCATAATTTTATTTCAACGCCATAAATCCACATAATGTAGGAACCGACCTCATGGCAAATCACATTAAGCCAAAAGAGCCAAGAGACTAGAACAGGTTGCAGGAAATGAAAATCACGCATTGGACTTAATAAGTGATTCATATCAAGACATATATAAGGACAAAGTATAAGAATTCATTTTATATTTGCTCACTGGACGAGAAAGACACAAGGAAAATGTAGAATCCAAGTATGACTTGGGCGGCCTCACATGACTAATGTATTATATAATTATACCACTTGAACTTGATTTGTTCTGAAAAAGACTACACCCTCATACACACTCACACGACAATATACATACAAGGTACATACACTCCCAATATAAAACAAAAACCAAGTTTGGAAGGAACGGTAGCAGAGATAGGGCACGGAAGGAAGACCATGATTTCACTTAAATGCTTAAGAATCCCCTGATTACATAATAAAAAGGTCAACAGGCACTGTATGCCCGATTTCAAATCAAAATGGGGTTTGACATTACAAATAGAATGACTGCAATTGGCGATGACGGACAAGTTCATTACTGAAGCACATTTGGGATTTAAAAGAAAACCAAAACAGATTGGTGAATAGGAGACCGAAAGAAGTGCTATGCCCAGTAAAGATTGGGGTTTGAAGGAAATGGCGACATAGTTTCAGTCTAGATTTACACAAAAAAACTGACGGGAAATTTGGGACCTTGACAGAATGAAAGGAAACACGGAGTAACACTGTAAAAGAAACAACATTACAAAAGAACGAGGCAATCGAATGCAGTGAGGGTAGAGAAATTGACTTACACTTTGAGAGTTAATGGAGGATGCAAGCAAAACACGGCAGGATGGATGGCTTAGAGATTGCCAAAGCTGTCTGGAATAAGAAACAAAGGAAGGCAGTAACAGTGAGAATTAGACCACCAAAAATTAGCAAGATTGAAAAAAAAAACTATTACCCACCGTAAGGAGTGATTGAACGAATAGTGGGAATTACTGGGGAAGAGGGGTTACTTAAACGACTTAGAGGTTCAACGAACTTTGTAACACCCCATTTTTAAAAGCAGCGGGAACAGGGATGTTACCGCCACATTTTCTATTTAAGCTTACTTCCAAGCAACTTAAATAGAAATGTTAAGGCTTAAAATATAAAATACATTTAAAACCACATTGGACAATCATAAATTAATAGTTTTGTTTAGAGATCGTATTGGTTGTATGATAATAAATATATAAGCTCAGGATAAAGATGTAAACAATTAATTAAAATATCAATTTGACCTCGCGGGGTCGAAAGGAAATAATGCGTTGTAAAAGATTATTTTTCAAAATCCCAATCCCAATGCAGATGTCATGTCAGTGCCAATCACCTATCCTGAAAAGAAGTGAAATCAACAACATCAGCAATGCTGAGTAAGTCAATCCCCTATCCCACACATGCTGGAGACTCAGGGTTGACCCAACGACACAACGAAATAATTTCTATAGCAATAGCAATAATTTACCGAATTTAAATCCCAAACCATCATAATATAGGTAACACATAGGTTAAATGAAACCAATCCAATGCATCGTAATCCATAATCCATAATCACATGTATCATCTCTCGCCATGCAGAGGACTCTATAACTGCTAACACCGGTGTCCTAGACTAGTACTCCGACTGTCTAGGGTTATAGACACATACAGGCTCTACCCATAAGATGGACAATCACCCTCATCCAATATCCAAATAGCCATAAGTTCATGCATTGGTTTCACAAAACATATACTTTACCAAAGCCAATTCACATAATTATTATACCGTCAGAATTTTACCAAATCCGATTCACATAATTACAGTATCAACAGAACCCAAAACGAAACCCATTATTTGTTTTGCCTTCTCAGGAATAGAATCTCATATTCAAAGACTGACTCCGAAGGGATTAAGTTAAAGAAAAATAATTGAAGGAAACTAATGCAACTCAGGGGGGGTAGGTAATTCAATACACGAGTGAACAACACCATGACTTACGCAAGGTAGGCATTGACATTATATAAAATCATTCATCTTAGACATTCAACTAGTTTGACCCATTAAAGAAACACAAGAAAAGATCATAATTTTAATACCGTAAGAACCACCATTAAATTCAATTACTACTAACTACACTGCACAACAACAAGAGGCATACAGTAATAGATACAATCAATTTATATATCCAGGTATGACGGTGGCGAGTTTATTGCAGATTCCAAGGCAAAATTGGGGATTTTAAATAATAACAATAAGCATAAGTCGACTGAAGTGGAGACAAGGGCAAATCCTTTTACACATACAGGTTTGAATCAAAATCGGAGTTGGGCATTTCAATAAGTAAACAGAAAACGAATAAGGAAGCACAACAGATGCGTGACTGAGGCAATTCCAGAATTTAACATAACCGTCAAGGTAGATTAATGAAGAAGGGACGGATACAGGGAAGTGTTCAGGAAAATTTGGAGTTCAAAGATAAGGACGACAGTGCATACAAATGCAATTTTCTTCATACAAACCGGTGTAAAATTGGGGGTTTGAAAGAAAATAAACAAGAGCAGGTCAGACATGAAGAAGAAGACAGAGACCATCACATATACAGATCTGAAGGAATTTTAGGGTTTGACAACACAGACATTGAAAAGAAACCGCACAACCGAGGGCAGAGTTCTAGGATTTTCATACAAATTCAAGTGATGACACATTATCCATTTGCTTAGAAAGTAATGGGTGTGCGATCGCAGTGGAGAAAAGGGAATTGACTTACAGTACTAATGTGAATCAATTGGTTGCTAGAAGCGCCAAAAACTTGGGAGACCCACGTGAGTACAGGTCTTCCGGTGGATCTACGCCAATGCCCTTTGAAGAAACATTTGAAGAGGTTTGAGAACGAGCAGATCAAGAGAAAGCAATTGAAAGATGATGATTTAGGGTTACAAGATTGATTTAGGAGAGGGAAATATTTAAGCAGATAGTGAATGGGATCGGGAGCATATTACGGGGATAGTGGGAGTGATCAGCGACTACATTTTAGGAGGGGGGGGGGGGGGTGGGGGGGGGGGGGGGGTTTAGACTTATTCACAGCTAGTCGAAAATATACATATAATAGAGTTGATAATAAGGCTTATATCTAGATCACTAATTGATACTTAGCTTGTTACCCCCACTCGGATAAGCTAATTTGATAAAAACAATTACCATCCAAATAAATAGCTAGTGACCATAATTAATACTTTCACCCACATAATAATAATAATCTATATTATAGTATAAACTAAACTACATATTTTCCCGCTTAAAATTTTTCAACCTCAAAACCTTCTAAATTTACCATTTTTTTTCTACCACCATCCGGCTTCAATGTCCTAACCCTAAGCCTTTACTCAATACCTATTTTTACTAACCTATTAAAATCATATAAATTACCTACCAAATAGTCATATAGTTTTATTATTAATATAATTCTCATCATCAATCACCGATCCACAAACCCTAAATCAATGAACTCTCCTCCACCCACTCCCGACGCACTCGGCACACCCCTCCGCCTGTCCTCCACCGATTCCCACCGGGCTCCTCTTAGACCGCCCTCTCTATCGCCTGTCGGAGTCGCCGTTCTTTGTGCCACTCGCTGCATCTTCGTTGCCCTCCTCCGTCGTTCGCCAATGTTGAGCCGCTCCGCCTACAACATCTCTCACTCATTGTGCCCTTTCCGATTCACCCGCCTCTGCCCCCTCCTCTGTCCCTATCTCTGAATTTCCGATTGGGTAAGTGGTGGAAAAACCCAATTGTCGATTGTTTCAATTTGCTAATTATTTTTAGTTTATTACTTAATTTAGTTCACGCAAGAATTATACCCCTATGGATCTATTCATATGCGCTTACGCCACTCTCTTTCAGTTTATAGTTGTATTTTGATTTCGATTAATGTATGGTTTAGTTGGATGTGTAGTTCTCCGATTAACCTGGAACTTTATGGTGTTTTTGATTTTCAGATTCCTAAACCTCCCCTCAACTGACCACTGTGCAGCACATCCGTGAAACTTTGCAGCTTAAAGAGGTAAATTTAGTCAATGCGTGCCTTTATTTTCTGTTGTTATTCTTTAGGTTTCATACGCGGGGTATCCTTTGAAGAGATGAAACTGCATATTCTAATATGTGTTCCCTGACCTAAAGATACTCAGTGAGCGACAGATCACCTTTTCTCGAGACATATATGGAGAATCTATTTTGGCACTTCAATTGATCTGAGATGATGATTAATGATTTTTAAGCACTATGGTGACATGTCTTTCTGCCCTGTCTTTTTTTTTTTTTTCGTTTCCTCTAATTGGTCAATTGCTGTATGTGTATAATGTTGTATTGTTTTGTGCTATCAGGTAAAAGTGAGTGTTCCAGATGAGTCCTTTTTATCTAATACAGAGCAGTGAAGAAGTGCTTGATCTGCTGGTATTTGCTAAGATGTGTACAACAATTTCTGAATGTCGTACATGATCTATATCCTATTGGATGATTGCAGATTTGAATTATAGTTTTTTCAGCGAAGGTTCTGCAGCATAACTATGTAGTGGAAACTTAAATTAGTGTATACATTTCAGTGGTTCTTCGTAAAGTCAATTCAACTATGTGTAGAGGTGCTTAAAGACTGTGAGGGTTGTTGCTGGAAAAGTAGAAGTGCAAAAGTATGGCTCAAGATGTTGCTGGAAAACCTTTATTTTCTCACCATGATTCAAAGAGCAAGATACTGTAATTGCTTACTAACTCAAGGTAACCAACCATGGCATTTGGGAAGCATGTGTCTCTTGCAACTATTTAAAAATTAGTAGCTCTTTGGTGCCAGCTTGCTATACATTATACATGAAGACATCACTTTAATGACACTATAAGTTTTAGTTGTTTTATTTCTACTGTTAGTAATTAGATTAGTAATGTGTGCATTGAATTTTGAGTACACACACTTTCATATATATTATTTATTTAAAAAAAAAAAGGAGTGCCACACTTTAGTCCCTTGCTGTTTATCATTGCAATGAGAAGTGTTTAGGGCCACTTCCTCTCTCACAAAAAGTGCATGTCTACATTCTTCTTAATAAATTAAGCACCCTACTCTCCTTTGTGGTTGGGCCATGTCTGTTTTTAACTCCTCCAATAGTAGTATGCATGAAAAAGTCCTAATGCTCTATTTATTATTAGTTGTTTTTTTGTATTTGGAGTTAGCTGTGTTATGCTGGGTACTTGAGTGACCTATCCTTGATCTATTTATTTTTATATTATTTTTTCCCTCTTTTTTTTTAAAGCTTTTCTATTTGTTCTATGTGATAGTGTAACTTAAGTGTATGTCATACAGGTTTTCCTCCGGTCCTTAAAGTTGGCATTATCCATTTTACCCTATTCACATTTTATGACAAACTCTTGAAGAATGGCTCACAATTGCTAGGTTCTTACTTTTTTCAGGTAAATCACTATGACCACTCTACCCTGGATAGTTCAAATGGTAAGTCACTAGGTTCTTATCTCCCAATGAATTCATTGATGGAATGCTACTGATTGGGTTTTGTGTTGTAGGTTAAAAAGTGGGTGCATAGAATAATACTATTGAAATATATCAATGGGATTGGTATGTTCTAATAATTTACTTCAGTTGTAATATATCAATGAGTTGGAATAAAACTATTCTCTATTTTTTTTTTTTTGGAAGTCAAGCATGGTTGGTCTTTTTCTAGAATTATTTATTTATTATAATTTCAAAATAGATCTTCTACCTCCCATGTTTGTGAGAACTAAGATTAAACGCCATATGGAACCTATTTATGCTATACTTGATTTGAAGTTCCCCAATACAATAAACCTTATCTCTTTTTTCAACCTTGACTTAGCATTTCCTTGACTGGCTGCTTGACCTTTATTTTGGCCTGGCAAGGCCTGTCAACAGGGAAGACGATGGGATCATGGATCTTTCAAAATAGTCTCAAAAGTCCTCACTTAGCAGGTTCATATAGCTACATAGCTTTTGGTTACGTATTCATCTAATTCATGATATTATCCTGTTAGAATTGTTGGGAATATTTGTCCCTTTCATTCACATAGCATGCTTCGATGCTACGCATTAGAGAGAAAAGCGATGTTTAAGCTTTGGGGTTGTCCTGTAGGAGGTCCTAACAGGGAGGCATCCATTGGACCCGACGTTTCCAGGTGGTGTGCATTTGAGTCAATGGGTTCGTGACGACTTCATAGCAAGCACGACCCTGTCGACGTGCTGGACTCAAAGCTGCAGGGTCCTATAGCTGCTCCTTTGCATTCTCGCATCAGTTTGATTCAAGTGTTAAGAAACAAGGAACTTCTGTATATATTATTGTGAAGGGGAGATTTAGTAGTTCAGTTAGGGTTGATAACCTACAAGTGATCTCAATTATTATGGAATGTTCACTTAACAGTATTTTCTCTCTATTGTTGTATTGTTGTAGAGTGTAATAAATTAATGTATCTGATCGAGGATGAAAGAGAGAACATGAGGGGTCATGCACTCGAAAGTATCTTGACTACATAATTTTTTGTAAGTAATTTAAAACAATCTGTTTTATTTGGTAAGAAAATTTCTCTACAATTTTAAATCAAATCTCAATTCAAAGTCCATATTTATACTAGGAATTAGTAATAAGTATACATTATCATTGGCACATTAGAGTTAATTGTGTAACCAATTAATTTAAAAATCAAAATCAAATTTAAAAGATTTACCACTAATCGTGATATGCACTTTCTAAACTTTAAAACAATTTTTGAGAAAAAGATCTCAAAAATGCTTGACATTACTAATTATGTATATATATGAATCTTTTATACTAGGAATTAGTAATAAGTATACATTATCATTGGCTCATTAGAGTTAATTGTGTAACCAAATAATTTAAAAATCAAAATCAAATTTAAAACATTAACCACTGTGATATGCACTTTCTAAACTTTAAAACAATTTTTGAGAAAAAGATCTCAAAAATGCTTGGCAATACTAATTATGTACTATATATGAATCTTATATCCATGGAAAGATTATTTATAATTTGAGAAAAGATCGCAACAATGAATTTGGACAATACTAATGGGAGGATTGGTGGGAAGTTATTTAGGAAAAAGATATTTTTAGGAGAATTAATACGCCAAAAAGAAATTATTCCTACATAATATCTTAACATATATGATTTTTTTTTGGGTTGAGTTTTTTCATATGCATAATTATGCTTTGAGACAACAACTCTTAAAAATTCCACTAGATCCTCCTGTGATTAGTCTTTGGACAAATGTGGTTGGGATACTCGCTTTACGCAAAAAAAGGACGAAAACTATAATTTTTTTATATATAAATAATTCAAAACAATCTTTTTTATTTGGTAAAAAAATTATTTAATATTTTAAATGAAATCACAATTCAAATACCATATTTATACTAGGAATTAGTACTAAATATACATATTATTGTCTCATTAAAAGGTAACCGTGTAACCAATTAATTTAAATAATCTAAATTAATTTTACAACATTAATCACGGATGCAATTTCTAAAATTTCAAAAAATATTTGCTTCTAAGGACTCACACAATAACATGCATAACTGATGTTTGCCTGTTTGGTTAGTTGTTAAATGAAATCATTATTTATTCATCCAAAAAAAATGAAATCATTATTTCCCTTTTAAACTTTCAGATAGATTATTATCATTGCCTCTTATATTTTTAAATTTTCTAAAATAAGTGATGTATTATTAGTAAATAAACAATGAACTGAAATAAATTATTCTTATTAAAGCCTAAGTCGAAACATTGGTAACAAGGTTGTCAAGATCGAGATCCTATATGATATCATTCTTTTCTTTGCAAGATCAAAATTTTAAGAAATTAAAAACTAAATGATCATATATTTCATTTCTAATGGCTTCGACCCTCCATTAATCCGGAAAAAAAAATGATCAAAATTTTGATTATATTCATATTTATTTGAATTCATTTTGTATTTTAATATTTTATATAGTAAGAAGTGAAAATTTTTAATATATTTACGTTTCTCATATAATACATTTACCAAAATATATGATAATAAACATGGGAAGTTGAGTTAGAAAATTATTCATTTATTTTATAGGTTTGCATTGAGCTTTTTGCAATTTTTTTTTTTTTTTTGAGAACAGCATTGAATTATTCCAGGCCAAAGCCAAGCTTTTACACTGTAACATCACCGGCCACATAACTCACAATTCTCCTCTAACAAATCGCAGCACCACATCATTGCATCTTGGACAAAATAGACAAAAGAAAGAATATTGTAACAAAGCAGACTAAACAATAGAGCAAGCTGCAGCAGACACTTTAACACAGAAAGCAGACTGCACCAAGCACAGACACTGTATTCTGAGCTTTTTGCATTTTATTTTGGTGGATGCAAAGAGATCTTATACCAAGACAGCAGATGTGAATAATTTTGGAAAATATTAGAATACCGATTACTGTGTTCTGATTTACAAATTAATGTGTGAATAAAGATAATAATTTAAATGATGGTGACGTTTGCTAGACATTTAATTTGTGAAACAATATTAACCAATATCCAATCGATCAGATACTCAATAAGTCAGTCCGCGGGCATATCTATTTAGGACCGCATATAATAATAAAGATTATAAATTCCATGTTGTATATACGAAAATTTTACCCCATATATTCTTTCACAGTATATATAAAGTTCTATAGCATTTTTTATAATCAAATAAAATGTAATCTTATTTTTTTTTATACTATCGTGTTAAGTTCTTTTATGTATACATATTCTCACAATAAGAATGAATGATCTAATACTTCTTAATTAAAAATACTTCCTCTGTTCTATTTTAGTTGTCTTTTTAGAAACAAGAAAACATTCCAAAATATTTGTCATTTTATATATTTATATCATACATTTCCAATATTATTCTTATATTTTTATAAATATTACTCTTATAATATTGTGCATTATCTCTCCATTCAATTTCACTTTTTTATATAATAGGGGTAAAAGTGAAAAATTGACAAATAATAATAACATTTATTGGTATGCGTGTTCTTTTTATTAGAACGTCAACCATTAAAGAACAGAAGAAGTATAATAATTAAAATAAGGTGATAAAACAATTTTGATATATTACCACATAATATTTTTTTCTCCATAATATTATAATCTGAACCCGGCGCATCGCGCGGGCGGGTAGTTCTAGTTAGTGTATATAGCAGGTTACAATTCATAATTTAGAGATTATGAATTCATTTATACCCTGTATAAATTATAAATAAATAAATAAATTTATTATACACAATTTATTGGAATATCACAATCTACCCTACTTAGAAAAGAACTTCGCCCACGAAGTTGATTACGGATATACATCTTCCCTAGCATGCCAAGGATTGTTCGGGATTAAGTATTAAAATACCAACACCTCATTGTAGAGTCGTCACATATATATAGTTTTTTTAAATATATTCTAAATTTTAAGCCTTAGCATTTTCTATTTAAGTCATCTTGGTATTGAACTCAAATAGAAAATGTGGCGGTAACACCCTTCTTCCGCTGTTTTTAAAATGGGGGTGTTACACAGTTACCCTTCTTCCGCTGTTTTTAAAATGGGGGTGTTACACAAAGGTTCTTGAAGTCTTATTTGTTGTTTAGGTATGATTTTCTTGGTGGGTTTGTTTACTTGGGTTCTTTCATTGTTTACTTGAAGTCTTGGGTTTGTTTAGGACTCCAGGTATGTGAATAGTGCTAGAGCTTAGGTGAAGAACAATTTTGAACAATGGTGCAATTATCCATGGCTACATGGCTTCTATTCCAGCTTGCTTTGGTAATATTGTGAAGCCCCAAAAATTTGTGGCATATTTGCTGTGAAGTTGATTTAAGGATTGCATGTAATAGAGCTGTCAGCGTCTATGTGGCATATTGAGGTATAAATGAATGGCTTTAAAAATATTACTATCAATTTTAGATGTTATGAATTTATAATTAAATGTTTGGTTTAGATAAGGAATGAATTGAAATATAAAATACTTTGTTTGGGAGGTATGCAGATTTATTAAAAGAGTGTTTCAAATGCTAAAATCCTAAGGAAATCGTTATAAACCAAGTTAAAAATGTGCAAAATCAAAAAATGAATAATTCTGGAATACTTCATCGGTTCTTTTTTAGCAGCAGCATTTAGGAGATTGGCGTGGGAGCCAAATCTACAGCATTAAGTATCCTATCAGACCACACTCCAGGACCCAGGCAAGGAAATTCATGGACCGGATTACAAGCCTTCTCAAGACTGAGGAATTCCAAGAAGAAATCAATAGAGAAGAAGGCCACAATCCGAAAGCATTGATCATGATCCAGCTCAATGAGACCGGAGGGAGTCCAACCATGGAATCCCCGATTTTGAAGCAGTAAGCCCTCACCGTCGCCGGAGAGTCGCCGGAAGATGATCGGAGAAGCCGTCGGAGCATCGGAGATTCGCCGGAAAGTCAAACAGAGCTCGCCGGAAAGTTGGCCGGAAGTTGGCCATCGCCGGAGAGCGCCGGAAGTCGACCGGAGAAGCCACCGGAGCACCGGAGCATCGTCGGAAGGTCAAACGGAGCTCGCCGGAAAATTGACCGGAAGTTCGCCGGAGGTCGGCCGGAGCCACCGCCGGTCGCCGGATAATTTTCGGACAAGTCGGAGATTGGTCGGATAATATATTTTGTAATAGTGTAGAAAATAAGAGCATATGAAATTTGGCTAAGGCATTCGGTCTAAACCGAATTGCCATAGACCGAATTGCCTTCATGCCTTAGAAAATTTTGCTAACTCTCTCAATTCGGTCTAGCCAATTCGGTCTAGCCAATTCGGTCTAAACCGAATTGCCATAGACCGAATTGCCTCCATGCCTTGGAAAATTTTCCTAACTCTCTCAAATCGGTCTAGCCAATTCGGTCTAGCCAATTCGGTCTAAAACCGAATTGCCCCTCTTAAACCGAATTGCCATAGACCGAATTGCCTCGTAACCCGCACTTGGTCCATTTTTTTTTATGTATTTTGCATTTCTTTTATTTTCTAAGGGGTTTGGCCTATATATATGTCCCCCCTTCACTTGTAAGACATCTTTGCTTGAATGAATATTAATTATCTCTCTTCAAAGATCATTTGTGAGTTCATAAACACTCTCACACACCCTTTGTATGTTTGTTTGGAAACATTCATCAACTTGCCTTGAGGCTACCATTGTTGATCATCAAACAGAGGCTTGAGTGGAAGGATTGGGATGAGGTCAATGTTTTGAACACATTGGTTGCTTCCCCCGACGATTCTTGTTGCGGTTTAGCTTCTCTATCCTTTGTTAATCTTCCATTTTCTTTGTTAATCCTTTTTAGCAAGTTAGTAACCAAGAGATCCATGGCATCCTAATTTATTTGGTATCAGAGCTTATCTTGGTTCTACTTGTTTTTATCATCTCAAAAATCCAAAAATATATCTCCTTGTGTTTGTATTTTTGTTCCTAAAAATTCAAGAAAACCCCAAAAATAGTTGTTGTCTCGTTTTCTAAAAATCCGGTATTTACTCGTTGGGAATTTTTGAAATCTGACTCCATATTCCTGTTCATCTCGTCGAGTAGATGTGTTTACATATAAAGTTCATAAAAAACGGACATCGGAATCAAAAGTTATGACCGATTGAAGTTTTGGTGTTCTTGTGTGTTTAAATCCGAAAATTACAAAATATTCAAGTTTTTCTTAATTTGTACTTGCTGCCCCAATTTGTTGTTGTTGTTTGGACCTTGTTATTTTCCATTGTGTGTTATGTGTGCATGATATTTTGTTTGACCAATTATACTTGCATATTTTCACACAACAGTGGGTATTTAGGGTTTGGGATGTGAGATTATTTTGTTGTTCTTGGTGTGTTCATATCATATTCATCTTGTTCTTGACATCTTCAAAGTGTTCTTGACAAGATTGTAATAGGTAGGATTGATAGGATTTGGTAGGATTTTTGCTTGCATGCAAAAAGGCTATGTAATAGAGGCGCTTATTAAATGTGTCCAATCATTTGCCATAAATAAGACATTTTGATTTTGTAATGATGTGTTGCATTTAATGCACAAGATTTTGGTGTGAAAAGTTGGCCAAAAGGAGTGGGCAAGCACAACAACTACCGAAAGAGGAGGAAGAAAAGTCAAAAATTGTGAGCTGCAAGTTCAAAATCAATTCGGTCTATCAGCTCAATTCGGTCTAAACCGAATCCACTTTTGGAGACCGAATTGCCCTCCAGAAAGAAGAAGAAGGCCCAAGTCTCCACCACCAATTCGGTCTAAGTAACAATTCGGTCTTCCTTGTAAACCGAATTGCCTCCCTTAAACCGAATTGCCCTCCAACTGAAGAAATCATCAAGGCTCAACACCCAATTCGGTCTATAGTGCCAATTCGGTCTTTTCCAATAAACCGAATTGACCTCTAAACCGAATTGGCTGAAGGAATTTTAAGTGTTGGAAATTTTCTTATTCCTTCACTTGTGATATTTTGTTCCTATTTTTATTTTTCTTGAGTGGAATACAATAAGGAGAATATCGGACTGACACGTACGTGAAACCCTAGCCCAAGAAGCCACTTGAGTAATTTTTACAATAAAGTGGATATTGGACTGGAACCTCGTGAAACCTAGCCCGAGAAGTCATTTGAGTATTCTGGGTATTTACCGAGTGTTTGTGAGATTTTATTTTTCACTCCTATATTGGGACCACATACACTGTTGCTGTGATAATTGCTCGCATAAGGTGTTGAACATAATTGCTTGCATTGCATGACATATAATCATACCTTATTTTTTTGAATTGAGTCGAGCAGTTACATTTGATCCGTGTATTGCGCGTCCGTATATTCAGGCCTCACCCTCCGCCACTCGAAATTTGTTTGTGATCACTGTGGACTGCGGATTTATACCAGGTTGTGAATTAACCCAGTATTCAGCCATTGGGTTGTGAGCAAACTGAGTGATTTTACCGAGTGATCCAGATAAATTCCGTCTTTTATTTTATTTGGTTTGTTTTATTTTATCCTATTATTATTATTATATATAATATTTTCATCGTCTTTGCAGGTGCTATTTAATTTTTCTGTGTTAGTATTCTGACATGGCAGGTTCAGGACAACCTTCGAACAAGGATCTGATAGATATGTTGCTCAAAATGACTACTCGTTTGGACAACATGGATCAGCGGATAGATGATTTGAATCATCGGGTTGATACTTTCAAGGACGACATGGTCATGCATGGGAACACTGTTTAATCTGACACCATGAGACGACTTGAACTGAAAATACAGGAAGTGTTTGACCGAACCACTCCACAGGCCACTCCACTTGCGACATCCAGTACTCATCGGAGCCATCAAAGTGGACCCCAGGGGGTACGAAGCCATGAAATGGAAGAGGCCGAGGACGAGATCGAGGCCCAGGAACCGGGACCCCGACAAGCTGGTCGAAACAATCCTGTACCTCAGACACCCGCAAATCTACAACCGCCACGAGTACCAGCTCCACCCAGGCAAGTCAGACATCAACAACATGAATCTGAATCAGATCACGATGAGGAGGTGTACCACAGAAACCCCCGCCGAAACAATAGATATGATGAGCCCGACAGAGACTTGAAGGGGATCAAGTTCGACATTCTTACATTCAAGGGAACATCCAATCCGGATGAGTTCCTTGAATGGAAGCATTCGATGGAGCTCATTTTCAACTGCCATAACTACGCAGATATAAAAAAGGTCAATGTGGCCGTTTGTGCTTTCAAAGATTACGCGTTGGTATGGTGGCAGAAGGTGACTCATGACATTCATCGGAATGGCTATGATCCCATTCAGACTTGGGCCACACTTACTCGGATTATGGAGAACAGATTTGTTCCATCTCACTACCGACAGGACTTATATGATAAACTTGCCTTTCTTGTTCAAGGGAACAGGTCGGTAGAGGAGTATTTCAAGGAAATGGAGACTCTCTTACTGAAAGCCGGAGTAATTGAAGACGAGGGCATCACGAAGTCTAGATTTCTCAAAGGACTCCGAATCGAGATCTGAAAGGAGGCTAAGCTGCGACCATACGACACTTTGTCCGATTTGGTAGAGCTAGCCATGAAGCTTGAAACCGATGATCGACCTCGAGTGCAGAAATACCGACAGGATTCCGGATCCAGTTCGCAGAAACCTTGGGGTCAAAGGACGTTCATTCCCAGGGACGATAAGCCCAAGCCGAAAGGTTTCGAAATGGCCAAGGAATTTAAGACCTACCGTCCGGAAGGTCCTAAACCCGCGGTCATCGAGAGGCCTAAATTCGAAAAGGATCGGAAGAAGGAGGTTACGTGCTTCAAGTGTGGTCGAAAGGGTCATTACTTACCTGAGTGCCCTTTCACCAAAAGAGCTGCACTCTTAGAAGACGGATCTTGGAGAATAATAGACTCTGATGATGAACAACCTGAACAGGCTGAGAGAGAAGAAAATGTGGACTCCGATGACAGTGAAGAATTCTACGCTGCCGATGAAACAGTAGAAGAGGATCGCAAGCTAACTAATTTGGTGGCTATGCGGACCCTCAGTGCTGAACGATCAGAAGAAAAACCTCGATCTGACGAGCAACGGGAGAATTTATTTTATTGTCATTGTGATCTAAAGGGCAATGTTGCTTCTGTAATTGTTGACAATGGTAGTTGCACTAATGTTGTGAGTGCCTATGTTGTTCGCAGGTTAGGCATTCCAACTGAAGAGCATCCGAGTCCCTACTACCTCCATTGGATGAATGACAATAGCGACCTAAAAGTCAACCGACGAGCCAAGATTCCTATCAAGATAGGGTCCTATTCTGAAAATGTCATTTGTGACGTCATTCCCGTGACTGCCTGCCACCTTTTATTGGGCCGACCGTGGTTGTATGATCGCGATGTCAAATACAAGGGTCGTGCCAATTGTTTATCTTTTATTATTAAACAAAAGAAAATAAATGTCAAGCCACTGTCTGTAAAAATGGTTCGAGCAGATCAAGAAATTCTGCATGCTAACATGAAGAAGGACGAGGCAGAGCGAAAATTGAAGGACAAAGGAAAGACCCTCTGCATCGAGAGCACCTCTGCCAATCCTTGCCTGCTGACGACTCGAACCGATTTTGAGCAAACGATGCGCGCACCGACCTCAACAGGTTACTGTTTCCTTGCTTTTGCAAAACCTGTTGATGATATTTACAGAACTTGCACTGCTGCACTTGATATTCCTATTGACTTTTCCAGGATGTTGGATGAAAATTCTGATATCTTCCCGGATGAAGTTCCCGTTGGTCTTCCACCTTTGCGCGGAATCGAGCATCAGATCGACTTCGTGCCGGGCGCTTCAATTCCGAATCGACCAGCCTACAGGATGAATCCGGAGGAGACCAAAGAAGTGCAGAGACAAGTGCAAGAGCTGGTGAACAAGGGATGGGTCCGAGAAAGCCTCTCATCTTGTGTCGTGCCTGTCTTATTGGTCCCCAAGAAGGACGGAACATGGCGCATGTGTGTCGACTGTCGTGCTGTCAATGCAATTACTATCAAGTACCGGCACCCCATTCCCCGTTTGGACGACATGCTTGACGAGCTGGGTCAAGCCAGCATATTTTCCAAGATTGACTTACGAAGCGGTTATCATCAAATCCGGATGCAACCGGGAGATGAATGGAAGACGGCGTTCAAGACGAAATTCGGACTATATGAATGGCTAGTCATGCCATTCGGATTGACGAACGCGCCGTCAACATTCATGAGGCTTATGAATGAGACCCTTCGTCCATTTATTAACAAATTTGTAGTTGTATATTTCGATGATATTCTTGTGTACAGTTCTAGCGAATCTGATCACCTTTCCCATGTTCAACAGGTACTGAACCGGTTACGGGAAGTTCGGTTATATGCCAACAAGGAGAAGTGTACCTTCCATGCAACCGAACTCTCGTTCCTCGGGTATATTGTCGGACGTGGAGGTCTTAAGGTCGACGAGACGAAAATAAAAGCGATCTCGGAATGGAAACCACCCACGAGCGTACATGAAGTTCGACAGTTCTTGGGTCTGTGTGGTTTCTTTCTGAGATTCGTCCCCAATTTCAGTCTGATTGCGGCACCCCTGACTTCACTGCTCAAGAAAGGACTTGTTTACAACTGGGGGCCGCCTGAGCAGAAAAGCTTCGAGGAGCTGAAGAACAAGCTGACCCACGCACCGGTATTGTCCCTACCTGATTTTGATCTACCATTTGAGGTAGAATGCGATGCATCGGGCACCGGTATGGGAGCAGTCTTATTACAAAATGGAAAGCCAGTGGCATACCACAGCTAAAAGTTCTTTGGCGCTCAGTTGAATTATTCCACATACGACAAAGAACTCTACGTTGTGGTCCAAGCGTTAAAGACGTGGCAACATTATCTGCGGGGCCGTGAGTTCATCATTCATACTGACCACGAGACCCTCAAGCATATTCGGAACCAGGGCCAACTGGGGAAAAGGCATGCACGCTGGAGCGGATTTATCGAGACTTTCCCGTATGTGCTCAAGTACAAAAAGGGGAAGGAAAATATTGTTGCAGATGCTTTATCCCGAAGGACAGCCTTGGCGGCCATTGCCACGACACACCTGATTGGCTTCGAGCATACTAAGGATCAATATGCCACTGATCCTGACTTCAAAGAGTTTTGGGCAGAAACCGAAGAGCACGGGTTCAAGGAGTGTTCAAGACTGGATGGATTTCTGTATTACGAGAACCGGCTGTGCATTCCTAAGGGATCCGTTCGGGAGTTGTTGATCAAAGAAGTTCACAGCGGAGACCTTATGGGACATTTCGGGAGGACTGCCACTTTTGGTATTTTAAGTGAACGATTTTACTGGCCGGGAATGAGGAAAGAAGTGGACGATCTGATCTCCAAGTGCATCGTCTGTCTGAAGGCGAAGTCCACTTCCAAGCCACACGGGTTATATATGCCTCTACCAATTCCCGAGGGACCATGGATTGATCTTTCTATGGACTTCGTGCTAGGGCTACCACGGACTGCTAGGAACAAAGATTTAATATTTGTAGTGGTAGATCGCTTCAGCAAGATGGCTCATTTTATCCCTTGCACAAAGACCAACGACGCCCACCACATTGCCAAATTATTCTTCAAGGAAGTGGTGCGTCTCCATGGGATTCCAAAGACGATTGTGTCGGACAGAGACACAAAGTTTGTCAGCTATTTTTGGAAATCTCTGTGGCATGAGATTAGCACGAAGCTGTTATTCTCCACAGCATATCACCCTCAAACAGACGGGCAGACTGAAGCCATCAACAGAGTGTTGGGAAATCTGCTGCGGATTATTACTGCTTCAAGCTACAAGAGCTGGGACGAGTGTCTGCCTTACATCGAGTTTGCATACAATAGACACGTCCATAGTGCCACTAACATGTCACCGTTCGAAACTGTCTATGGTTTCAATCCACTAACCCCTGTTGATTTGCTGCCATTGCCCCGCAATGAGCATTTTAATGTTAATGGCAGGGACAAGGCTCGGGCGATACAGGAACTTCATCGGAACGTCCAAGACAGCCTCAAGAAGGCCGCGGAGACATATGCGAAATATGCCAACAGAGGACGGAAGAAGTTGCTGTTAAAGCCCGGGGATTGGGTTTGGCTCCATATGCGCAAGGAGAGGTTTCCATTGAAACGGCGTGATAAACTTTCCCCGCGGGGAGACGGTCCATTCAGAGTGCTGGAAAAGATCAATGACAATGCCTACAGGTTAGAATTGTCTCCTGAGTATGGAATTAATGCTACCTTTAATGTTGCAGATCTCGCCCTCTACGAGGAAGACGGTGAAGAGCTTGTTCGGTTGATGGCTCAACCTTCTCAAGGGGGAGGGGATGGCGTGGGAGCTAAATCTACAGCATTAAGTATCCCATCAGGACCACACTCCAGGACCCGGGTAAGGAAATTCATGGACCGGATTGCAAGCCTTCTCAAGACTGAGGAATTCCAAGAAGAAATCAATAGAGAAGAAGGCCACAATCCAAAAGCATTGATCATGATCCAGCTCAATGAGACCGGAGGGAGTCCAACCATGGAATCCCCGATTTTGAAACAGTAAGCCCTCACCGTCGCCGGAGAGTCGCCGGAAGATGACCGGAGAAGCCGTCGGAGCATCGGAGCATCGCCGGAAAGTCAAACGGAGCTCGCCGGAAAGTTGGCCATCGTCGGAGAGCCGCCGGAATCGACCGGAGAAGCCACCGGAGCACCGGAGCATCGTCGGAAGGTCAAACGGAGCTCGCCGGAAAATTGATCGGAAGTTCGCCGGAGGTCGGCCGGAGCCATCGCCGGTCGCCGGATAATTTTCGGACAAGTCGGAGATTGGTCGGATAATATATTTTGTAATAGTGTAGAAAATAAGAGCATATGAAATTTGGCTAAGGGATTGAAGCCAATTCGGTCTAGCCAATTCGGTCTAAACCGAATTGCCATAGACCGAATTGCCTCCAAGCCTTGGAAAATTTTCCTAACTCTCTCAATTCGGTCTAGCCAATTCGGTCTAAACCGAATTGCCCCTCTTAAACCGAATTGCCATAGACCGAATTGCCTCGTAACCCGCACTTGGTCCATTTTTTTTTATGTATTTTGCATTTCTTTTATTTTCTAAGGGGTTTGGTCTATATTTATGTCCTCCCCCTTCAGTTGTAAGACATCTTTGTTTGAATTAATATTAATTATCTCTCTTCAAAGATCATTTGTGAGTTCATAAACACTCTCACACACTCTTTGTATGTTTGTTTGGAAACATTCATCAACTTGGCTTGAGGCTACCATTGTTGATCATCAAACCGAGGCTTGAGTGGAAGGATTGGGATGAGGTCAATGTTTTGAACACATTAATTGCTTCCCCCGACGATTCTTGTTGCGGTTTAGCTTCTCTATCCTTTGTTAATCTTCCATTTTCTTTGTTAATCCTTTTTAGCAAATTAGTAACCAAGAGATCCATGGCAGAGATCCCCCACTGCGTTTGGTTTATCGAAGGAGACTTATAAGTTAAAGCTGAGAACTTTACACGAGTTGGGGTTTTCGATTTAGGAAAATTCGTAAGGTGTTTTGTTTATCGGAGGAAAAGATAAAGGAGGTTCCTCCGGGGAATGGGAAGTATGATCTACTTTGTACTGTTAACTACCCATTGTCCTCTTCTCATTAAGGGCCCGTTTGGATTGGTTTTTGAAAAAAGCAGAAGTCAAAAGTAGAAGCAGAAGCAGAAGTCAAAAGCAAAAGCATGTAAATTTTGTGTTTGGATGGAATGTTTGAAAAGCCGCTTTTTCTATAAAATATGTTTGGATGAATAAAAATGAAAAGTGCTTTTAGAGTGTGGTAATTACCAAAAAGTACATGCTACTTAATATGATAATAAGATATATTTATAGTGTAATTTATATTAAGTAGTGGGGGTATTTAAGTCCTTGCACATTTTACGAGGTGCTTTTGGCTTCTGCTTTTGGGAGAAGCACCCCTGGGCTGCTTCTCCCAAAAACACTTTTTTCGCTTTTCGAGGTGCTTTTGCTTTTTTTTAAAAGCCAAAACAAACACCTAATTTCTACTAAAAGTGCTTTTGGCAGAAGCAAAAGCCAAAAGCACCTCCGTAGAAGCCAATCCAAACGGGCTCTAAGTGTTGAGAAGAGGTATAAGCCAAGGATTGGTCTTATTAGAGGCTCTTATATCATCTTATCAGTGTAATTTTGTACTCATCAACCAATCAAATGGAACCTTAGAATTTGATTCAAACCTGTTAGCTACAGCGGGCATGTTTGGTTGCCAGCAGATCAAAGAGAATATTTATAATTAGTAGATTTGACCAATTCATCTGCTGTTTTTGATTGTTTGGTAAACAGAATATTAAGGCAGCAGATTGAGCAAATCTGCTCAAAATTAATCTGCTTCATTTTGAAGTAGATTCCCTAGCAGATTACCTTTCCCCTAAAATACCCTTCCTTCTAATTGCCGAAATACAATCTTTCTCTATTTCCCTAATTTCAGATTTCCCCCATTTCGCTTCCTCCGTAAAGGAGTACAGTTTAGAGACTCTGAGTAACAACTGACAACAACGCCGCTCACTGTCGTCGTCAATTCATCTCTGCCAGAGTCGTCCCCCTTCACTGTTCGCACGTCAGTCGCCGTCCTCCTTCGAGCGGCTACCGGCCCTGCGCTGCTCTCCGGCCTATAGCGCCGCTCTCTGGCCTCCAGCGCCGACGCCTCCGCGAACAATTGCAATGCCGCCTCACCTATCAGGATTGGGAGATTTTGATTTCAGCGTATATATTCTTTGTGAGTGTGAGCTTGCTAATACTTCCTCTGTTTTGTTTTAATTGCTACGGACCCACCCAGCACGCAGTTCAATGCACATTTTAAACTATTAATAACTCAAGTTTGGTACAGGTAGAATATTTAAAAGTTTGATATTTTAAAACTATAAGACGAGACGAATCTTACAAGATCCCACTTGACTATATTTTAACTTGTATAACTAGATTAAAATTTTAAATTAAAGTATGCATGTAGACAGTGCTCAAATACCAAATGTTGCAAATATTAAAGAACGGAGGCAGTACTTCTGAGTGTATATTGCTTATAGCACTCTGTGATTTTCAATTTATGCTGATTTTGAGGTTTGAGGATAAATGGGTTGTTAACTTCACTTTTTTGAATCACTGGGAAAGTGTGTTGGTGTTGTTTTAGTAGTAAAATAGATAAATTGTAGGGATTTCTTGCAGGGATGGATGGTCTTTCACTTGGACTCGTTATGCACCACAGGTTCCTTGGAGAGCAAAGATTCTATATTTTTGTGTGTTTTTCTTTTAATTTATGATTGTTTGTTTTATTTTATGCATAATGTATACAATGGTTTGATGGTTGAAACTGTTGTCCTACCATGGAGTGAGGGATTCACTCTTGACTTGATATTGATATTATAGTAAAATCACTTAGGTGGTGTGTAAATAAAAACTAGATGCATTTTTATACTAAGAACAGATGAAATGTTAGGGGCATTTTGCTCTTGCAATCTCAAATGTTGAGGGTAGTTGATTTACCTGTAATTTACTAGTTGGTGTTTTCATTTCTTTTTTTTTTTTTTTAAATTGGCAATATATTTGATATCAATATGCAGTTCTTATTTTTGGGGACAAAGTTTTGGGTTTTGAATTGAGTTTGAACTTTGTTTGTTTTCTTAGCTTTCATGGGGTTCTTAGTACTCACAATTTTACACCTTTGTTATGATTCTGTGATGGTAATAAATTCATCCGGATTCGATTTGAATAGCAACAGTCTTCTCATAGTAAGCCAGCATAAAATTTTGGGTTCTAAATCTGTACATGTGTATGAGCATATCATTGGATACTCTGTTTGTTAATGTATACAGTCAAAAATTGAAATGCATGCATAAGATTGTTTGCAATAGTCTTATCATTATTTTTATTTCCATACTTGATTAGTGATGAGAGTCTCATTTTTGTTAATGTATACCATCAGAAATTGAAATGCATAAGATTATGTCAGGATGATATTTTTTTTTAGCACTATGTGAATCTCCTGATTGCCAATTTTTGCTTTGTTTTGACATGCTTTTTTCATTTTATACAGATGATGTCGCATGAAGACTATCTGGACAATGATAATGAAGAGGATGAGTTATGGGATCGGATGGCCTACGGAACACATGTTGTATTTGCATTGCATGATTTAATTAGAAGAAGCACAATTGGGGATCCAGCTTTCAGAATCATTGATCAAAATCCAGATTTAATACCCCCGATCTTTTTACAAGTAAAAATGAAAATGAAGAAGAAGAGCATAATGATACTCAAAGTTATCCTCCATCTCAAGTATTGAAGGTTGTTCGTGAGGTATTGCCAATAGTTTAACGGCGGCGACAAGGTTTTAAGGAATTTTGAAATATTCTAGATCTATGTTTTTTTTTTTTTTTGGTAGAAAACATATAAAAGCGTTGGCAAACAGTTACAAGACGAAAGGAAAAAAGACTACAAACTACAGCAAGACAGACAAGAGAAACAAGAAGGAAGAAGAAACGCAAAAAGATTAAGTCCGCGGAAACCAAGTTCCCGCCATATCCGCCGTAAGCAATGGACGCGTCTCGTCGGGAGGAAATTGTAACCACCCGACACAATCTTGATAGGGTATGTTCAAAATCTCCTAAAACTTTTTTCATTAACTTTTATCTTGTATTCCGCATATTAGATTGCCACAGTAGTTTTCATCATTAAAACTTCGAGGATGAAGTTGATTCTTAAGGAGGGTGGATTGTAATATCATAGAAATTACCCAGAATAATTTTAATTCATTAAGTAGACTTTTATTAAATATTTAAACACTTGCTTAAAGAATTAGTATATTGATTTTTTCTACAAAACAACACTTGTAAAATTATATATGTAAATTTGTCTTTTCCAAAAGAAATATGAATTTCAATATCAAGGGTAATAGAATTATATAGTTTATGGAATTTTTTTTAATCTATTGTTTAAATTATATATATAAGTTTTCATATATATACACATTGGTCTTGAAAATTATTATGAGGATAGTATGTGAATATTTTAAGTATTTTGATATTCATTATGGAATAAATTTTTATAAAAATAAAAGTATGAGTTTTTATGTGAATCTATGAGAATTAACTTTTATATATAAGAAAATATATTCATAGATTATAATTTTTATTTGATGATGATATGAAGACTTTGTGTTTTGAGTATTGTTATGAATAAAATAAAACCATGCATGTATATTATATTATCTTTTTGAAAGCACATTAATATAAATACAATACTTGAAATAAATAAATAAATATTATATTATCATATCCAACTCATTGAGTATAAATGCATGCCACTAAATAATGGCAAGAATAATGATTTTTCTAGACAAGCTAACACTTCAATCATTTTCATGATACACTACTTACACAAATATAAGGTTAAAAGCAATTGCAAGAAATTTTCTTCCTAAACAAATAGATGAAAAATCTACATGATTAACAAGTGTCTTGGATGAATGGCTAGCAAAGAAAGGTGATCAATTATCTCTTGAACCCACCAAGATTAATAGCCTCCATAATAGACAAACCATTATGTTAATAGACAACATGATGGACAAAATTAATAGCCTCCCAAATTAATAGCCTCTTTGTTAGGCTATAAGGACCAAATGAGTTGATACAAATACTTTAACCATTATTGCTCAAGACACACTTAATTGGATGATTGTGAGGTTGTAATCACTCTCACAATGTGTCATGTTCAATTGTTCAAATCTTAGCCTATAAATAGAGGGAGTTTCTAGCCTTCAAATACACCAATCTCATCCATCTCATTAGCCAAATTCATTACCCATTTTATTATTTAAAGTTCTCCCACACAGTGAGCATATCTTAAGGATTGTGGAGTCTTGTAGGCTTGGCAACCTTCATCATTCTAAGAGTTCTAACTCTTCTCAACACTTGGTTAGTAAGATATCATCCTTGAAACTTGTATCTTAGAGATCTAAATCTTTTATTTTTATACTATAAATTGATTTCCCTCTATTTGTCGAATTTCAGCGAAACCCGTAATTTGTGGTGCGAATCTTGTGTTATAACGGTCATTATCTTTGAATCTCCTTGCTCTCATACAACAATTCAGTAAGTTGACACTCTCTACTTCAAGTTTTGGAGATCCCAATCCATGTTTTAAGAGTACAAAATTAGAATTTCCCCATTATATCAAAATCTGTCAGTTTTCGTTTACATAAAGATCCATCTTTTTAAACTATTTTGGTTCATTATCCCTCAAAGGTTCCTTCATAAAACTTGTTCCTTATTGAGTTGAGTATCTTTCTGGAAAATTTTATAATTTTTAGAAATCGTATGAAAAAGTTATGGGATACGCTTTATCGAAAGTCGAAATCTCTTTTTGTTGAAATCTAAGAAATGATAGTGTTTTCTGAAATCCACATTTTTTAAGGTCTTAAGTGTCTCAAAGCCAAATGGTTTCTTCATGAAAAATATTTATCTATGTGTTATCTACCTTGTGGTAAAATTTTAGAATTTTCGGTCGCGAATTACTATTTATAAAACCTGTTGAAAATTATAGAGTCACTATTGAATTTCTGGCAGAATACATGTTCTGAAAAGAACTCAATTTTTGAAATGTTTCCATACCTTATTTTGAAAAGTGTAAAACATGAAACTTGTTCAACTATGTGTTGAGTATCTACAGTTTAAATTCCATAGCAATCGCCTTTCATATGAATTTTTAAACTGACTTGGCGTAAACTGCGATGTTGGATTTGATTTTTTGGTCCAAATGAGAAATTGTTGGATTTTGAGATCCATGAAATGATATTTTCATATTTATGAGATATTGGGAGTTAAATGTTGAAATGATATTTGGCATTATTGAATGCCCTTGTTATGAGGTTACTCCCTTGATATTGTTGAAAACTCTTTTAAAGAGGATATTATGTGGAAAATTGTGGAAAACTCTTTTAAATCCATTGTGCACTATTAACTTGAGTAAGATGCCATACTTGATAGAGGGCTAATGCATTAGGGATGTGTCTTGCGGGGCCTCCCCCTCTAAATATGCCAAGACGGCATTGTTGATAAATTGTGCCAAAACGGCGTTGTTGCATGTATGAGTCTATACTCTTGGGTGTATCCGTGATGGGTTACCCAAGGCTCCGGAGTGTGTCTGTATATGAGTCCGCTGCATGCTGATCATGACTTATGATCGATATGATATGATATGATATATGGAAAATGGTGTCCTCTTGTGCATAATTGCTACAATGATAAGAATGAAAGTTATTTATTTTGTTAAAGGTAATGTGTGTGATCATTTTAAAAGAAAAAGTGAAAATTATTATTATTATTATTTTTTGAGTATCAACCACTATTTTAAAACCCACTTTTTAAAGTGGAGCGGGTTGACTTACTCAGTACCATTGTACTGATAAAAAGTTGTTGCGTTATCTTTTTACAGATATTGGAGCTGATATATGAACTGCATCTCATGACATGAGCATTTGGGGATGGGATTACCTTTCATCAAAAGATTGTTGCTTTAAGGAACCACGTACTTTTAAATATTAATGTCATATATATTGCCTTTAGTTTATGCTTCCGTGTGAGAAAGAACAATGACTCTGGTATTAAGTACTTTAAATTTTCTTATGTCTATATTTTATAAAATTGGCAATTATTTTTAAAGTTCATACTACAAAAATTTATATTTAGCCGTAGCACTTGTCAATTAAGTTAGCCAAAGGGCGAGCCTGACTGACAAGTGTGGCGGTAACATTCTGAAACCTTATGAGGATGAATTTCGGGGTGTTATAGAGTGGTATCAGAGCGTATTTTTAAACTCTAAGTATTTGTAAACTGTTAAATATAGAGCTACATGAGGTGATTCTGTCTAAGGAGTCTGGTTTTTAAAGATTGCCCGTCAGCCGGTGGCTCTACCAGTCTTTCCTAGTAATGCGACTAGGGGTGTGCAAATTTCGGTCGAAACCGAACAAACCGATCGAACCGAACCAAATTTTGCAATTTGGTTCGGTTTTTGGATTTCGGTTTGGTTTTTGGTTTTGAAAATCCAAAATTTCGGTTTTCGGTTCGGTTTTTGGTTTTTAAAAAAATCTACAATTCGGTTAACCGAACCGAACCGAAATTTAAATTATATATTTAAAAAAATATATAAAATTCATTATGCCATTATATAATAAACACAAAATAATACCCCTATTCGGTGACTGTTTGTGTGGATGAGAAGTGAGAACTACTATTGAGAGTTTTGAGACTTTTATATTGTTTCGTATTTGAACTATTCAGTGACTGTTTCTTTATTTTGTCATTTCATTTGTGTGTAATTTGAACAATGCAATTTGGAATGATTTACTATTATGCATTCATAGTTATATGTAGATATGATGTTTTTGTTTGACAGAGCGAATTTACAGGTCTAAAAATGGTAATAGAGATGTTTTGATCAAAATTTTTTTTTTTTTTAGAAAAGCAATTCGGTTCGGTTCGGTTAACAGGTATAACCAAACCGAAATATTTCGGTTCGGTTATTTCGATTTTCAGTAATTTTGGTTCGGTTTTGGTTTAGAAAAAATTCGGTTTTTAATTCGGTTTTGGAGTTTTGTTCGGTTCGGTTAACCGAACCGACCGATGCACACCCCTAAATGCGACTCTGTAGCTCTATATTTTAACTAGTTGGCAAATTACTTAGAAGACGGTACCCTCTAATCTTAGCATTTCTTGGTTAAGTTAGCAACAAGGCGAGCTTGACTAAGGGATGCGACAGTTTACCTCCGATTTATGGATTTTAATTTTTTTTTGAAAAAAAAGCACACTTTGAGAAAGAAACATTCAAAATATTTTTCAAAGGCCCATATGGGCTATGTTAAATTTTAAAACTTGTAAATTATTTTTGGGGTGGGGACATATGCATTCTTGTGCATGCATCATCTTCTTAAAAAAAATAAAAAAAATAAAAAAATTGTTATGATAGACTATGTTAGTGGACCTTATCATAAGTGCTCTTTTTAAATTCTCAATCTTGTAATGTTTTCTAGATTTATGAAATAAAGCTTGTTATTTCATTCCTTCTAGTTAATATCTCTATAAATAAAGTCATACTCCTAACTTAGACATTTCTGCGTTAACTCATCTTTATACTATGACCTAACGAGTTTTAGGACATAACCATCCCTTAGACTTGAACTCACTCTTGCTTAACCATCCTTAGCAGAATGGCACCCCGTGCAAGGACTAAAAAAACCCTCCGAAGTGTTAATGCCCTCAACAACATGGAGCCACACCAAAATCCGAACATGACTAACCACGAAGTGCCAGCAGCACAGGGTGTATCCAATCAACAGGCTGTACCACCTGCACACAACATACATCACCCTGACCTCACCAACAATCAGGGCGTTGGACACAACATGGTACCTCCTAATCAGGGAGCACCCAACAACCAAACCCCTCAGAATCGAAACACGCCAAACTCGCTTGACAATGATCGCCTAAGGATCATTGAGCAAATGCTCATTGCCTTGGGTCAGGGTCAAATTAATCAAGCCACAGCAGCTGTGCCGCCACCTCAAGCCCAGCTCAATCACCTAGCAGTGGTGAACCAATACAGACCACCTCGTTATGATGGGCAGGAGGACCCTACTAAATTGGAGGATTGGATAAAAAGTTTTAACAAGCTACTCGAGGCGACTCGTTGCCCAGATGAGCAGAAGATTACTGTAGCCTCGTACTTTTTAGGAGGTGATGCAGATGACTGGTGGCAGTTACAGAAGAGAGAGCTAGATGATGATGATGAGTATACATGGGAAAACTTTATAGAAGCTCTAAGAGAAAGGTTTTACCCGATGAGTACCAAAGCAGCAATGTATGAAGAGTTTCTATCGTTACGACAAGGAGCACAATCTGTACAAGAATACTATGTCAGATTCAAGGAGTTAGTCAGATTTGCTCCTAAGCTAGTCTCCACCGATGCCGAGAAGGCACAGAAGTTCGAAATGGGATTAAACCTCTCCATTAGAGAAGTGGTGGCTGGAGTTCAATATCCTACCCTCCAAGCGATCTACGATCGAGCTGTCGCAGTTTCTCGTGTACAACAGATGAAGAGAAAAGCCGGGGAGTCTAGCTGCGGGTTCCAAGGACAAGACAAGAGGATTCGGGACAACCGAGGAAGCAACAGCAACAACAACCACCCCAGCAACAATAAAGGCAATATTCGAGGTGGGCAAAATCGACCCGTCTAGGGAAACAAAGGAGGGGGCAACAATGGTACTAGAAACCATGAAGGGTACATACCACAATGCCCAAAATGCAACAAGCCCTACTTGACTAGAGGATGCCCCAAGCCAGGTACATGTTATAGATGTGGCCGAGAAGGTCATATGAGGAAGGAGTGTAAGACCCGCATTGAAAATATTACAAAAAGAGATGACCTTATCAATATCCCCACTCGGCCAAATAATCAGGATGTGCGAAACGGAAATAATCAAGGACAGAGGCCTCAGCAAAATAGAAACCAACAAGGGAACCATGGAGCACCTATAGAGTGGCTCAATGTTATTAATCAGGCAGATCTTTCAACTCAATGGATGTGATAACTGGTACATTTACGGCTTTAAGTGTGCCTGTTAAGGTTTTATTTGATTCTGGAGCAAGTTGTTCGTTTATCTCTTCTAGAATCTTGCCTAAATTAGAGATGCCAAAACCTAAAATGATTAACTTAGGAATTCAGTTGCCTTCGGGAAAAATTGTATCGTGCACCAAACGATACGATGGGATTCCTATAGTCATTAACAACCTTGAGTTCTATGCAAACTTAGTAGGATTTGACCTTAAAGATTTTGATATTATATTGGGAATGGATTGGCTTACCCAATATAAAGCGGTAATTGAGTGTCAGAAACACAAAATTACATTGTCTAAGACGAGAGGCAAAAAGGTCAACTACTATGTCCAACTCCCCAAACGTAAGACTAAGGTAGTAAATGCCTTAAAATTTTATAGTCTTACGCAGAAATGATATATGCTTTATGCATGCTATATCCATAACCTCAAGTTAAAGGATAATAAAATTGATGATATTCCAGTAGTGAGGGAGTATCCAGATGTATTCCTAGAAGAAATTCCTGGAATGCCTCCAGAACGTGAAGTCGAGTTTACAATCGATCTACTTTCCGGAACAGAACCTGTATCAAAAGCTCCTTATCGCATGGCAACCCTAGAAATGAATGAACTCAAGGAGCAACTTGAGGAATTATTACAAAAGAGGTATATACGACCTAGCACGTCACCGTGGGGAGCACCAGTCTTATTCGTCGAGAAGAAAGATGGAGGGTTACGTCTTTGTATCGATTATAGAGGTTTAAATCAGGTAACGGTTAAAAACAAATACCCGTTACCTAGGATTGATGACCTTTTCGATCAACTTAAAGGTGCAATGGTATTCTCCAAAGTAGATTTACGATTCGGTTATCATCAACTGCGAATCGCTAAAAATGATATTCCGAAAACTGCGTTCAGGACACGTTATGGACATTACGAATTTACAGTGATGTCATTTGGGCTAACAAATGCCCCAGCAGTATTCATGAATCTCATGAATGATGTGTTTCGAGAATTTTTAGATCAATGTGTAGTCATTTTCATCGACGACATCTTGATCTATTCAAAGAGCATGAGCAACACTTGCATCAGGTGTTAGAGACATTAAGGAAACACCAACTCTATGCCAAGTTGTTCAAGTGTGACTTTTGGTTAGAAAAAGTAGCATTTTTAGGCCACGTTGTAACAGCTGATGGAGTTTCTGTTGACCCAGCAAAAATATCAGCAATCACCGAGTGGCCTACGCCTACTAATCAAACAGAAGTGAGTAGCTTTCTTGGACTGGCTGGATATTACAGGAGGTTCGTCAAGGACTTTTCCAAAGTTGCACGACCTCTGACTTAACTTTTGAAGAAAGTCTTGAAGTATGAATGGACAGAAAAGTGTGAATCATCATTTCAAGAGTTAAAGAAACGCCTCACGACAGCACCAATTTTAACATTGCCAACAGAGAATGGAGATTTTGAAGTGTATAGTGACGCTTCAAAAGAGGGGCTAGGGTGTGTTTTAATGCAACAACAGCAAGTCATTGCATATGCATCACGACAATTGAAGCCTCATGAGGAGAATTATCCGACGCACGACCTAGAATTAGCAGCGGTAGTGTTCGCATTAAAGATTTGGCGACACTACTTGTATTGACGAACTTATCGGATATTCACCGACCACAAGAGCCTTAAGTACATATTTACTCAGAAGGAGTTAAACATGAGGCAACGCAGATGGTTAGAGTTGATCAAGGATTATGATTTGGACATCGCCTACCATGAAGGGAAAGCTAACGTGGTCGCAGATGCATTGAGCTGCAAGACTCGACACGTGGCAAATACTCTTATCTTACCTTCGGAACTGTATATGGACTTGGTCAAGGTAGACACGCAGCTAGTCCATTATGGAACTGTGGAAATTGTCATTAATGCTATGACCATTGAATCTACGGTATTTGATGAAATACGAGTGCTCAACCAGGCGACATAAAGCTTGAAAGGATCAAGAAGAAGGTTGCTGAAGGAAAAGCAATTGGTTTTGCAATCCATGAGGATGGAAGCATAAGCTTCAAAGGGAGATGGTGCGTACCGCACAAATGCGTAGAGCTAAAACGAAGATTAATGGAAGAAGGCCACAACACCCCGTATTCAGTACATCCAGGGGGTGATAAGCTTTATAAAGATTTAAAGAAGGTTTATTGGTGGCCAAGGATGAAGAATGAGGTTGTTGAGTTTGTGGCTAGATGTTTAACCTGTCAAAAGGTTAAAGCAGTACGTCAGAAGCCCTTAGGACTCATGAAACCATTGGAAATCCCAAGTTGGAAATGGGATAGTATATCAATGGATTTTGTTTAAGGACTACCACGATCACCAAAAGGAATGAATAAAATTTGGGTAATTGTTGTTAGATTGACAAAGATTGCGATCTTCATACCAATGAAGGATACATGGTCTATGGATCAATTAGCAAGAGCATATATCAATAACGTGGTTCGATGACATGGAGTGCCACATGATATAATCTCTGATAGAGACAGCAGATTTGTCTCTCATTTTTGGACCAAGCTGCAAGAAGCTCTTGGTACCCAAATTAAAATGAGCACCGCTTTTCACCCGATGACGGATGGACAAACAGAAAGGACAATCCAAACACTGGAGGACATGCTGAGAGCATGCGTTCTTGAGTTTAAAGGAAGTTGGGAAAACCATCTACCTTTGATAGAGTTCTCTTACAATAACAGCTATCATGTTAGTATAGGCATGGCACCGTTTGAGGCACTCTATGGACGCAAGTGCCGAAGCCCATTATGTGGGAAAAATGTGAGAATTCTATTGTGGTTGGGCCGCAACTCATTGAAGACATGGCCCAACAGATCAAGATGATCCAAGGGAAAATGAAGGCAGCACAAGATCGACAGAAAAGTTATGCCGATGTTAGGCGACAAGACCTAGAATTTCAAGTTGGAGATAGGTTATGCTGAAAATATCACCTATGAAAGGAGTGATGCGTTTTGGAAAGCGAGGAAAGTTAAGTCCTCGATATATTGGACCGTATGACATTCTGGAACGAGTCGGAACCCTGGCATATAGACTAGCCCTACCGCCACAACTATCTCGAGTGCACAATGTGTTCCATGTTTCACAGTTAAAGAAATATGTGCATGACCCAACCCATGTACTTCAACAGGAAGTAATTGAACTCAAAGAAGATCTAACTTATGAAGAGTATCCAATCCAAATACTCGACATTAAAGAAAGAATGACAAGGAACAAGACCACCCGGATTGTTAAAGTACTTTGGTCCAATCATGGTATGGAAGAAGCAACATGGGAACTAGAGGATGATATGAAGCAACGCTACCCCAATCTCTTTTTAAACGACCAAATAACAGTTATGGGGACATAACTGTAGGCTTAAGGGGAGGAGGATGTAACCACCCGACACAATCTTGATAGGGTATGTTCAAAATCTCCTAAAACTTTTTTCATTAACTTTTATCTTGTATTCCGCATATTAGATTGCCACAGTAGTTTTCATCATTAAAACTTCGAGGACGAAGTTGATTCTTAAGGAGGGTGGATTGTAATACCATAGAAATTACCCAAAATAATTTTAATTCATTAAGTAGACTTTTATTAAATATTTAAACACTTGCTTAAAGAATTAGTATATTGATTTTTTCTACAAAACAACACTTGTAAAATTATATATGTAAATTTGTCTTTTCCAAAAGAAATATGAATTTCAATATCAAGGGTAATAGAATTATATAGTTTACGGAATTTTTTTTAATCTATTGTTTAAATTATATATATAAGTTTTTATATATATACACATTGGTCTTGAAAATTATTATGAGGATAGTATGCGAATATTTTAAGTATTTTGATATTCATTATGGAATAAATTTTTATAAAAATAAAAGTATGAGTTTTTATGTGAATCTATGAGAATTAACTTTTATATATAAGAAAATATATTCATAGATTATAATTTTTATTTGATGATGACATGAAGACTTTGTGGTTTGAGTATTGTTATGAATAAAATAAAACCATGCATGTATATTATATTATCTTTTTGAAAGCACATTAATATAAATACAATATTTGAAATAAATAAATAAATATTATATTATCATATCCAACTCATTGAGTATAAATGCATGCCACTAAATAATGGCAAGAATAATGATTTTTCTAGACAGGCTAATACTTCAATCATTTTCATGATACACTACTTACACAAATATAAGGTTAAAAGCAATTGTAAGAAATTTTCTTCCTAAACAAATAGATGAAAAATCAACATGATTAACAAGTGTCTTGGATGAATGGCTAGCAAAGAAAGGTGATCAATTATCTCTTGAACCCACCAAGATTAATAGCCTCCATAATAGGCAAACCATTATGTTAATAGACAACATGATGGACAAAATTAATAGCCTCCCAAATTAATAGCCTCTTTGTTAGGCTATAAGGACCAAATGAGTGGATACAAATACTTTAACCATTATTGCTCAAGACACACTTAATTGGATGATTGGTGAGGTTGTAATCACTCTCACAATGTGTCATGTTCAATTGTTCAAATCTTAGCCTATAAATAGAGGGAGTTTCTAGCCTTCAAACCCACCAATCTCATCCATCTCATTAGCCAAATTCACTACCCATTTTATTCTTTAAAGTTCTCCCACATAGTGAGCATATCTTAAGGATTGTGGAGTCTTGTAGGCTTGTCAACCTTCATCATTCTAAGAGTTCTAACTCTTCTCAACACTTGGTTAGTAAGATATCATCCTTGAAACTTGTATCTTAGAGATCTAAATCTTTTATTTTTATACTATAAATTGATTTCCCTCTATTTATCGAATTTCAGCGAAACCCGTAATTTGTGGTGCGAATCTTGTGTTATAACGGCCATTATCTTTGAATCTCCTTGCTCTTATACATCAATTCAGTAAGTTAACACTCTCTACTTCAAGTTTTGGAGATCCCAATCCATGTTTTAAGAGTACAAAATTAGAATTTCCCCATTATACCAAAATCTGTCAGTTTTCGTTTACATAAAGATCCATCTTTTTAAACTATTTTGGTTCATTATCCCTCAAAGGTTCCTTCATAAAACTTGTTCCTTATTGAGTTGAGTATCTTTCTGGAAAATTTTATAATTTTTAGAAATCGTATGAAAAAGTTATGGGATACGCTTTATCGAAAGGTCGAAATCTCTTTTTGTTGAAATCTAAGAAATGATAGTGTTTTCTGAAATCCACATTTTTTAAGGTCTTAAGTGTCTCAAAGCCAAATGGTTTCTTCATGAAAAATATTTATCTATGTGTTATCTACATTGTGGTAAAATTTTAGAATTTTCGGTCGCGAATTACTATTTATAAAACCTGTTGAAAATTATAGAGTCACTATTGAATTTCTGGCAGAATACATGTTCTGAAAAAAACTCAATTTTTGAAATGTTTCCATACCTTATTTGGAGGGGACGACGGGAATGTGAAGGGAAGGATTGGGTGAGGGCAGCAACATCGATTAGGGTTTTCGAAGGCACAACGGCGGAATGGAAGGGGGATGGCGAGCGGCATGGAAGGCGTAGGAAACGGGGCAGAGATGATGTTATTCTGTGAATACAATTCCGAGGTTCATCTTGTACGAGTAAGGGACGACGACCTTGTGGCCGATTTTTTTGCGATGTTGGTGGACAAGAAATTCTGAGAGTGCGTATGAGGAGCTCGGGAAGAGAATGCAACCAAACACCGATAGGACGAACGCCCGAGCAAAATCTAGATTATGTTCGGTTCCCGCAAGATTCGCCAGCAGCTCCAACAACTCGGCCCTCCTCAAATTACCTGATCTTTTACCGAAATACTTCTCCTTAAACCGCGACACCGGCTCAAATTCAGGGTGCACGCTTGTGTGGGAGGCCCAACACCACTGCAAATTCCCATGCTTTGAACGGCAGCGAAATCCCGTTTCCCAAAACGAATGCCAGCCTCTCCGCATTGAAAGTTTCAACAAGGGCCTGCAGCCTTGTCCTGCTGGAATAAGCACCTTCCACCTTTGCATAATGGTAAAAGGGTGTCCGCTTAATGGCATTCAGTTGTGCTTCCGTCATTCTGCCCTCTACTTGCTCATCGCCTCCTGCAGTACCGAAATGCTGCACCTTGTCGTAAAACATTTGCGCGGCACATTCTTCAGCCTTCGGTTCACTTCCCTCTTCACTTCCCTCTCTGCTTCTCTCTTTTTTACTCGGTTTTTTTTCCTTTTTACTTCCCTCTTTTTTACTCACTTTCCGATTACCTTTCGGCGGCATTTTTCTTTTCCTGCAAAGCACATTATTTCATACTAATGTTCAGTATATTGAATACCGAGTCTGTACACAATACTACTATAGAAACCAGCTCAACATTGCACAGATTTAAACTCAATTTGGAACAAACTACTTCGGGCCAACTGGTATACTCTCAAATATACAATAGTGTTGTTCATAGGGACAAAGCTGTACACGCGACACACCACATAAATGTACTGAACATCTCATTAATAGTGTTCGTAAGCTCTACACGGGTATAGCAAAATCGATTCCGCATAATGGACTAGTTCACTAAACCCTAAGCCCCTAACATATACTTTCTTTCGGAAAGAAACCCAAATCCAGTGTATACCAGTGCGAAACTAAGAGCAACATTACAAACTTCATTCTCATATATAAATGAGCAACATTACAAACTTCAATCTCATACAACCATAGAAATTTTGAGAGAAAAATTAGCAAAACCTTCGCACTAAAAAATGAGCAAGCAACGAACCGAAAGAGCAATAATATTAACCCATTGAACAATGGAGTCGGCATAATAACCATTTGCCTTACCTATTTCCCGTCGATCGTCGGGTTTCACCCTTCTTCAACCTCCGAAAATAGAACACCCTTCGAACCACAAACCAAAACGGAGAACCCCAGCCTTCGAACGTAATAACAGGAGCAAAACTTGGCCACAAACCTACCGAATACCCCGGCTTCGTCGTCTCCGCAACCGCCGCGTAGTGGGGGAGTTGGAATCGCCCTCCGTTCGAAGTAATGGCGAGCGTCGTGGGGAAGGTGGAGTGAGCTCGAGTGATTGGGGGGGGGGGGGGTTTGATTCCTTTCATCATTAATTGGAGTGATTACGTTTTTGAAAGACGTTTCCCCTGCCACCTACCACATAAAGTGGAATTCCCTAAACTAACATCAACTCTGTTTCTTGGCACAAATATCAATTCAGGGCATATTAGTCATTTTTTTCATAAAGAAATGATAAATTATGGAATATGTATTAAATATGAAGTATTCTGGTACTAAGTGAAAGTATTTTGTTGTTTGGGTATAAACTCTCATTTGCCGTATTTTATTTTGCTGAAAATTTTTTGGTATGTGGTTTTTCCTTCTATTTTCAAAAGGCTGATTGGTTTTCTCCAACCTGGGAAACGGAAAGTCGGGTGGGGTTACGAATGCCAGAGCCCAAAAGAAGCCAACTGGCAACCAGGAAGAGTTCACAATTGACGCCACTGAAGAACCCTAATTCAGATTTCGAGGTTTGCTTTAATCTTACGGGGAGCAAACGCGGCCCCTGAATTTATAGTACTACTGTATTTATCAATTATGATTGGTGTCCTTCGCCAAAATCTTCCCGCTTTGGGTTTCAAAAATTCAGCTTACCTCAGGCAATCCCATTTGGGTTTTGAAACCCATATTGTTCCTCTGCTCCGTTTTTCGACTTCAGCGGATGGGAAAGGGGAAGAAGGCTCATCATTTGTGTACGAATTCTTGGTGCAGAAGCACCATTTCTCCCCTCAATCGGCTTCACATATAGCCTCCGTTGTCCCTTGTTTGAGGAACCCGGAGAGGTCCGTTTCGGTCATCTCTTTCCTCAAAGAAAACGGCTTTTCTAATTCTCAACTGGAAAAAATGGTGACAGTGTATCCCCAATTCCTCTCTGGAGATCTCGAGAAAACTATTAAGCCCAAAATCAAGATTCTCCAGGATATCAACCTTTCTCTCAGTGATATTGCCCGGACGATCACAAAAGATCCTGGGATTTTTCGCCGGAGTGTCGACAACAGGCTAATCCCTAATTTAGTCCTGCTACGGGATTTCTTTGGAACGATTGACTTGGTCAAGCTTTTGAAGCACTCAAGTTTGTGTCTTTGTACTAATTTGGACAACAACTTTTTTCCAAATGTTGAGCTCTTGAAGAATTGCGGAGTCTCTATGGATCAGATCATTTGGAATGTGTACCATTTTCCATGGTTTATATTCAGCACGCAGGAGCGGATGAAAACATACGTGGGCAAGGCCGATGCGATGGGAGTGAGTAGGAATTCCAGGAAGTTCATTACTGCTGCTAGGGTCATTGGAGGGTTCAAGGCTGAGGATTGGGAGCGCCAGCTGAGGACTGTTGGGGAGTTGGGGTTTTCAGAAGATGATGTAGCAGCAGCATTTAGGAGATCCCCCACTGTGTTTGGTTTATCGAAGGAAGCTTGGAAGCTCAAGCTTACAACTTTACGTGAGTTGGGGTTTTCAGTTGGTGATATTGCTAGGGCATTTAGACAACACCCTATGCTGTTTGCTTTATCAGAGGAGAAGATAAAGGAAACAACAGAGACTCTTCTGGCGAATGGGAAGTATGATATACATCGTATTGTTAATTGCCCGGTGTCCCTTTCATTCAGTGTTGAGAAGAGGTATAAGCCACGAATGCAAGTACTCGAATTGTTGGATGGTAAGAATTTGATTAAAAACTGGCCTTGCCTTTCGACGTTGTGCACGATGACAGATAAGCAGTTCTATGGGAAATATGTTGCTCCTTTTCTTAATGAAATTGGAGATGATCATATTGCAAAAAGCATTACTCGGGGATAGTTTTATGTACGGCAACTTCTGGAATCTAAATTTTGCATAAATTAGGAATTTCATTTCAATTCTGCTTTGTTACTACTTTAATTTATGACATGTTCGAGTTTTTGATGGCTGTAATGTTGGTTATACATATTTATTAGGAATAGAATCAATATTCCCTTCCATGATGTTAGTCAGCAATGCCTGTGATTCTATATGATTTTTCGTTTTCTTTTTCTGAATCTGTATGTCAATCCATCAGTTTTTGTGACTTCAACTATGTCCTCATGTCTCCAAATCCAATATGGTTTTTACTCTGTCTGCTTTGTTTCTTGACTTTGGGGGAGGCTCAATCAGCTGTTCACCCCGCTATGTCTTGGTGAACAACTGAACAAGCACCATTTCTCTCCTGATTCGGCTTCAAATATTGCCTCTACTGTAGGCTGTTTGAGAAACCCACATAGATGGGATTCTACACTCTTATTCCTCAAAGAAAAAGGGGGTTTTCTAATCACCAACAGGAACAATGGTGAACTGGAGCCAATTTTTCTCTCTAGACATTGACAGCATTATTAAACCCCAACTCAAGATTTTCCATGCCTTTGGAACCTGATTTTCACAATATGCTCATGCAATCATTATCCAAGCTCCAGTTTGTTTGGAGCTAATGGATTCTGTAAGCTTTCGTGTGCCTCTGGTTGGTTTTGATGTCTTCTAATTTGTAGGTTCCAAACATTGAGTTCTTGAAGCATTGTTTGTAAGTTATCTATTGATCGGATCATACAGTTGGCATGCCACTATCTAATAATTTTGTTCTGAAGACCACAGACTATGAAGAAATTTATGGAGATGGTTGATGCGAGGGAAGTCAATAGAAGTTCAAAGATGTCCTCTAGTGCTGTTGGGTTGTCGTTTAACTTGTTCAATGAAACTTGGAATCTCAAGGTGAGAATCTGTTTCATGAGTTTGGCTTTACCGATGATGATATAGCAGCAACATTTTGGAAAATGGCCTTCTGTGTTTGGCTTATTATTACAGGAGACTTTATTAAAGCGTAAGGTCGAGACTATTGGGGACATGGGTTTTTCGGATTACTATATGCAACTGACCTTGAAGCGCAATGTCTTGTCTTTTAATGAGTTATTGCTTTAAATTCTTATTGAGTTGGATCGCAGTCCAGTGCTGATTTTGAGTTGATCTTGACTCCACTCATAAGTAATGATACTCATTCTTGAGTCGAACAATATTTTTTTTAGCTCAACAAAATGGTGCTATTGGAGCTCAAGTAGTGTGAGTTGAACAAGCTTGACAAGATATTTTTAGTTCTTTTTTTTTTCTTCTCATTTTTTCTCATTATTTTTAATATAAAATATATTAAATGATACTACTTGATTCCATACTTAATATTCGACTAATATTAAATGGTATATATAATAGAATATGCAATAAAGTATGATTATAGATGCAAGTAGGGGTGTGTGGCTCTATTCATTTCTTTCCATCTATTTTTCTTTCTTTCCTTACTACTTCAAATCTAAATAAATAATTTTCCTAAAGATTTCTCCAAGAAAAACGTTCACCCTCTCTAAGCCCTAACCAAGAAGCCAACCTTGATGGCTGACACCGAGATGACAGACCACGGTGGTATTCCACCGGACTTACCTGATGAGAGAAATAGTAAAAGATCCCGGCCACTCTATAGCGAGGTTACAAGACGTGATGCCGGTTTTATCCATGTTCCAACCGATGATCTCACCAAAGATTTGATGGCCAGCGATGAAGACATTATTCAAACTGTTGTTAACGGGATTCCGCGATTCCAATGTTCCGAAGCCTTCAAGAGAGCCCTCCTTCGTCCTTGGAAATTTGCCGTAGTTCTTAAGGCGGTAGGGCGTAATATTTCCTACCGAGTTCTCAAAAATCGTCTTGATAAACTTTGGCCCGCTTCGGCATCCCTTCCGTTAATAGATGTTGATAACGGTTATTTCATTGTCTGTTTTAAGACGGAGGATGATGCGATACATGCTCTAGCAGGCGGCCCTTGGATGGTTGCGGGGCAATACATCCATGTGCAACCATGGCACGAAAAATTCAACCCAGCGACAAATGAAATCAAGACCATGGTTGCTTCGATCCGCATTCCTGGCATTCCCATGCATTTATATAACTGACAATATCTCCTCAAGGCAGCAACGGCCGTCGGCGAAGTCCTGAGTATTGATTTCAACACAGACAGAACGGAACGTGGTCGATATGCCCGTATTGCGGTTAAAATTGATCTAGATGAGCCACTTACCCCCCAAGTAATGCTAGAGGATGAGGTTTTCAATGTAGAATACGAGAATGTTAAGCTTGTATGTTTTTCTTGCGGTAGATATGGCCACGACACAAATTCTTGCCCAATCCCTAAAGACATACCACCGGAGAATATCCAAGAAAACCCTCATTCGGAGAACACTAAAGGCCAGGAGGAGAGAACAGGTTTTGGACCGTGGATGCTTGTTCAATCAAGATTGAAGAAGAGCACCGAGATCTGCAGCCAATTCTAATGCAACTGCCCAGAACCAGTCTCTTAATCGAAATCGGTTTGTTGCTCTGGCAGAAGATCAAGATCATCCGACGGATCAATCAAATATTCATGCCCGCCAGCCAGTACCCTCAAATGCTCGTGCACCTTCGGCAAACCTTGTTGAGCAGGCTAAACCCTCACAGACTGGCCAAAAGAACCCACCCCCTCCACCTGTCAACCGTTATCGAGTTCCTCTTCGCACACTCCTCAGGTGGATCCCAATGCTCCTGGTCATAGTCGTAGCCGCAGCCGCAGTCGTAGCCCGAGACCACGAGTTTCGTCTAATAATGAAAATCCTGAACCCTCGCCATCATGGTCACTACAACCTTCCGGTGCTTGGACACGGCCGGTTCCTTCTTCTCTTCCACCCAACAATCATGCAGCTGTAGCGGTGATGGATCAGTCAACTCATCCTAATCAAAAGTTTCATGAATTGAGTGGCCCTGCGAGTGGACGACCTCCAGACTCTTCCAATAGTCTTCATAACTCCCAGGCCTTTAGCCGGAATCTACCACCTTTGCCGGCCCGTGATCGGGCATCTAGCTTGCCACCTTGATCTCTGAATAAGCTTCCTTTGCCTTTTTTGCTCTTGTTTTCTTTTTAACATCTTTTCTTATGAATTTTACTATTGCATGTTGGAATGTTCAGGGGGCTGGTTCCTCTTCATTTCGTAGGGAATTTCGTGACCTTACTACTAGTAGAAATGTGGATGTCATTGCGATTTTTGAACCTCGCATTAGTGGTGATCATGCTGACAAATTCATCCGTCGGAGTGGCTTTTCTTTCTCATTCCGTGTTGAAGCATCAGGGTTCTCGGGTGGCATTTGGATTCTTTAGAAAGCTCATGACTCCATTAAGATTTTGGAGTTGCATTCCCAGTTTATTGATTTTAGCATCTGGATTCTGACTCTGATCTCTATTTCACAATGGTCTACGTTGTACCTAACAAGTATCGCAGGGCTTGGTTATGGCCTGAGCTTCTGAGAATTAGCAATAATCGACATCAACCCTGGCTTGTTGGTGGTGACATATATTGTATTGCTCGGTATGAGGAAGCTCGAGGTGGCCACTGCTCTATTCACTCATTGATGAACTTGGGAATTGGATGGTGTCGGCTTCAGTGACGGATATAAAAACATTTGGTAATTGTTTCACTTGGTCTAGAGGACCACTTAGAAGGAGGCTTGATAGGCTCATGGGAAATGAAGCCTGGCTTAATAATTTCCCTCTGAGCACTGTTGAAGTTCTTCCTAGAATACAATCGGACCATTCTCCCCTCATCATGAAAGTTAACCATTCTGGTACTTCAGTTTCTTCTCATCATGGGAAACTCTTTAAATATATGGCGGCTTGGCAAAGCTTCCCCAGCTTTAGGAATCTTGTCTCTTTCATTTGGACTAGCCAGGATTCTCTTCCTTCTATTATCAACAGATTTCATCATGAAGCTTCTAAGTGGAATGATATTATTTTTCGTTCCCTGGGAAAAAGAAAGGCTAGAATCCGTGGCAGACTTAAGGGTATTGAGCGGAAGTTAGATTGGCATACTAATGCCTTTTCTAAACGACTGCATTCTCAACTAAGCTCTGAGCTGGAACAGATTCTTGAAAAAGAAGAACTTGGCTGGATTCAGAAGAGTACCAGGGAGTGGAACTTGGCTGGGGATCTTAATACTAAGTTTTATCATAATTTCATCAAAGCTAGAAAGAGGAACAAGAGTTTTTCCATCATTAAGAATGACACTGGCCAAACCTTTTCTGATGATGTCTCTATTCAAACTATGGTGGTGGATTATTTTTCTCATCTCTATCAGAATACTGATCAAGTTTCTCATGCATTGCCAGTCCCTTCTTGCTCTCTGCCTTTATTATCAGATTCAGAAATTGCTGCTTTGGACTCACTTCCTTCTAAAAATGAAGTTTGGATGGCAATCAAGCATATGGCACCTTTGAAAGCTCCTGGCCCCGATGGATTACATGCCATGTTTTATCAGCATAATTGGAATGCAGTTGGTGATAAAGTCTTTAATTTCGTATTGGATTGTTTTATTCACCCTGAGAAGATGGTTGCCTTCAACAAGACTTTTCTTGTCCTCATTCCTAAAGTTCCTAACCCAGCCTCAGTCACTCAGTTTCGACCTATAAGCCTTTGCAATGTCATTTATAAGACCATCACTAAAGTATTGGTCAATCGCATGTCTCATATTCTTCCTAGAATTATTCGTCAGGGACAGTCCAGTTTTGTCAAAGGCCGTATTATCCAAGATAATATTATTCTTTGCCATGAGATTACTCACTATCTTAACAAATCTTCAGCTAAGCCGGGGTTCATGGTGCTCAAGTTAGATTTGGAGAAGGCTTATGACAAACTTAATTGGGATTTCATCCACGATACACTGTCACACTTTGGTTTTCCTACTTCCTGTATTAATTTGATTATGCATTGCATTAACTCTTTCTCCATGCAGATCCTCTGGAACGGCAAACCCTCAAGATCCTTCACTCCCTCCCGAGGCATTCGACAAGGCGACCCTATTTCCCCTTACGTCTTTATTCTTTGCATGGAGAGATTAGGTGCTTTAATCAACAAAGCTGTTGAAGATGGTCGTTGGGTGCCTTCTTAATTGGGATAAGGGTCGTCTTAAAATTCCTTATATTTTCTTTGCTGATGATATACTCATGTTTGCTAAAGCTTCTATTGATCAAGCTAACCATATTAAATCCATTTTGGATTATTTCAGTTCGATTTCTGGTTTGTCTGTTAGTCTCTCGAAATCTCATATCCTTTTTGGTAAGATTGTTAATAGGGATACTAGAAGAAATATTTCCAATATCTTGCAGTATCATTCTGTTAGTCACTTAGGGAAGTATCTAGGTATTCCTATGACCCAGGGTAGACGTCCTATCACTGACTTTGGCCCTTTCCTTGATAAAATGAAGAACAAGCTTAATAGTTGGTCCCATCGTTTTCTTAGTTTTGCTGGCAAGATTACACTGATCAAATCTGTTTTATCCCCTATTAGTTTATATGCTATGCAGGTTATCCGTTTCCCTAAAAAGATTATCTTTGCTCTGGAGAAAATATGTAGAGATTTCCTTTGGGGATCACACGCTAATGTCCGCAAGGTCCACCTTGTCTGTTGGGAAAATGTCACAAAGCCCACTGATCAGGGTGGCCTTGGCATTTGTAAGCTCAAAGATTTTAATGAAGCTCTCCTTATGAAAAGTTGGTGGGGTCTCCTTACTAGGAGAACATTATGGACTGCTCTTCTTAAATAGCGCTATGGTTGGAAATTCAATAATTTCACACACCATCCTCGAACCTTTTCCCAATTTGCTAAAGATCTTCACTCTATTGGTCATTCTTTCCATTCCATGATTGGAATGAAGATTGGTAATGGTCAATCTACACTTTTCTGGTCTACAGATTGGACTAATACTAATTGTCTTTTGCAGGATATGGCTATGCAACCTCTTTCCCAAGAAGATTTGTCCCGCTCTGTTGCATCCTACTCCAATGGCTTGGCATGGAATATACATGAACTCAATTCTGTCCTGTCCGCTGATGGCATCCAGTTTATTTTAGATATTCCAATACCCCAGCAACAGCATACTGAAGACAGGCCTTTCTGGAAACCGGCGTCAAATGGCATTTTTTCTGTTAGCAGCACTATGAAGAAGCTGTCCTTATCATCCATTACTACTGATACCACTTTCTGGAGATCCATTTGGAGATGGCCGGCCCCTTACCGATCTCGAACATTTCTTTGGCTTGTAGCTCATAATAAGCTACTTACTGGTCTTGAGCGATAGAAAAGACACATTACTCATGATGGAACCTGTTGGAAATGTGGCGAGCTTGACAGTTGTGTACATGCTTTGAGGGATTGTCCTACCTCTTCTGCAGTCTGGAACAAACTTGATGTCTCATCTACTAACAGCTTCTGGTCTACTGATATCCGTGAATGGATCCTCGCCATGCAATGCAGGAACCTTGACGAGAAAGACTCCTCAACCTCTGCCATCGGTGCACAGATGATTTGGAAATATCGATGCAAAGAGTTTTATGGACATGAACCTGTCCATTGGCCTTCTCTCCATTCCATAATTAGAAGCATGGTTCAAGCTTTTCTGACTGCAAGGCAGGAGCTCAAACTTTATGGTGTTAAGGCTTGGCATTGTAGCCGAGCCAGGTGGGAGAAGCCCCCGGAGGATTGGGTTAAGGCTAACTGTGACGGAAGTATTCAGCATGGCGCTAGCTTATCTGGTGGCGTTCTTCGTGACACTAATGGCACTTGGTTGGGAGGTATCAGGGCCAAGGAAGGTTATACAAACATTCTTATTGCTGAATTAAGGGAAATTATTCTTACCCTTCAAACTGCATGGACGATGGGTTTTCGCAAACTCCTTGTGGAAACGGATTGCCAGGATGCTGCTTGTCTCATCAACTCACAAGATGATCTCCCTGGTCCTGCTTCCCCTTGGCTTCTTCAAATCAAAACAATGGCCCAGTGGGGGTGGGAAGTTCGTTTCAACTCAGTACCTCGAGATTGTAATAAGGCGGCTGACTCCCTCATCAAAGGATGGCCTTGGATAGGGAACGTTCAACATTTTGTTCGCCCCCCGGATTTTATGTTTGATGTCCTAAATTCTGACCGCTTTGGTCTTGTACAAACTATGCAAGTTTTTGAGTAATATCGGCTTCGGCCCCCCTTTTTCCCCGAAAAATAGATGCAAGTAGGGGTGTAAACGAGCCAAGTCGAGCCGAGCTTGAGCCTACCAGGCTCGAGCTCGGCTCGGTTATATATAAGTTCGGCTCGGCTCGAGCTCGAAGCTCGACGAGCTTTAAAAATTGAGTTCGGTTCGAGCTCGACACAATATATTGAAGCTCGAGCTCGGCTCGAAGGGCCAAAAAAGCTCGAAATAAATTTCAGTTTTTTTTTTTTTTTAAAAAAAAAAACCGGATATCCCTAGACCACATTGGACTCAAGACTAAAAAATTTTAAATTATTCAATAATAAGCTTAAAAACTTGAAAGAGGAAGTTCTGTAGAAATATACTATTAAACTATTCATAATTCCTTAAAATAGTCCTATTTCGGAAGGAGATTGGGATTTAGTTTTTTTTGATTTAGTGTTAACTATAATAAAATATAATGTACTATATTATTAAATAAAAGTAGGAGTGAATTTACTGTTGGACTTCCTCTTCCTCACATTTGTTAAGAAATAAAATATACTATACTTTTAAGAAAGAAATAATATATATAATATATTCGAGCCTATTATCGAGCTTTCGAGTCGAGTATTAGTTAGCTCGGCTTGAGCTCATTAATATTCGAGCCGAACTCGAATTCGAGACGAACCTTTTCGAGTCGAGCTTTGATCGAGTCGAGCCCGAATATTTTACGAGCCTATCTTTCTCATTTACACCCTTAGATGCAAGTAGTAGACTGTTACCTAACTGTCTAGCATACAAGATGCTGTATTTGATAATTTGACAATCATAAATTCAAGAGTTCTCGGTCGTGATAAGATTAGTTCGAACTTTGGAATTGCTAGAGTGCATATCACTCGGTGAACTTCTCCACAATACTCCCTCCATTTCTAAATAAGTGTTACATTTTGACTTTTTTTTTACTGTTCATTGTAGCACTTTAACTTCTATTTCTCTTATAGTTATACAAGAAAAAATATAGTTAAGTGAGATCTTGTTGGATTCGTCTCATCTTGTAGTTTTTAAATATCAAATTTTTAGAATTTGTACTTGTACCGAATTTGAGTTATTAGTAGTTTAAAATGTGCATTGGCAAACGTACAGAGGAGAAACATAACACTTAAAAAGAAACGGAGTTAGTATTTTATTTTACTGATAAATTTATGATATGTAGTTTTTTCCCTTTTTTTTCATTTTTTTTTAATGAGTTTAAATGCTTGATGGGGCTGGGGTCTTGAGATGGTGACTTATCCTGACAGTAAGTCCGACCACCAACCTATATAGATTAGGTTCGACATAGGCCGTTCAAGAACAAGTAAAACCGCTCAGGAGCAAGTTAAAAAAAAAAAAAAAAAAAAAAAAAAAAAAAAAAAAAAAAAAAAAAAAAAAGCTTGATGGGTTTTTTCAACTTGGGAAACGGAAAGTCGGGTCGGGTTACGAATGCCAGAGCCCAAAAGAAACCAATCGGCGAGAGTTCACACTTCACATAGACGCCACTGAAGAACCCTAATTCAAATTTCCGAGGTTTGCTTCAATCTTACAGGGAGCTAACGCGGCCCCTGAGTTCATACTACTGCATTTATCAATTATGATTGGTGTCCTTCGCCAAAATCTTCCCGCTTTGTGTTTCAAAAATTCAGCTTACCTGATCAGGCAATCCCATTTGGGTTTTGAAACACACATTGTTCCTCTGCTCCGTCTTTCGACTTCAGCGGATGGGAAAGGGGAAGACGGCTCATCATTTCTGTACGAATTCTTGGTGCAGAAGCACCATTTCTCCCCTCAATCGGCTTCACACATAGCCTCCGCCGTCCCTTGTTTGAGGAACCCGGCGAGGTCCGTCTCGGTCCTCTCTTTCCTCAAAGAAAACGGCTTTTCTAATTCTCAACTGGAAAAAATGGTGACAGTGTATCCCCAATTCCTCTCTGGAGATCTCGAGAAAACTATTAAGCCCAAAATCAAGATTCTTCAGGATTTCAACCTTTCTCAGAGCTATATTGCCCGGATGATCACAAAAGATCCTTGGATGTTTCGCCGGAGTTTCGACAACAGGCTAATCCCTAATTTAGTCTTGCTACGGGATTTCTTGGGATCGATTGACTTGGCCAAGCTTTTGAAGTACTCTAATGTGTGCCTTTGTACTAATTTGGACAACACTTTGTTCCCAAATGTTGAGCTCTTGAAGAATTGCGGAGTCTCTATGGATCAGATCATTTGGAATGTGTACCATAAACCATGGTTTATATTTAGCAATCAGGAGCGGATGAAAACATACGTGGGCAAGGCCGATGCGATGGGGGTGAGTAGGAATTCCAGGCAGTTCATTACTGCTGCTAGGGTCATTGGAGAATTCAAGGCTGAGGATTGGGAGCGCCAGCTGAGGACTGTTGGGGAGTTGGGGTTTTCAGAAGATGATGTAGCAGCAGCATTTAGGAGATCCCCCACTGTGTTTGGTTTATCGAAGGAAACTTGGAAGCTCAAGCTTAGAACTTTACGTGAGTTGGGTTTTTCAGTTGGTGATATTGCTAGGGCATTTAGACAACACCCTATGCTGTTTACTTTATCACCGGAGAACATAAAGAAAACAACAGAGATTCTTCTGGCGAATGGGAAGTATGATATACTTTGTATTGTTAGTTGCCCGGGGTCCCTTAATTACAGTGTTGAGAAGAGGTATAAGCCACGAATGCAAGTACTCGAATTGTTGGAGGGTAAGAATTTGATTCAAAGCTGGCCTTCCTTTTCGATGTTGTGCAAGATGACAGATAAGGAGTTCAACAGGAAATATGTTGCTCCTTTTCTTAATAAAATTGGAGATGATCATATTGCAAAAAGGATTACAAGGGGTTAGTTTTATGTATGGCAACTTGTGGAATCTAAATTTCGCCTAAATTTGGAATTTCATTTCAATTCTGCATTGTTACAACTACAATTTATGTCATCTTCGAGTTTTTGATGGCTGTAACGTTGGCTATCGATATTTATTAGGAATAGAATCAATATTCCCTTTCATGATGTTACTCGGCAATGCCTGTGATTCTATATGATTTATCTTTTTCTGAATCTCTATGTCAATCTTTCAACAAAACATCCGGTTCTGTGCTTTCAACAATGTCCTCATGTCTCCAAAATCCAATATGGTTTTTACTCTGTCTGCTTTGTTTCTTGACTTTGGGGGAGGCTTGATCTGCTGTTCACCCCGCTGTCTACGATGTCTTGGTGAACAACTGAACAAGCACCATTTCTCTCCTCATTTGGCTTCAAATATTGCCTCTGGTGTGTAGGACGTTTGAGAAACCCACATAGATGGGATTCTACATTCTTATTCCTCAAAGACAGGGGTTTTTTCTAATCACCAACGGAAACAATGGTGAACCGGAGCCAATGTCTCTCTCGACATTGACAGCATTATTAAAGCCTCAACTCAAGATTCTCCAAGCCTTTGGAACCTAATTTTCACAGTAGGCTCATGCAATCGTTATCCACGCTCAAGTTTGTTTGGAGCTAATGGATTCTGTAAGCTTTCGTGTGCCTCTGGTTGGTTTTGATGTCTTCTAATTTGTAGGTTCCAAACATTGAGTTCTTGAAGCATTGTTTGTAGGTTATCTATTGATCGGATCATACAGATGGCATGCCACTATCTAAGAATTCTGTTGTGAAAAACCACAGGGGATATGAAGAAATTTATGGAGAGAGTTGATGCGTTCGAAGATGTCCGTTAAGTGTTGTTGGGTTGTCGTTTAACTTGTTCAATAAAACTTGGAATCTGAATGTGAGAATCTATTTCATGAGTTTGGCTTTACCGATGATGATATTGTAGCAGCAACATTTTGGAAAATGGCCTCCTATGTTTGGCTTATTATTACAGGAGACTTTATTAAAGCATAAGGTCAAGACTATTGGGGACATGGGGTTTTCGGATTACTATATGCAACCGCCTTAAGGAAATGCCCCAACTTTTTTTGTGTTGTCAGAAGAGACCTTGAAGCGCAATGTCTTGTGTTTTAATGAGTTTATTGTGAAGGGTGAATTCAAGTCTGAGTGGCTGTAACACATTACAATAAATATGTTTCGATCTGAGGTTTTGGTTACGATTTAGGCGGATTGGTTAGGAAGCTGAATGCTTTTTATTCAGCTCAAGCTGAATGTTCTAGTTGATAGTAATCAATGTGCTAGTGAGGATCATTTCATCGTTATATACCATAAGGTGAGATGGAACAAAAAAGGAAATGAGATATTCACTTTCCAGTATTCATTCCTCAATTTCCGGATGATTTTGAGACTATGATATGGGGAGAGTCAACCATATTAACATATGAAATTAATGGTAGGTAAATTAAATTTTACCCTTAATATAAATTATGATATCTCTCATTTGCCTATTACTTGTATAATTAAATATTCTTAATACCAATCTCAAATTAATTTTAAATGATATTAAATTATTGAATTACATTTTAAAATATAGTCAATTTAATACCCTAATTGTACAAGGGAGTATATTTGAGATTTAATTTTGATTAAAGTATCAATGTTGTACATGTATTTATGTGTGATGAGTTTATAAGATATATGTGCTTGTTTCACGTTATATATGTGATAGTTTTATTAAATTAATAAGTCGGTTATATTTAATGTGCTGGAGTTTTTTGTTAATATATGTCATAGAACAATATGTATATATGTGATTACTTTATAATATATATGTGCTTGTTTTATGCTATACGGTACATGTGCTTGTTTTGTGGTATACACGTGATGATTTTATTTAAATCAATTGAGCTAGTTTTATTTATCGTATGTGATTTTTTGTTGATATATGTGCTTAACAATATGTATATATGTGATTAGTTTATACCATGTATGTGCTTGGATTATGATATTATACATGTGAAGGGTTTATTTAAATGAATAGACTTATGTTATTTGATGTTTACGAGATTTATGTTAATGAATGTGCTGGTTTTTACATATATATACGTGTTGATTTTTTTTTTTATTTTTTTTATTATGTATGTGCTAATATGCTCCACCTTTATTCAAAACTCCATTTATTTAAGTTCGAATATCCACAAACAATAAAAAAAAGCCCCAAAAATATCGAATATTCAACAATTAACTCAAATTCTTCAACATTCCACAAATCATTCAATTCAACAAACTTGATCCCACCATTCAGGATTTATCATAATAACTCAACACCTCAATAATTTATCAATTTTTAACATCAATTTAAAGAAAATAGAAGAGAAAGGCAAGGAGAAAATCGAATCGAATACTTTTTCTTAGAAGTGTAAGCAACCATAAAGAAGTTTACATCATGTTCTCTACATTAAAGAATGTCATTTTCCGCAGTCATGAATCCCCTTCCGGCGAGTTCAATTTCTTCTCTGGCAAGCAGAGGAGGTTATTTCCCGGTCGTCGTTTGGGTTGCAATTTCTTTGGCGCTGCTGAAGAAGACATCACACAAATGAATAAATATGTCATGCAAATTATATAAGTCATTAGTGAGAATCCAACATATGAATCCTAACCTTTACAAGCAGTGAGAGGAACCCGTTTGGTAGAACCGTATATGCAAGCAGTGAGAGGAACCCGTTTGGTAGAACCGTATATGCGGCGCGCGGCGGGAATGGTGTCCTCTGGGCTCTGGCGGTTTAGGGAAGAGACGAACGTACGAAGATGGGGATGGGTGTTAGTGAGGAATAAGAGGGATTTGCAGAACGTTACACAAATAGGTTGGGAAACCTAACCTTATATGCTGATGAAGCAGTGAGGAATCTCCAGCAGGGCAATGTGAAGACGAAGATGCCGGCTCTTCAAACACAAGAAATGATAACAAGAAACGTCTCTAAATTGATCGGTGATGGGTAGACTTCAACTAGGTGACGGACGAAGTTCCGTAAACGGTGCTTTTGTGTAGAAATTTGGGTGAAGCACGGGAACAACATGGTAGGGGAACAAATTTTCGGTGTGGATACCAATAGTAAGAAAGTAATACAAAAATAAAATATTATTACTCACTATCATCCAAGATTCACTTCCTTAGCAACAAAAACCAAAATCTGGAAAGTTGCACTGGATATGAATTGTCCACACAAAATGACGGGAATCATTAAAATAGACATTCAATCAAATTTTATTACAATCAATCAATTAAATAACCAATATAAGGAAACTTATAACGTAATATTGAAACCAGCACACAATACACTTTGACTCATAGATTCAGTTTGAACTGAATCAGCATACAAACCAAACCCCGATTTAGGCCATGCAGCAGTAATCAAGACAGCACAAGATTCTCAAGCTTATCATCAGATGTGCAAGTCTAGGCATCCTCTGTATTTATTCTCAAGCTTGCTACATTGATGAGTGATGTTGGATCTAATTCTTCCATCGCTATTAAGTCAAGAATACACCGCCAAAATTTGCCCATTATTGCTTTAAATTCTTAGTGAGTTGGATCGGAGGAGTTCCGGTGGTGATTTCGAATGGCACTCCTACTCGATTAGTGCTAGCTTGACTCGACTCATAAGTAATTATGCTCGTTTTCGAGTTGAATTATATTCTTTGAGCTATGACAAAATAGTGCTTTTCGAGCTCAAGTAGTATGATTTGAACAAGCTTGACACAGATTTTTTTTCCTCATTTTTTCTCATTATTTTTAATACTACAGAATATATTACTTAAATGATAAGGTTATCAAGATGGATATCTTAGGGAAATGAAGACTTGGCCTAGTGGTCATATACCTTAACTTTAGGGTTTTTTTCTCATCCGGTCCCCTATCCATTCCCTTTATAATTTGTGTGGTTTGGGCTTTCACACACATTTTCTGACATATGACTATGAGTGTAAATGTTTAAAAAAAAAAATCGAGATCTTAGTTGATAGGATCGGATTGGATCTTAGTTGAGATTATAGAAGTTGAGTGTCAATGTTAATAACTATGTTTGATTCAATACTTAATATTCCACTAATATCCTAATGAAAGACTCAAAGCTACTCGAATACTACAAAAGTTGAGCACAAGTTCCAACTTGTATAATCTAACAATCTGGAAAATACCTTCTAAATTGTTAAAGCTCATACCACTTCAACTTTTCCAGAATATTTTATTTTACTACTACGTAATAGATTTTGAGACTATGGTTTTTCCTTTTTATTTTTGTTTTTATTTTTCTTGTTTGAAAGGCTGATTGGTTTTTTCCAACTTGGGAAACGGAAAGTCGGGACGGGTTACAAATGCCAGAGCCCAAAAGAAGCCAACCGGGCAGAGTTCACAGACACCACTGAAGAACCCTAATTCAAATTTCGGAGGTTTGCTTTAATCTTACAGGGAGCTACGCGGCCCCTGAGTTCATACTACTGTATTTATCAATTATGATTGCTGCCCTTCGCCAAAATCTTCCCGCTTTCTGTTTCAAAAGTTCAGCTTTTAAAACCCACATTGTTCCTGTGCTCCGTTTTTCGACTTCAGCGGATTGGAAAGGGGGAGGAGGATCGTCATTTGTGTACGAATTCTTGGTGCAGAAGCACCATTTCTCCCCTCAATCGGCTTCACATATAGCCTCCGCTGTGCCTTGTTTGAGGAACCCGGAGAGGTCCGTTTCGGTCCTCTCTTTCCTCAAAGAAAACGGCTTTTCTAATTCTCAACTGGAGAAAATGGTGACAGGGTATCCCCAATTCCTGTCTGGAGATCTTGAGAAAACAATTAAGCCCAAAATCAAGATTCTCCGGGATATCAACCTTTCTCTCAGTGATATTGCCCGGATAATCACAAAAGATCCTTGGATGTTTCGCCGGAGTGTCGACAACAGGGTAATTCCTAATTTAGTCTTGCTACGGGATTTCTTTGGATCGATTGACTTGGTCAAGCTTTTGAAGCACTCTAATATGTGTCTTTGTACTAATTTAGACACCACATTGTTCCCAAATGTTGAGCTCTTGAAGAATTGCGGAGTCTCTATGGATCATATCATTTGGAATGTGTACCATTTTCCATGGTTTATATTCAGCAATCAGGAGCGGATGAAAACATATGTGGGCAAGGCCGATGCGATGGGAGTGAGTAGGAATTCCAGGCAGTTCATTACTGCTGCTAGGGTCATTGGAGGGTTCAAGGCTGAGGATTGGGAGCGCCAGCTGAGGACTGTTGGGGAGTTGGGGTTTTCAGAAGATGATGTAGCAGCAGCATTTAGGAGATCCCCCACTGTGTTTGGTTTATCGAAGGAAACTTGGAAGCTCAAGCTTAGAACTTTGCGTGAGTTGGGGTTTTCAGTTGGTGATATTGCTAGGGCATTTAGAAAACATCCTATGCTGTTTGCTTTATCAGCGGAGAAGATAAAGAAAACAACACAGGCTCTATTGGCGAATGGGAAATATGATATACTTCGTATTGTTAACTACCCGGTGTCCCTTTCATTAAGTGTTGAGAAGAGGTATAAGCCAAGAATGCAAGTACTAGAACTGTTGGAGAGTAAGAATTTGATTCAAAGTTGGCCTTGCCTTTCGATGTTGTGCACGATGACAGATGAGCGGTTCTATGAGAAATATGTTGCTCCTTTTCTTAATGAAATTGGAGATGATTATATTGCAAAAAGCATTACTCGGGGTTAGTTTTATGTATGGCAAGTTGGCAACTTGTGGAATCTAAATTTAGCAGAAATTTGGAATTTCATTTCAATTCTGCATTGTTACTACTTTAGTTTGTGACATATTCGGGTTTTTGATGGCTGTAACGTTGGCTATAGATATTTGTAAGGAGTAGAATCAATATTCCCTTTCATGATGTTACTCAGCAATGCCTCTGATTCTATGATTTTTTTGTTTTGCTTTTTCTTAATCTGTATCTTTCAACATAACCTGTCCCGTTTCTGTGCTTTCAACAATGTCTTCATGTCTCCTAAATCCAATATGGTTTTACGCTATGTTTGATTTGTTTCTGACTTTGGGGAGGCTCAATCGGCCGCTTGCTGCACTGTTTACATTGTGTTGGTGAATGAGCAACATTTTTCTCACCATTCCGCTTCAAATATTGCCTCTGCTGTAGTGCGTTTGAGAAATCCACACAGATGGGATTCTACACTTCATTCCTCAAAGGAATGGGTTTTTCTAACAGCATTATTAAGCCTCTACTCAAGATTTTCCATGCGTTTGGTCTGTCTGCAAGTGAAACTACCAACTCAAGAGTTTGTTAGGAGCTAATGGATTCTGCGAGCTTTCGCGTGCCTCTGGTTGGTTTTTGACGTCTGCTAATTTGGACAAAAGTTTGGTTCCAAACCTTGAGTTCTTAAAGTGTGGGTTATATATTGATTGGATCATACAGATGGCACGCAACTAAACGAGAACTCTGTTGTTGCGTAAACCACAGGATATAAAGAAATTTGTGGGGAGAGTTGATGCGATGGGAGTCAGTAGAAGTTCCAAGATGTTCAATAGTGTTGTCTGGTTGTCTTATAATTTGTTCAATGAATCTTGGGTGAGAATATTTCGTGAGTTTGGCTTTACCGATGATGTTATAGCAGCAAAAGGAAATGTCCTCCTTTGTTTGGCTTATTTGAGGAGACTTTAAAGCACAAGGTCTAGACTATTGGGGGATCACTACGATATTGCAACTGCCTTGAAGAAATACCCGAACTTTTTTGTTTTGTCAGAGGAGACCTTGACGCGCAATGTCTTGTCTTTTAAGGAAATGGGGGTTACGGTTGGAAGCAGAAGGTAAAAAAAATTTAGCGAATCGGGATTGTCAGATGGTGATACTGCAGCAGTATTGGGAAATCCCCTCAGCTGTTTCTGTTATCAGAGGGGAATTTGAAGATCAAGGATAGGGTTTTCACATCATGATCTTTAATCAGCATATAAGAGAGCACTCAAGTTGTTTTGTTTATCAGATGAGATTTTGAAGCTCAGGATCAGGACTTTAAAGGGAATGGGGCTTTTCAAATGATGACATAGCAACATCATTCAAGAAATCACCCATTCTGTGGTTTATCAGTTTAGAAGATTAAGTGAACAATAGAGGTTCTTCTAAAAAATGGAAAGTACAGTCTGTCCTGCATCATTAGTGACCCAGTATCCCTTACGCGTAGCATTGAGAAGAGGTGTAAGCCACAGATGCAAATGCTGGAATTATTGGAGGATAAAAACTTGATCCAAAGCTGGTCTGCCTTATTGACTTTCTGCGGGATGACAGATCAGCATTTATGTGAGGTATGTTGCCCCTTTCCTGGAACGAAGTTCTTGAAGTCTTCTTTGCTGTTAGGTCTGATTTTCTTGGTGGGTTTGTTTACTTGGGTTCTTTCCGGGTTAGAGCAGGATTCCAGTTATGTGAATAGTGCTAGAGCTCAGGACAAGAACAATTTTGAACAATGGTGCAATTATCCATGACAATATGGCATCTATTCCATCTTGCTTTGGTAATATTGTCAAGCCCCAAAAATTTGTGGCATATTTGCTTTGAAGTTGATTTAAGGATTGCATGTAATAGAGCCCTCAGCGTCTATGTGGCATATTGAGGTATAAATGAATGAATTTAAAAATCTTATCAATTTTAAATGTTATGAATTTATAATTTATTGTTTGGTTTAGAGATGGAATAAATTGAAATTTAAAATAGTTTGTTTGGAGGGTAGGCAGATTTGTTAAAAGAATATTTCAAATGTGAATAATTCTGGAATACTTCCTCCGTTCTTTTTTAGCAGCAGCATTTAGGAGATCCCCCACTGTGTTTGGTTTATCGAAGGAGACTTATGAGTTAAAGCTGAGAACTTTACGCAAGATAGGGGTTTTCGGTTGGGTGATATTGCTACGGCATTTAGGAAAATTCCTAAATGTTGAGAAGAGGTATAAGCCAAGGACGCAAGTGC